>JAIWQS010000218.1:0-94139 GCA_029891385.1 Erythroxylum novogranatense | reverse complement strand
CTGAAATCTGGAAAGTTGGAATTATAATTGATGTTACTGTTTTATTCATAATTTAATGTGTAGAAATGCAAATGAGGTAAGGTTAGTGGTCACTGAAACTTTGGACTGTTGGCTCCAATTTAGTGTGAAATAGGTGTTGTTGAATTTCAATGATAGAAGGGTGAATTTTGAATGGAAAGTTCCTGTTCCATTGCCTATGAACAGTAAATCGCAACCATGACATCTGAGTTTTGTTGATTTTATGAATAAATTGAAATGGAATTAGGGAGAATGGTCTTCATGGAAGTTATATCATATTTGATTATCTTTACATTGATACTGATCTTGCTATTTTTGGAATTTGTATATTAGGAGATATGAATTGATTACTAATGACTGGTTTTGAGCATTTGGATGAAACCTAAGCTTAAGTGTGATTTTGTGAGTTACTGATTAGAGGCAATTTTAACATTTTAAGTGGACTGAATTGGTGTGGTGAGCTTCTGAAAAGTTGTAGAGGAAGAGATTATCTTGAAATTGATATTTGGTATGTAATTTTTAGAAGTCAGAATTGGGAGATATGATTTTTCAAAAACTGATCCTACATTAGGTTATGAATGGCTGATGATAACAGAAACTTCCATAACAATTTTGAAATTGTTAGAGATCGAATTGGGTGTTGAGTGCTTCATGAAAAATGAAGTTTATGATGTTATCTTTACAAGGATATAAAGTTCTGATTTTATTGACTTATATACTGGAAGTTATGCTTCTTGTAAGATTACTGCCCAAAGTGAAGGATTTCAGGGACAGTGACATTGAATGAATTAATTGACTGGCTTAGCAATAGAATTTGATTTTGGGTTGTTCATGAAAGTTGTAGAGGACATTGTGAACTTATTGACCATATTTTGTGGTAATTTATTTCTGAAGAATAAGTGAGTTATGAAATTGTAAATGTGCTGCTCTTGTGTTGATGGAAATTGAGTAGGCAGAAGGTTTGATGGATTATTTGACACCTTAGGGTTGGAATTGATTTTATGGTCTTCTTGAGAATTGTAGAGCTTTAAGCTTTCCAATGAGGTATAGTGGGTATTTTTCTGATTTGTGTGCTAAAAGTTAGAGTAGTTGAAATTAGGAATTGAAATCTGGAAAAAAAAGAAAAGAACAAGCGGGGAACTTCGCCGTCTGCGGTGACTTCGCCTCATGACGAGATAATTAACTTTGGTTGCGGCGGCAGCTTGCTTTCGCGGCGAAGCAGATGATTCGAGCTTGCGGCGCGTTGCGCCTCGGCGAATTTAAAGAAATTTGGTCGCGGCGGCGCCCTCATGACATGATGAGGTGAAATCGCCTCGCCCGGCGTCTCGCCCATGAGGCAAGCTTCTAAATATATATATATTATTATTGTTTTGATTTTATTTGGTATAAATTGATCCGATTGTTCTTTTGTCAATTTCTTTCCCGTCTGACGTCGTCGATTGACCTGATTCGAGAGGCATCGGTTTGTTGAATATTTAATTTCATATTATGAGAAAGCGGGAATTTTAGGCGGGAATTTGGCGTAGCCATCGATTGAACTTGTAACTCTTTGTTTTTATTTAATTGGGGACTATAGAGGTCCAATTCTGCAAATCGGCCTATGAATTTCTAATTTTTCATAGAATTTTATGATGGGAAAATATTGAATTAGGACGAGAATTCATGAACATGCATATCTCATCAACATGAGCACAAATTTCATATTTAGTGACTTGCATTTTTCCGATTCATATAGAGGCCCAATTGGGCGTCGATTGTGAAGCGTCCGCGGAGACTTCCGGCATTAGCTCGAGTAATAGGTGAGTAACCTAGTTGGTTTCTCAAATTTCTGGTTGTTTACATGCTCAGCGTGAATTACGTGCAAAAGTGAATTGAATGATTCTTGTAGAATATCTTGGCATGTATAAGAGTGGACTATTGTATTTCTTGATTTTCTTGTCTTTGGGCTTTATAGCCAAAATATTGAATCTTGCTATCTTGGGCTTTATAGCCATATCATTGATTCTTGATACCTTTGGGCCTTATAGCCAAACAACGTACATTCTTGAATCTTGCCTTTGCGTGCATAATTGCATGATCGGATAATGGGCGTGCCCCTGTTGCTATTTTCTTGATAAGAGCTTGAGCTCTCATCTTTGTCTTGGCCAAGACCCACGAGCAGGAGGAGAAAATCGACAGCGTCTGCCGAACAACGTTGAGCACTTGGGCTGTCTGAATAAGCTGGAAAAGTCACATATGCATTGCATTCGCATAAATATTTGTTTTGTGATAAATCTTTGCTTCGTGATGGTATGTATTCATTAATGGTTTCTTTATTCTTGGATATGGTTAATGATTGCTTATTGGTAATTGATGATTCTTTGTCTTGCTATTATCGCCATAGGGCGTTAATCATGATTTAAGTGAACCATCGATGATGGTTTCTCGCTGAGGTTCATAAAACTCACCCAAAAATTTGCATTTATTTTGAGGTCCGAAGAATACCACGGATTGACACAGGAGTATATCTCGTAGGCGAGTAAAGGTTAGAAGTCGGGATCGGTTAAATTATGCATTAGTGTTTTAGTAAATTGTATTCGCTTGATCAACTTTATATGAGGCTTTATATTTCTTGAGCCATTGTGGTATTAATGTTTCTTGCATTGGTGATTGTAATTATTCTTTGGATGGCCTTAATAAGCTGAAGCGGGTTTATATTGAACAGGTTTTATTTACTTACTTGTTTTTGGAGTGTGAGCGTGGAGTTGATGGCTCCAAAGAAAAAAATGTATCTTGAATTTTAAATGCGGTGATGTAATGATGCGCCACTCTCGTGGGACACGGACTCGGATATCACCCGCGATATCGGGTTACGAGTGCTTACTGGGGTGGGGTGTTCTAATCATTTTATACCTAAGATTCCACTTGCAATCTCCGGAGAAGCGAAAAATGGAATTGCTTTCATGAACACAATTTCCAATTCAATGCATGTTTTGCAATGACTATAAACAAATCCAGGTCAAACAACGATCATGTTGGAATTTATCTCCGTCAACTTGTATTCTCACGAGGACGGTTATAGTAGCTTTCTGTCAAGGCGCGAACTCTGAATCGAGTTAAAGTTCTTATTATTCACGGAACTTTTCAATCTTTAGACTTGAAAAAAGACAGGAATATTGTTTTTCGTGAAAATTTTGAATTAGTCAAATTATAAAACATCAAATTTCCTCGCAGAGCAAAAGGTATATTATTTGTTTATTATCTCGAGTTCACATAATTTGATTTTATAGGCATAATTATTTGTCTTAACGACCATCCAACATTTTCTTTCAGCATGGATAATCGTTTATTGATGAAGAATATTTTGCACAGGCGCAATCATGGTCTTGTCAGTGATGGTCAGCAAAAACAACGGGTCGTTGCTTGTTAATTCACGACTAAAGACAAAAGTTTGTCTTGTGCGATTCTCGGTATATCAATTACACTTTTCCTTTCACATTTTATCAACTTACCTATCGATAATTTCTTCATAATTAACGGGGATGTTGAGTTGAGGGTATCATATTCAACAATGATATCACAAAATTGGAGACATCTTACGGTAGTGTAGAATATATCATTTCTAATGCAATTGTCAAATCAATTTCCCCTTGAGTATCAAACTGAAAATTTGAACATACAGATGGATTCTCACAAGTCGCACGGTCGCCGAACTGTCACACAAGAGCGATGCAATCATCCTCGATTTTCAACTTCACACCTTTCCAAAGTCTTATGGATTATGTGACGACAAGCAAAAATCTGTTGGTTAGATGTTATACATTTTTTCATACAATCTTACAAAACTTTCCACTTAGTGATTACATTAATCTTTAACACATGATAGATATTATAGCGTCGTTGTTGAAGTGTTGGAAAAAAAAGATGTCATGAGAGGCGGAAAAGCTTAATCGTGCAAAAATTTGTTATCATGAATAAAGAGTAATTCTCACTCAGTATCTTTGTTACTATTTTGTGTCGAGATGAAAAATTTAACATCTTCGTAATCTCTTGTTTTTTAGGGATCAGCGGTCATACTATCGCTTTGGAATTGTTTTGTTGAGAACGAGGGCGATTATGGAATTACTTCACTCTCATCCAGCTTATTGTTTGCACGAATCTCAAAGTGAATTTCTTTAACGGTATTTTTCCTTGCTCATAATAACACATCTTACTCGTCCTTTTCATTCTATCTCAAAAATGATTTTGAAATGTTAGTTTGTTGCATTGTCAGCGTGGTTCGACTCGACCATCCTCGTTGAGCCACCCATACAAGAAGTTCTTAGATCTCAAAATTGGTAATCCATTATATTCGTCTGAACCTTTCTAACATTTTGTTAAAATTATATAGGAATTTTAAAATTTCTTTCTTTTAGCCTATATAATTATTATGTTACTGAGGCGCTGACGAAATAACAACCACATCAAAAACCTCGTCAGTGGAAAATCTTACTTTACATATAATCCTCGTATATCTTCCGGATCTCACCGAGATATCACGAATCATGTCTTTAGATTCTACCCCAAGGTAATCGCATCGCATATTCCAGTGACATATTGAATTTGAAACTTCTTCCTACGAACATTGTTATCGACTTTTCCTTAGATATCATGGATTGAAGCCAAAATTTCCTTTCAGCACATTTTACAAAAATTTTGGTATATGGCATGCAACAAATGCTTCCGGTCTACAGCTGCTGCATCTGGAGTTCTCTTTACTTGTAATTCTTTGTGAGAAAAGCATGCAGTGAGGCCAAGGTTTCCGCCTTCTATTTGCAATCTTGATTTGTTGCTTATTCCTTCGTGTCTATTCCATAATTTTCGATCACTTTTTAATTCCATGTCACTGTTACTACTTTTGCCTACCTACTATTCTTACTTTATTGAGCGGATGCCGATCGACATGGATTTGACCGGCGACAATTTAACTATAACGGCTTCTATTTTACGGCGACCTCATTTGAGAAACTATTAAACTTAACCGCCATTGAAGCAATGAAATATTACAATGAGGTTATATTTTCCTTAGTTCTTTCATCTACATTTCCGGTTTAATCGGCCCGAAATATTTTCATCTACTTATTCCAATCGACAATGGACATTTTTTTCTCCGTTATAAGAACATAGATCTTCCCTTGAGAAAGTGTACGCCTGATTGAAGCGATACCTTTCTTACGCACGTGAAGCAATGAAACACTTTCGATCGCTGCGGTGGGGTGCAATGATTCTTCGTTGTTTCTACCGCCGGAAAATTGATCTTTGATGAACTACAATGAGTTCACTTTCACCACTCTCGGTGCTTTTATTCTTACTTTATCTTGATTTTATCTATAACATCATCTTTAATTATTTCGTATGTGCCATTTAGTTTCAATTCATCTCCCCTTATATCGCTTGCTTAATATATATTGATTTTTGATATTTTCAGAAAAAAATCCTGAATCTTCTTCATCAGCTAAACTATGTCTCGAAAAAAGGTTTTCCAATGCTGAATACCACTTGCCGTCACAAATGGATAAGCCCTGTCGATGTAATCAGATATGCGCCGCCATCAAACACCCAATCTGCTACAGATACTCGTCGTAATAGGAAAAACCCCAGATTCTCATAACTTTCGACTTGTATTTAAAACTTTCGTCTCTAACTGCTTCTTGATTGTTTCTTCTTGAATGTTGAAAGCAATGCTTATTGAGTTGAGGTCATGTAGCTAACTCAAACTCATTCTTGCATATGCTTAGTGTGCTTTGTCGGGTTCATTTGTGTTTATTAACCGTCGCATGTTGTTAACCGTACGTATTTATAGCTTAAACTTCGTCTGTGTGTGAATTTACGTCGTAGTTGTTAACCGTCTGCGTTCTCGACCGTGTCTTGTATCAACTTCGTCTATGTTTGTATTTCTTCGCATACTTAAATGCGCTTTTACGACTTCATCTATTTTTCAACTTATTTTTTTACGACTTATCTATTTTTCAACTTCATGTATTTTCAACTCCTCTGTTTTTCTCTTGCATGGATAAAATCCAAGCTTCGTCTTCTTTGTGGGTCTCTCAATAATTAGATCTTACGGATCGAACTCCTATACTTCAATCTTTTTCAATACCTTTGGTTTCGGAAAATCCTCAGCGTCATCTAACTCGGTTCGATGATGGAGTTTCTATTATATCATCTAATTTCTTTGCGCTTCCACTCCCATGTCATCTTCCTTATGGGTTGGCAACTATCATCATGAAGATGAGTAGCTGCAAACATTCTGACGGATAATCTGGTGAAAAGTCTTGACACCTTGGCGAAATAATGACAATCAGCGAAGGTGTTGAAAATTTTCCACTAAATTATCATCGATGCTTATCATTCTTCTTCGTAATATGGACTAACGATTCAGCGACCGTCTGCTCTTGCTTTCGTTTTCTTCTCGGTTTCTCTTCGCTGAAATTATTTTGCTTCTTTTAACTTCCTCTTGTTCTTCTTTATTTAAAGCGAGTTCATGATGTCATTTCAACTCGCATTAAATTTGAGTTACCAATTCGATAATCCTTCTTGGGTATCTGAATTGACTAATCCTTCTTGAAACTATTCTTTACACATATAAACTATTTTAACCTATCTCGAGGCAAATCGTTTACATTTCACTTTATCATCTTGCGATGCGCCTACACCTAGCGATACCTCTATATCTAAACTTTCAAACCTTTCTCCTCTTAACTTGGATCAAACAATTCCTACCACATTCTTGGTCTTCTTCTTTTTAACCTATATACATCATATCCTTCATTGCAAGAACATAACAACAATTAAACTTACGTCTTCTATTTCAACCAGCAAAGAACATATAACTTTCTTACAGAGAATGTTTGGAACAGTTTTCTGTAAAAATAGCAACAATAAATTCCATTCATTAAATACGAATGCGTCTTTCAGACAAACTTTTTGTTCCTTTAATTGTAATTTAGTTTATTTTCTGTAACTCAAAAAAAATTAATCTTCAGTTTCGACTTGTATTTATAACTTTCGTTCATGGCGCTTGCTGATTCTTTCTTCTTGAATCTTGAAAAGCAGTTATTCGGGCTTTAACTCTTACCTTGTTCTTGAGAGCTTGAGAAGATGATGGAGAAACTTCTAGAAGAAGAAGCTTCAAGATGATCAATAGAGAAGAGATCCACATAAATCGTACACACACACACATATATATATATATATGATAAAAATTAGGCGAGAAAAACAAAACATGAGAATACAATAACAACTTGTTCTTCTCCCTATTTGTTATAATAAGAAGCGATTAACGGTGATGCCTCATGCATAAATTCTCGGCATCTTCTGCATATCTATCATCACGCCTGCATATGCATCATCATCTTCTCCATTCGATTCATTATTTCCTTCTATTCTTTGACTTCTTGGCGTAAACTTTGTACTTCATTATGCGTGTGAAGGCAAAGGGTTGATCATCATCTGCCTACGAGTTCTAGAAGCGTAAGTGTAGTATCATATCGTCTCATGATTGGATGTAGTCCTCTGCTTTCCTTTTGACCCACCTTCATTATCTTCCGAACAAGCCTAACTTCTTCTTGAGGCATAAACTCTTTCAACGAAGGTCCTCCACATGATTTTCTCCTTCCATTGATCCCTATATCCGAGCTCACTTGAGATCTCGCAACTTGTTCTGGGAGACTTCTTCTAACTCCTCCCGTCGGTCCTAGCTTTGTTCTCGAATCTTCATTTCTCTTTGTTGAGATGCTTCAACTCAATTACATTTATAGTACCTAAATTGATAGTGCTTTTACAGCACTCTCGTTTTTTCCACTTCGAGGCGAATTCCGATTCTAGAAAATTCTTGTCAATAGCATGTCGTACGGATAACTAGTTGTATGTTTCATTTGTTTCACCATATAATGAAAGATCACAAATGGTAAATTCTTTGGTGTATGGTTCAGCCAGATAGAATAAGCCGCCATTGAAGGTAGTTACCAAGTGTCTTGAACCCATTCTTGGTACGATGCGAATTGAGCAGAATCGCATGAAGAACCCTAGCTGGGACGGACTTGAGGTCTTCCTTTCCGATGGGTCATTTACTCCATAAAGTTGTTTACTAACATCTGTTTCCTTTAAACCGCCCATTGTTATCCATTTGGATTGGTAGAAAGCTTTTCTCCAGCAGATGAACATCCGATCGACTTCTCAATCAAGTCCATTGTAACAATAATGGTAACTCATCTCCGTTGAGACAATAGTCTTTTCCACCATCTGTGCATACTTCCAAAATCAAATACGATTTGGATACACATCCTCTCGGATGCGAAGAAATTTCTCCAACCTACTCCAATAATCTCGGTTCGATATCCATTGTATCTCTTATTAGAGATTGAAGTCCACATGCCTTCCATACATCATAGCTCCTCCATTGCTTCTGATTTGAAAATGATTGAGATACTCGCTCTCTTGATGGTAATCTCGTTCGATAGGATTTTGAGAGCGAGAGGATAAAGCGTCTGAAGGCTAATGGTACTCGAGCGGTTTCCGCCCTTAGTATATATACTTAATAAACCAGCAGTGGAGGAGAGGAAGTCGATGGAAAGAGAAAGAGCGTTGTGAGTGGTGCGTGAAGGTAGAAACTTGAGAGTGAAGGGACAGATTTAATTTAGAGACACCCAACCGTCGAAATTTTCCTTGAGAACTTTCCTTGCGAGAAGTTACCAGGTGTAACTTCTTTATTAACGCCATTACTCTCGGCGCCTTTTAACTTTGATTGTGGCTTATAAACCATTAAGTGAAGAACGGTTGAGGAAATCGGGCGAAATCTCAACATGGTTAAATATATTATAAAATCAAAACCAAAGGCGATATTTCTAGGACAATAAATTCATATTTACGTAAACTTGAAAGCGGGCGAAAAGTGACAAGTCTCCTTGTTTGAAAGCGAAGCAAGATTGATCAGAAGCGATTGACCACGCAAGGTTATAAATAAGAGTCAAGTCAACATATTATTTACGCTTTCGCATTCTCAATCTCTTTTCTACTTTGTCTATTTTTGTTCATCTTTTATTCATTAAAATCATATATGTGAAGTCATTTTGGCGTATGCCAAAACAGAAATTGACGTTTCAATTCATAATGTGATAGACTTACGGACACCGTCATAATTATTTATTTGTGGCAAGGAAATACGCTAACCCCAAAATTTATTGATCACTTTCACATCTGTTTTGTTGTATCCAATAATCTTCTAACTACTATGATAATGGCGATTCCTCGCCAAATGCCAAAGACGTTTCAATTCATAGGTAATAGGTTTCTCGCGCTACTCCCCGATGATTCACCTTACACAATTATTTTACATTTTTCGAAGATGAAGGCGACGAGAACAGAGATTGCTTGAATCTTGAAAGAATCGGTTATTCAATTGACTTTTGTAACTAACTCAAACCGATTCTTAATTCCCGTGCTTTGCTTTCCTCTGCTTTCCATAATGCCTTTTACTCCGAATCTACTTTTCCACAACTTTCGTCTACTTTGGCTTCGAAATGCGGTTTTGCTTGCATCCTTTTCAACTCGAGTTTGCTTTTAAACTTCCGTCTTGTTTTCATCGTCTCCTTTTCATCATTATTTGTACTTGACTCTTCCTTTCAATTCTATCTCCGCCATAGTCCACATCGCAATATCCGATTAACACGAAATCTTAACCTTTCTCAAACATTAAGCAAAGATAAGTAGTGCTGCGACATATCTTAAAATTCTTTTATAAAGAATAAGATGAGACTCTCAGGATCCTCCTGAAATCTCGCACAAACGTACCATTATTGCGTTGCGTCTTTTAACAAAGAATAATCAGTTGAGTTACATAACTAACTCGGGCTGACTCTTATGTCTACACTTGCGTGCTGCGTACAGCTTTCGCTTTAAGGCTCTGCGTCTGCTTAAACTCGCTTGTCTGCTTCGCCTAAGCTGCGTCTGCGTCTGCTTATGCTTTGCGTCTGCGTCATTTGCTTTTCGTCCACGCTGCGTCTTCTTCGGTATGTCTTGGTTC
The DNA here is from genome assembly GCA_029891385.1 of Erythroxylum novogranatense. Lineage (NCBI taxonomy): Eukaryota > Viridiplantae > Streptophyta > Magnoliopsida > Malpighiales > Erythroxylaceae > Erythroxylum > Erythroxylum novogranatense. The sequence continues at coordinate 84,079 of JAIWQS010000218.1, read as the reverse complement.
GCCTATTTCAACCGATACGTGTTTTGGCTATTTGAACTTCGCTCGTGTCGAATTCATCTGCGCCTAACTTCGTGCAGGTTGACTTCAATCTGTTTCAACTTAAATGCGTATTGATTTAAATGCTCGTGTCCCACTTCGCAATGCTTTTGTTTTCTTTTTATTTGATCTCTTTTTGTTATATATCAAAATCATATTCACGTAAAGTCATCTTGACTTAACAAAGTGAGCGAGATAAAGTATTTCTACTAGAATAACCCATGACCTACATTGTACAACCAAGAATATTGGTTTGGACAACAATGAGTGTTGCTAAAATAATTAAAATACAAGAAAGAATCATTTAAACGATTAGCTCCATGATATCCCTACTTTTTATCACTATTTTCGACTACCTTTTCTCATTCATTTCTATCGGTGGCATTAAATGTTTGTTTAACTACGAAACTACAAACAACTCAAAATGCAAAAACTAAGAGCGTGTTAACCGAGAACAAACAACTCAAAATGCAAAAACTAAGAGCATGTTAACGGGAGAATAATATGCAATAGATAACAAAAACTTCTAATATTGTCAATAAATATTGAATAGTTGCAATCAACTTATAAAGTCTTTCTTCTCAATCATACCCCGACCTTAACCATCAATATAATTACGAGATAAATAGACTACCTAAGCATTTTCCTCATTTTACGGTGAATGGGAAAACCAATCCCATTTCTAATGAATGTAGCAGATTCTTTTGAGTTTCTTTCATCTAGCCAATTAGAATCTTGTTTAACAATAAATTTGATCATAAGTTTAGCCTAAAGAACAAGGACATTGGTGAAGCATAGTGTCACACCCATCTCCCAAGACAATAATGCGTATGGAGCATGAACTTTCTTTTAGAAAGAAATACCGAGTTTGTGAGCAAAAGGAAAGCAGACCATACCACGATACAACTATGTACTGAACATACAAGCTTCCACGATGTCATTAACACGATGTTAGGCTCTATAGAGATACATTAAAAGTGTGTCAAGTCCCTCCCTAACGGACAAAGTCAACTCCTTCTCACGTGACACCTCTAGGTATCTCATAGTAATAAATGTAAATGAGCAAGTTGATGTAACTTGTTAAAAGCCAACAAAACAAGCAATGATCACAATAAAAAAACAATGTTAGCACCTAATGAAGTTCTTTAGTGCCGTCTCAATTAAATCGGCTCTAGTAGGTGGATTAAGCGAAAACGTTCATCTACTACGATGTCTTCACACCTTTTGAAGAAAATGGCCCTTTGGATAGTAACCAATGTATCATCCACAATGTCTTCAAGTGGGGGCGTAAGGAGGATGCAAGCGCCAATACCTATTCGCCGTGCACTGATAAAACAAGATCAATTAATATGGTTAAGCAGAAAGGTGACATGGTTAAGCATCTTAAACAAACAAGTGTGCTATTAGACCACTCATATTGATGAGACATAACATAAACAATCTAAGATGCTTGAATGATGGGGTTAATCAACAGGAATTTTATTTTTTGCAAAATCAAGACAAAATTGATGGTCATGCCATCTTAAGATAACAGTTGCACGAAAAATTTATTAAGAAAAACACAAGATAGATATCACATCAATAATGCAAGTGTCACACAAGATCATAAAATATACCAACAGTGACCAGCGATTTGGATCTTGCATTATAAACCAAAACAGCTCCGAAGGCTCCATTATCTCAGACTATAAAAAGTGATACGGTGCTTCCTCAAAGTACAAATCAAAAAGCAATAGAAACCCAACTTTAGCATGAACAAAGGACAACATTTCTTTCGACATTTCACCTTCACACTCAAGCTCCTCCACCAAAGAGATGGTTTCCAACAACAATCAAACTCACGTCTTCTATTTCAACCAACAAAGAACATGAATGAATCACACGTCAATACAATACTTAGAAACAATATTAGAATGCCTGACAAGGGAGTTGAATTATCTATTCCCTTTTGAAATTTCTTTCAAAGCCATTTGTTATAAGTACAAAAAATTTTTTTGAATTTTGATACATTCTAATTGCTCAAAACTTTGTTTAACAATTATGTAATGATAACGCTTTAATCTTAAATTCTCTGAGAAAAGTATTTAAACACTTGTTACACAAAATAGCTCTCGGCTAAATTTGCACTTAATGCTTTTTACGATCACTTTTCTCACGTTGTCTAACTTTACAATCTTTGACTTCAACTTGAATTTATAGCCTTCGCTCTCGAATCGCTTCTTGATTCTTGTTTCTTGAATCTTTAAAGCAGTTAATCGGTTCGCTTTTGTAACTAAATCGGTGACCACTTTGCGTTTGTTTTTCTCTGGCGTCTAGTCATTTTTCTTACCGCTTGTGTCTCCGTCTGGTTTTCTTTGGTGCTTGTATACGCCTCTTTCTTTTTACGCTCTGCGATGACTTCATTCGCATCTTGACGTCAGCCCGTATTCGACTTCTACCAGTATTCAACATCTTACGTGTTCGACTTCGTCATCGACTTAAATGCGTGGTTGACATCGTTCGTGTTCGACTTAATCAGACGATTGACTTCGCTCTACATTCGATTTACTCTTCTTACTTCCTTTTATTTGTTGTCTTTGTTATACATCAAAATCATTTTTAAGTAAAGCCGCTTGGACTAAACAATCTTCGCTTTTCGATGATAACAAATTATATACAAGAGAAAATATAAAATGTTATGAAAAAGAAATAAAAAAACTTATCTTCTAAACTTCTTCTTTGACTTTTCCTTTCTTCATCAAATACATTTACACCTTCTTTTATGGACATCCTCTTCTTCTGCGCTCTCTCTCCTTTGTTCATTCTGTTCTCCCCTATTTTTATAATCAAAATCATTATGACGACGACTCTTGATGAGTTCTGTCATCATCTTCTTGAGATCATTTACCGCTCTCTTCATCTCATTGAATTCCCCGTAATCTCTTGAGTTCATCTTGGTAGTCACTGGGTAAGGACGATTGATCTTCATCTGGCTGAGGGAACAATGAACGAAATTGTAGTAGTATAAGCATCGGAGATGGGAGTGTACTCTTCATTAAGCACAATAGACGGTGGACGAATAACCGTATCGCCTTCGGAAGATCTAAGTCAAATGGGCGAAAGACATCGATGCTTGTCTTCCTTGCAGGGGTAATGCTTCTTCTTGAATAGACAGTGTATTAAATAGGGGTCTAATACGCAGAACTGTCTGAACAAGGAATTAAGTGAATGTCCCTGTGATTATTCTTCCCCCCACTGGACAATCTTCTTGCTTATCAGTATAGCTGCAGCTTGCATCATCTTTATTTTTTATAGAAAGGCATGCATCATTTATTTTCCGCACTTCTTCTGCTATTTGATCTGTGGACAGATCATCACTATCTTCTTTAGGAAATAGCTTCGATTTCCCCTTATCGAAATTCAATGGATATCGTGGCTGTATGTCTGGTACAACCCTTATTATAGTCTGCTTACGTATTTGGATAAATAGTGCACGGTCGAGAGGACATTTGAGTAAGGTATGGTCTTGTAGCGTACCTTAAAGTATCATAGAAGTTCCTTTTGTCTTCATTCAAATGTGCCATGACTCACTATTTATCAAAATAGGTTGGAAGACGGCCTTTATTTGTCTTACTCTGGTTGGCTAAAGAAGCGATTGCAGATTCCTTCTTGTCCTGAAACTCAACCATCGACTTGAAGCTTATCCTTTCTTAAAATTCTGAATAGTCATGAATGATCGACTAGATTCAACAGATACTTCGATGGTATCCTCACCTGAAGTTGAAGTCTGCTTTGTAACTTCAAGTTGATCATTAACAAGAGTAGGCTGAACGGTGTTAAGCTCCACTTGGCTTGAGCGAGGATTTCAAGAAGTGCTTTGCTCATTTGCTTTTTCTTTGCAGCGGCATCGAGATTTCTTTCTTCCGACTAACTTTCCTACCGGTCTTCCGCATCGCCTCATTTAGTCTTGAAGTTTTCTCGCTGAGCTTTTCTCTTGGCTTCCGCCTTTCTCTTCTTCTTGGTCTCCTTGGTTTTGTTGGTGTATCCTCTTCCGTAATAGAGACTAAGGATCTTGCTGTAGGTACACAAGATGAAGAGGATTACGCCTTTCTGCTCTTCTCGGCATTCTTTTCTTCTTGTTGCGACGGTCAAATCCTCGGTGTTCTCTTTGCCTTCTTTATAAGCTTGACTTACGAGACTTTCTCCTTGTCTTTTTAGCTCACCTTGTTCATCGCCCTTCGGGTTGGCTTTCTTCGATTTGAGGACTACTTTGTTTTATCGATGGTCTTCTGACGTTTCCTCATTTTATCCATGACGATCTAATACTCATTGACCTTGAAACTTGAGGCGAGTCTTCTTCGTTGCACGTTCCCCTTAGTCCTTGTTCTTCTTGAAGAGTCGACTTACTGTTTTGATAACTTGTTTTGAGACCCTTTCGCCGTAGTATGTGCATCAATCTTACTCTTCACATCAATAGTCCTTCTATATCCTCGATGTAGAACGATACAGATTCCTTAAAATCCTTGTCGAAGCATCCCATAAGGGTAACTATTTGAATCCTTCATCCCTTAATCATGTAATGAAGGATTAAGAACGGTAAGTCAATGGGATTGCGATTTAAATAAATAAAACAAGCATTGTTCATCCAACTTAGTCACCAAATGCCTTGAACTTGCTTCGGTAAAATGCAATTAAGCAATTGCATAGAAATCCTCCTTCGAACCAAACTAGGGTCTTCCTCTCCCATGGATCATTGGCTCCATATAATTGTTTCTGACATCTTCCTCTTTCATACCGACTTGGACATCCATCCGCCTTGGTAGAGAGTCCTACCAATGACGGACAATTGGTCACCTTCTTTATTAACTCCTTTGTCACAACAATGGATATACCATCTCTTGATGATACTACGGTGTTGTTTACTAACTCGAGCATTCTTCCAAAATCGAAAACCTCATTTGTGTATCTTTGGTTCTCGTACCTCAAAGAAGTTCCTCCAACCAGCGCCATAATCTCTGGTTCCACATCCATACCATCATTCCTCAATGACTCGAAATCCACGTGTCTTCCGTATATCATGGCTTCCTCCATTGTTTCACAAACGAAAACGATCTTTGAGCTTTTTAGGTTGGATGTTTGAGAGAATTGGGAAAGCAAATGAACCGTCTGGAGATGAGAATAACCGTAAAGATTTTGCTTTTAGGCTACTTGTACAGATATAGTCCGTGTGTTCTAGACTCATTAAAATCCTCGAGACTATCACACTTTCCCTCCGAACTCTTATGAGAGAAGTTACCAATTGTAGATCACTTGTTTACGGCGTCGTTAGTTTTGTAGTTACTTTAGCTCGACTTTGTTCACTTCAAATCACGCTTTGCAAACTTTGAAATATGTTTAAAAGAGACATGACAGCTATCATACTCATATCAAACTCATCTTTGATCAAGCTTTCAAAATTAATGCACAACTTTTTCTCGTAAGAGAATATAATATCATCTAGGTAAAATTGTACTAAAATAAACTCATTCTTACAATTCTTCCTAAACAACATCTTATCAACTTGACCTCTTACGAAACCACACTCTAAGATAAAAGTACTAAAACGATCATACCAAGTCAGTAGTCTTAAGACGATCATAGCAAGCTCTAGGGCTTCCTTTAAACCATATAACGCTTTATGAAATCTATGAACATGATCTCGATTCCTAATATCCTCAAAAGGAGGTTGCTTAACATACACCTCTCGATCGATCATCCTTCTCCCAGGTTCTTCAAATGCAATTGTAGTAACATATGAGTCTGTTTTGGCTTCCGTCGCTTTTACTTCTTCTTTTTTCTTTCTCCGTTGTTTTTCTACCCCTGCATTTTTTATAACTTTTCTGTAACTATTTCTTCATTCTTTCTTCTTGAGCGGTTATCGGTTGAGTTACATAACAAACTCAAACTGATTCTTGAATGTGCTTCCGCTCGCTTCGTCAACTTCATACGTGTTGTTAACCGTCTACTGTTTTACAATTCTTTAACCATCTCCTTCAACTTCGTTGACTTCTTTGCATTACTCCTTCAATTCTCTACGTAGATGATTTATTCTGTTTTGCAAGTCAAAGGGTAATGTGGATCGATCATCCTTCTCCCTCGTCTTCAAATGCAATTGTAGTAACATATCGTCTACTTTTCTACTTTATGCATTTTTTCTTTCTCCGTCTGTTTTCTACTTAAATGCTGCTTTTGATTCTCCGTCTACATTTTTCATTATCAAATACATTTTTCTACTTAGTACATTTTTCTTTCTCCGTCTATCTTTCTTTCTCTCCTCTGCTTTTTTCATCGAGTATTTGTTCTTAATCAAAATCATAAATGTGAAGTCATTTTAACTTAACAGTTGGTTCACGACCTTACGATGTTATTATTATTTGCAATATCGATTTCTAATGATTTTTCATGATTATTCAATTAATGATTAATTTTCAACTTCATTCATATATTTATTCTCATTTGCAATATCGGTTTCTAAATATTTTTATCATGATTATTAAATTCATTATTATTATTCAACTTCATTCATATATTCATATTTTTTATATTATCATAATAACGGTTCGATGCATATTTGTTTTATTAATATAAGCGAAAAATTTTATTATACCTAATAGGAATAATACTATTTACATTTCGATATTAAATAATACGAATCAATAATATATATATTTCTTCCGATAATCTAATGGAAAATCTTGAACACCTTGGCGAAAAATGATAGCGAATCACTAATAGATATATTTCTTATGATATCTACACATATAATCATAATAACATTTCATCGCATATTTTCTCCCTACACATATTAACTATTTTTACGTATCTCGAGGAAAATCGTTTATTTTCACTCTATCATCTTCGATCATCGCCCTCATTTGATCTATGCAAATCTTAAACTTTAATTTTTATTACACGAATTTTCGACCCATCTTCTCGTGCAATATTTTATCTTGTCTCTTCGCATACGATATACACGCAATCTTCTAACCCAATCTTCGATGCAATATTTTGTCGGCACGCGTCAGGTAATGCATGTCCTTGTGACTACTTATATCTTTCTATCTTTTCATTCATTCATATTGTCATTCACATTACGTAGTTTGTCGCTATACACACAATCTCGACCCAATCATCGATGCTGATATTTTGTCGGTGACCACTCCCAGTGGTACCATAATGCATGCCCTGTATTTGCTTATATATAGTGTCTTCTTGCTCATTGCCTCACCTTCTCTTGTATCTTATTACGCGGTCTTTGGTGATATTCACGATGGTTTCTGTGTTGGTTGCAAATCTTCTTTTACTAATTGCTCTTACTTTTACGCTTCTGTTCGTTTATTCCTCATTACTTGTAAATCTTCTTTAAGGCTTTTTTTTATGCATCACAGATGTTTTGGAGTTTCTTTGTTGTTCTTTGTTGACTTTTGTTGATATCGAAAGAATATGAGTGTTCACCAACTCTCCGCGTACAAGAGACTTGGATATGAGGAGATTTATCATGTTGTCGTCCTGAAAAAGGATGGCTCAAATAAAGAAGACGTACTAGAGACTTGGATATGAGGAGATTTATCATGTCTATCATTCTCCACGTCGATCATGGTCATTCGTTAGGGAATGTAACCATGTTCAAGTTCAATTACATGAACATCCAAGTGAAATCCACGAAGTGGCGTCCCTCCATTGTTTTCCTAATATCGGGATCAATTCTATTACACATTCGAGTTTCCTAATCCGGTGTCCATTATGTTTTATAGCAAATTTGATGTAGTTCGTCAAAGCTCGTTACTTCTCTCAAGAAAATTGAGCTTCAAATGCGCTTTTCGATTAAATACGCTTTTGTGCCAAATGCATTTGTGTTAGTATAAATGCCTTTTAAATGCATCTTTATGTCTTGATACGGCGTTTGTATTCTCCATGGTAATTCGTTAGGGATGTAGCCTTGTTCAAGTTCAATGTAGATGAATGCTTCCTACTCAGATATCCATTATGTTTTATAGCAAATTTGATGTAGTTCGTCAAAGCTCATTACTTCTCTCGGAAGAAAATTGAACTTCAAATGCCTTTTACGATTCCTCTCGCTTTTTATTTGCCGTCGATTTTAAATACGTCTTTATATCTTAAATCTAATTTTCTTATTATAAAATGCTGTTGTTAACTTGTCTACTTTTCAACTCAGTGTATATTTTTAACCGTCTACTTTTTCAACTCGTACATATTTATAACCGTCTACTTTTCAACTCCATCTATTTTTAAGTTTGTCTACTTTCTCAACTAGAATAAGCAAATCACCTCCCAATTAAGCGAGATGATAGAGTGAAGCGAACAAAGTCGGATATTGAAAATCGAAATGCGGTGAAGTAAGACATAAAGCACAAAAGTTAGAGCATAAAACTTTACAAAGCGATATATCACATTCTTGAAAAATAACGCGAAGAGATATGTGCGATTACTATACTATTCAAAGTGAACTACGCCTCCTAAAGCGTTACAAAACATGTAGACTTCCTAGCTATATGGACGAGGCGGCGATGAATCTGCTCATATCCAAGATCGCGCACTATGCCTTCTTTGTTGCGCATCCATTTTCAGATTAAAGTAGATGATTCACAGTGATAATCCCGAAACCTACGCTTTGTGAGAGAGTTCCTTCGACATGAAAAAATATATACAAGGAAGAGAATGCCAACTCCTCTCTGATTGACTCAAGTCTTCTTTTGAAGTTCAGTGCGCTTTTGATAGCTCTTACCCAAAACCGATTCACCGTTATGAATGACTACAAGAAGATCAACATTATTACAATCTTTCCATTAGATTATCTGTCGATATAACAACATTCTTCATTCGATGCTTGCTATTTTCTTAGAATCTGCTTCTTTTTGTATAGAATCTTGAAACTCAAGCGGGGTTTGAATCTTATTTTGCTTCTACGCTTCGTCTCATTCTTTCCACCATTTTCCACACTCAATGCTTTCAAGCGCTTCTTGATTCTTGTTTCTTGAATCTTTAAAAGCAGTTAATCAGTTGACTTCGTAACTAACTCGGCTGACTCTTGCATCTCTTCTTGATTCTTCTCTGCGTCACATTATTCCGTCTTTATGCATTTTACTATTTGCATCTGCGTACTGCTTTAGTATTGCGTCTGCGTCCTTTGTTGAAGATTTTCCATTAGATTATCTATCGATTATAACAAGCTTTTGCTTTCATCTACTTTTGAACTTTCGTCCGTTTTTCTTCTTTAATACGCTTTTCAGCGTCTTACTAATTGAGCGTATTTTTGCTTCTTTGAGCTTGTTCTTGTTCTTCTTTATTTAAAGCGATTCGATTGATGTCATTTCCAACTCGATTAAATTTCACTTACCAATTCCATAATTCTTCTTGGAGTATCTGAATTGACTAATCCTTCTTGGAAAACATGTAACTCCAAAAATCTAAGCGAATATCGAGGCGTCTTTGCGTTATATCGAATAATCTTCTAAGCTATAATAATGTCAAATACTACCAATAACGTGTGCGAAGTGTTTTCTTCTTTAAATACGCTTTTCAACGTCTTACTACTTCAGCGTATTTTTCTTCTTTGAGCTTGCTCTTGTTATTCTTTATTTAAAATACTTGAGTTGATGTCATTTCCAACTCGGATTAAATTTGACTTACCAATTCCATAATTCTTCTTGGGTATCTGAATTGACTAATCAAATCTACAAAGCGATATCGAGGCGTCTTTTAGTTATATTGAATAATCTTCTAACTAGCTATAATAATGTCAAATACTACCCGATAGCGTTATTGCGAGTAAACAAACTAGGAAAATCATTTGATCTTGACCTTTATTTAATAGTGCAACTCTTGAGTCTCACCTTTCATATGGTCCCTAACAACTCTATATTTAAACTTTATATCCTTTCTCCTCTAACTTCAGTCAAACAATTCTTGCCTCTTCATTTCCCTTCTTCTTGTTTAACCTAAATACATCACATTCTCCATTCCGAGAAAGATAGCAATAGTCGAGTTATTTCTTCTATTTCAACAAACAAGAACAACCGATTCAGGTCGATAACCGATTCTTTTCTCGATTACTTTTTCATCCTAATTTTTCAATTTATAATGTGAACAAAACCCTTTCTTTATCTTTACGCAACATTTTTATAGGTTCCTCCTTATTCTATCTTGCATTTGCCTTTAATGCGGATATGAATTCCATTTACTTGACGCAAAAGATATTTGTAAAATGCCATAAAGGAGACATATAATCGTCAAAATCAGCTGATGAGTTACTTATCCAATACCATAGGCGGGATAAAATGGCACATAATAATTGAGACTAGGAAATTTATGAAGCACATTAAAAAACTTATAGATTAACATATCTTTATCTGTATGAGGCGTCGGTAGTAGACATGTAAACTATTTTTATCTTATCTGAAGAAAGTTATTTCATCTTAGTTCTTCTCCCAACCGATGATTATTTCATTACATTTTCAAATTATTTTTATTTAACTTGTCATCTTAAATTTTTCCTGCATATAAATTCATGGGCATTTTCACTGCGCATTTATTACTTGTGTTAACACTACTAGTACATATATAAATGTGATGGAATCTAATATGGTAGTGAAAGCAAAACACATTGATCCTTGAATGATATCTATTTGGCATGATAAATCAGGGCATCCAGGATCAACAATGATGCGAAAAATAATTGAGAATACATGGACATCCATTGAGTAATAAAATGATTACTCAAATAAATAAGAGTCCATGTACATCTTGTTCTCTTGGAAAATTGATCATAAGGCCATCACCAGCTAACATAAAATTGGAATCACCTGTTTTTCTTGAACGTATTCAAGGTGATATATGTGGACCAATTCATCCACCATATGGACCATTTCGATATTTTATGGTATTGATAGATGCCTCCAGTGAGATGGTCTCGTGTTTGTCTACTATCAACTCGTAATATGGCATTTCCAAGATTTCTTGCAAAAATTATTAAATTACGAGCACAATTTCTGACTATACAATAAAGAAAGTCGATTTGGATAATCTTGGTGAATTCACATCCCAAACTTTCAATGACTATTGTATGTCAAGCGGGATTAGGGTCGAGCATCCTGTTGCTCATGTGCATACTCAAAATGGTTTAGTTGAATCTTTAATTAAACTCCTTGACTTATTGCTAGACCATTTATGATGAGAACAAAGCTTCAATTTACGTATGGGGTCGTGCAATTTTACATCTTTGAGGCATTAATTAGCATCCGACCAAGTGCATATCATACATACTCCCTACTACAACTTGCATTTGGTCAAGAGCCAAATATCTCGCATTTGAGAATTTTTTGTTGTGCGATAGATGTGCTATTGCACCACCTGGCGTAGTAAATGGGACCTCAAAGAAGATTGGGGATATATATCGCTATGAAAGTAAATCTATTATTAGATATCTTGAACCTCAAACGGGTGATATGTTTACTGACGCGTTTTTGCTTGATTGTCATTTGATGAAAATACTTTCCAGACATTAGGGGAGATAATAAATAAATGATGAAAGAAATTACATAGATGCGAACCATCATTATTGTATCTTGATCAATGCACAAAAAACAATGCGAAACAAAAGTGCAAAAATTGTGCATTTGCAAAAATTACAAATCAATTACCGGATGCTTTCACAGATACAAAAAGAGTGACTAAATCATTTATACCGGTTGTAAATGCTCACGCCGGTTGAAATCCCAAAGGAAAATATGAGAACATGGTCACTCATGAATCTCGACACGCATGAAGCGTGGTAGACCAATCGGTTTCAAAGATAAAATCCTCGAAAAGAAAAGGAGCAAATGTGATTAATGACCCCAAGATAGATAAAAGTGTTCCTCTAGAAACACAAGATGATGATAGTGTCCCGGAAGAGACATAAACGACATTAATCAAGAAATCGCAATTAATTATATTCACACAAAAATTATGGAACCGAATGATATGAAAGAGATTGATGAAATATTTTCTTATGCTATAACATGTGATATCCTCAATGAAAATGAAGATCCAGGGCAAGATCTATCATTGAATGTCAAAATAGACATGATTGGGTTCAATGGAAAGATGCTATTGAAGGCTGAATTAAATTCTCTTAACAAGCGTAATGTGTTTGGACCTATTGTCCTTACACCCCAAAGTGTAAAGCACATAAGTTACAAATGGGTTTTGTTCAAAGCGAAATGAGAAAAATGAGATTGTGAGATCTGGCTCGACTTGTTGCCTGAGGTTTTTCTCAAAGACTCGAATTGACTATGAACAAACATACTCTCTATTATGGATACAATTACGTTTAGATATTTAATCGACAACGGTTCTTGAAGCTGGAAATCGTCTTATGGATGTTATTACGACTTACATACGGATCAACGATAGTGATATTTACATGAAAATTTACGAAGGATTCAAAATGCTGCGACATTAAAATCACAACCAAAGGAAATGTATTCGATCAAATTGCAAAGATCCTTATATGGACTAAAGCAATATGGACGCGTGGTACAATCGTCTAAGTGAGTATCTATTAAAGAAAGGATATGTAAATAGTCTATTTGCCCTTGCGTTTTATAAAAAAAACATCGAGATATGTGATTATCATTTGTCTATGTTGACAATTTGAATATCATTGGTGCTGCTAAAGAAATCCAAGAAGTTGGTGTACTTAAAGAAGAATTTGAAATGAAAGATCTTGGAAAAACTAAATATTGTCTTGGTGCAAATTGAACATAGACCAAGCGGAATCTTTAATGCATCAATCGGCATATCTGAAAAAGGTATTGAGGCATTTTAATATGGATAAAGCAACTCCATTAAGTACACCATGGTTGGTAGATCGCTTAATGTTGAGAAGGATCCATTTACGTAACACCCACCCGTCAGGCCGAACCCGATATCGTTGGTGATATCCAGTCCGTGTCCCACGAGAGTGGCGTCTACATCGATCGATTTAAAATTCAGTATACACTTTTTTCTTTTTTTTGTAGCCATTAACTCCGTTCACCAAGCAAACACAGTAAGTAAATAAAATCCGTGTTTAATAGAATCCGTTTGATTATTACAGTCATCCGATCCATAATTACAATCGGTCAATGCGGTAAATATTACTATCACAATGGCTCGGTAAAATACAATGCCTTGTTATACGGTGGCTGCGGAATACAATTTACTAAAACACTAATATAGACACGGCGATCCCGACCTCTAACCTTTACTCGTCTACAGAGACATACTCCGTGTCAGCAGGGTATTCTTGAGACCTGAAAATAGATGCAAATTTTGGGTGAGTTTTGCGAACTTCGGTGAGAAACCATCATCGATGGTTCACTCAAATCATGCATTCGCCCGTGGCGTCTGATGCAATCTGATAATCATCAATTACCAATAAGCAATCATTAACCATATCGATGTGATAAACCATTCACGATGAATTCATGCCATTACAAAAGCGGTACATGTCACAAGCAGTCATTTATGCGAATGCAATGCATATGTGACTCTTTCCGGTTATTCATGATTGTGCCCAAGTGCTCGATCGGTGTTGAGTGGGGCGCGTCGGGATTTCTCCCCTCGGGCTCGAGGCGGTCGATGCGATATGAGCTCGAAGCTCTTATCGGTAATAATAGCGACTTAGGGCACGTCCATTATCGTCATGCAATTATGCATGCGATGCAGTATCGATAAATGTCGGTGTTTGGCTATAAAGCCGATGTATCGGTGAATCACGATATGGCTATAAAGCCCGATATAGCGATGTTGATATAATGGCTATAAAGCCCGGTCTGCCAATATCGGTATCATTGATGCGGTAAAATCATATAATACAATCATCCACTTTTATACATGCTAGAAATCATACATTCACCTTTGCACGTAATTCACGTTAAGCATGTACACAACCAGAAATTTGAGAAACCAACTAGGTTACTCACCTATTACTTCGAGCTAATCTTAGGAAAGCCTCTCGTGACGTCGGTCAATCGGCGCTCCAATTGAGCCTCTATATGAATCGGAAAAATCGAGTCACTAAATATGAAATTTGTGCTCATGTTGATGAAATATGCATGTTCATGAATTCCGGTCCTAATTCAATATTTTCCCATAATAAAATTCTATGAAAATTAGAAATCCATGGCGTTGACGATGCGTAATTCGGACCTCTATAGGTCCTCAATTAAATAAAGCAGTGTTTACATGATCCGTCAATAGGGGCTACGTCAAATTCCGTCTAAAATTCCGTTTTCTCATAATATGAAATTAAATATTCAACGAATCCGATGCCTCTGGAATCAGGTCAATCGGACGTCGGACGGAAAGAAATTGACAAAAGAACAATCGGATCAATTTATGCCAAATAATAAGCAAAACAATAATATATATATATATTTGGAAGCCTGCCTCATGAGGCGAGGCGCCGCCCTCGCGAGGCTGAATCACCTTCTTCGTCGCGAGGCGATCCGTCGCCCTCGACGAGGCTAATATCTCGCCCTCATGAGAAATCGCCTCGAGACGGCGGCGAGTTCCCTCTTGCCACTTTTCTTTTTTTTTCCAGATTTCAATTCCTAATTTCTAACTACTCTAACTTTTAGCACACAAATCAGAAAATGCCCACTATACCTCATTGGAAAGCTTATGAAAAGCTCTACAATTCTCAAGAAGACCATAAAATCAATTCCAACCCTAAGGGTGTCAAATAATCCATCAAACCTTCTGCCTTCACAATTTCCCTCAACACAGGGCAGTACATTGACAATTTCATAACTCACTAATTCTTCAGAAATAAATTACCACAAAAATATGGTCAATAAGTTCACAATGTCCTTTACAACTTTCATGAACAACCCAAAATCAAATTCTATTGCAAACCAAGTCAATTAATTCATCTAATGTTACTATCCTGAAATCCTTCACTTTGGGCAGTAATCTTACAAGATGCATAACTTCCAGTATATAAGTCAATAAAATCAGAACTTTATATCCTTGTAAAGATAACATCATAAACTTCATTTTCATGAAGCACTCAACCTCCAATTCAATCTCTAACAATTTCAAAACTGTTATGGAAGTTTCTGTTATCATCAGCCATTCATAACCTAATGTAGGATCAGTTTTTGAAAATCATATCTCCCAATTCTGACTTCTAAAATTACATACCAAATATCAATTTCAATATAATCTCTTCCTCTACAACTTTTCAGAAGCTCACTCACACCAATTCAGTCCACATAAAATGTTAAAATTGCCTCAAATCAGTAAACTCACAAAATCACACTTAAACTAGG
This sequence comes from Erythroxylum novogranatense, assembly GCA_029891385.1. Lineage (NCBI taxonomy): Eukaryota > Viridiplantae > Streptophyta > Magnoliopsida > Malpighiales > Erythroxylaceae > Erythroxylum > Erythroxylum novogranatense. Next base: position 68,708 of record JAIWQS010000218.1, on the reverse strand, counting down.
TTTCATCCAAAATGCTCAAAACCAGCCATTAGTAATCAATTCATATCTCCCAATATATAATTCCAAAAATAGAAATATCAGTAGCAATGGAAAGATAATCAAATATGCTACAACTTCCATGAAGACCATTCTCCCTAATTCCATTTCAATTAATTCATGAAAATCAACAAAACTCAGATGTTATGGTTGCGGTTACTGTTCATAGGCAATGGAACAGGAACTTTCCATTCAAAATTCACCCTTCTATCATTGAAATTCAACAACACCTATTTCACACTAAATTGAAGCCAACATCCCAAAGTTTCAGTGGCCACTAACCTTACCTCATTTACATTTCTACACAATAAGTTATGAATAAAACAGTAACATCACTTATAATTCCAATTTTCCAGATTTAAGGTTAACCTTAGTTCAACCACTTCAATGCCTTTTTCATCACTAGACATCAAAATAAATACAAATTAAATATTACTCCAGTCATACATATACTAGGGTTAATACTGAAAATTTACAGCATTAAATTCCTCCATTCAAAGACTCAAATAATTATCCTATTCAATTCAAAATCAAACCATATCATTACTTTCAATTCAGTCATCACTTAGCTTTATGCCCTTACTTTAATCATAATAATCAACACTTTAATGTCTACATGAACCTTATACATGCTTTAAATCCTTATATTAACTACCCCATACTATCATGACATTTATTTCCATGTAAAAACAACATTTAAAACTCAAACCTTAAATAACAACTTACCTAATTCAAACCCTCCTTCAAACCTTCAACAACCACTTTCTAACTTCTACACCAAAGTATCAACCCCTTCCTTCTCAAATATACTCAAGACTCATCTTCTAGCTTTGAGGGAATCAAAGAGAGGAGCTTGAAGTTATGGAGAAAGATGAGAAGAGAGCAAAATCGATGGTTTAAAGAAGAGTTGGTTTTGTGTGTTTAGGATGGCTATCATAAGGCACAAAATCATCTTTCCTTCCTTCTTTCAACACATGTCCGAGAGAGCAATGAGAGGGTGCACTAATGTTGCTTTTAAATGGCAAAATTTGATTGGTTTCAAATTCAAAGAAAAGTCAAATTATACTTGTTTAATCAGGTCAAAATTTTACTCCATTTCACTCCAATGGCCCTACTTTCGGTCCCAAAATAAAATACCCAATATTACAGATGTCGATGGGTAGCAATTTTTGCTACCGAGAATCGACTTGATTAATGATTGGCGATTTATCCGTCAGAAATTTCCAATTATTTTTCGAAATTAATGAAATTCCTAAAATTATAAAACAGTAACATTGCACTCCAAATAATTTTTCAATCACGAAAATCACCTTTTCTACTCAAAACAAGTTTAGGCCGATTCTGGCGATTTTGCGGTCAAGAATTTCTCCGGAAAATTCCAGAAAAATTCTATAAATCCCAAAAATGTAAAGCGCTTAATAGCGCTTTCAGAACAATTTTTAAATCCCATAACCACGTTAATCACAATAAAATACCGTTAGGCCCGATTCAGGAATGTCATGAATGCATTCTTTGTAATTCCATGTACACAATTGATCTGTGTATCAATCCTATTATCATGAACAGTTCTAAATATTCCTATTAGTCCCATCCTATGCCAAGTTTACTATTTTACCCATCCGGGGAGGGGTGGGATGTTACAATTCTCCCTCCTTATAAAATTTGGTCCTCGAAATTCTCAGTCAACGATTCACTATGACAATAATCATATGAGTCTATATATCCTATACACTTTTCCACTTAATAATTCACTTATCGGTGATCACTATAACCACTCTCGATGCATGGTTGATTCTTGATTTGGCTAACTTCGTTATCACTTGAAATACGATGGCGGTTTAACAAGACTATCGGTTGGCGTTCTCATTTTTCTTAGCTATTTCACTTGCCATGTCTAAGATAGTCACTACCTTTGGTTACTGATATCTAATACTTTTCCCCGATGCCATATAGTCCAATTTTTGTTCCATTGAGTACGTTTCCATTTCTTTGGTACCTCCTTAACCACATCGGGGACGATTTACATTCCTTGGGTACCAATCTGGTGACACTTAATTCCACTTCACTATAATCGGTAACAATGTACCTAATGCAGTCATTTATCCTATGTCATTCACTTTATATTCAAAATCGATTCTCGTAAAGACAAATCAATATTCTATAGTGTTCACACACTTTATCCGGATATCTGATTTACTCTGTCTCATTTGTCCGATCCAAATTCCACTTTAGCTAACCATGCGGTCTTCTAAGTCACTTTCCTTTTCTCACACATTTTAGTCTCAAACCCATTACGGTCTTTAACTCCCAGTAGGCACTGCGCAGTGTAACAGTATATATTCTCCAGTGAATCAAAACTCTATAACAAGAATATAATCAAACCGACATTCAACCTATAAACACTTGAGCCAAGAATCACTTCATTCTATACCTACAATTACTCAATTTCACTTTTCAAATATCTTTGACTAGAATGTCTAACTTTGGAGTTCACTTTCTTGTTCTTATACCTTTTTACCGGGTACACTTACTTCTTCTTCAACTTTTGTTCACTATAGTTTTCCAATTCCATTCGTATATTCAAACTCATCATAAGATTTCCCCCCTTTACTTTCTGCACTATTTACCTTTTGTATCACTATTTTTTTTACAACTTCAATTTTCCAGAAACACTTCACAATTTCCCCTGATATGCTTGACATTCATTGAAAACCCCAATATACATAATTGATGCATTCATTGCGGCATTGTCGTATTATACCCATCTCTTTCCTCAAATTAACCCGATGTATCCTTATAGAATCTCGGTCTCGAGGCTTTCAATAATGAGAATGGCACTAATACCATTTATCACGGTCAGTTCAATTTATTTCATACTTGTTCCACATATTATCGCGATTCAATACTCACTTTGCCCACTCTTCCAATGTATGAATATCATCGATGTCGATTCTCAATTAGTCCCATCGTTCTTTTTACTTTTCCTTTATTCAACACTTCAAACACATTCTATCTCTAATCACGATTACTACCATTTGCTTACCTTGCATAATTCCTATTAGGGTCTTATTAGCGTTACCATACATCGTTTACCCTTTTCATTGAGTCCTGATCGATTGTATCGCAATTTCTTTATGAAGGTGTCACTACATCACCTCATTGTCGGTTTCCTTTTGACCCTCTTGTCTCCATTCGAGTTACTCTTTTCATTTTCTCTTCTCATTTGTTTTCGTATCATTCCTATCAACATATGTTAATACCTTGTCATCTATATTTAAACCTCCAAAATTTTTCCATTTTATTTTAGTATCTCTCTTCTCGATTCGGGACTCTTTTATTTTCGTTTCAAATCTAGATTCCTCAGCAGTTTTACATCATAGCGGAGATCGATTCACTTCATTGCAATAGAATCACCTCAAATTAAAATCTCACTCATATGTAATTCTTTACATTTACGTACATACAATGCTGGATAATCTCGGTATGAGCTATGACCAATTCACTTTTAATTTTGTCCACAAAGTCTCATCAACCAATGATTATTCCTAATTGTGTTTCAATCCTTCTTCACTTATCGTACAATCTCAATCAAGACACTCTTATGTCTTCATTTAACAGATCGAACATTCCTTTCGTGAAGGTTCCTTATGATGATCCTTAAATACTTTCTTTCACACTTATTGATGTCTCTATACGGAATCACTTTTGGTTCCTCTCATACAGTACAATCAGTCCACCTTTGTCTTACTTTAACCTCTTAGAACTTCTCACTTATAATCCTCTAAACATTTACCGCGTTTCCTCTATGATTTCCATATATCCGTCACATACATTTCATTAGTCACAATCAACATTCTTGTCCAATAGATATCCCTAACGATAATTAAACTTAAATCAATAGCTTTTCATATACCACTATGGTGGTTTCATTCTTTCAAGATCTTTATTTCATTCTCACCATATCATTAAACTGTATGTCTCATTCCCTATCCGTTCGTGCAACTTGACCTTGTAAGGTCATAACAATTTAGCTTCTCATCTTATGATCTTTATTCCTATTTTTTTTAATCTTTTTTTACTGCTTATCTTATTTTTCCTCGAATAGTTTATGATCGGGTGTTCACGGTCCCCATACCCGACAAAATCGTTGATACCACTCCATTTTATCTCTATCTATATCGTATCCATTTACCATTTTCGTGTCCATATACACCTAATTCAATATTTCCGATACAAATCATTAGAAATCATCACATCTTGTCTTTTTCCTTTATGATTTTATCATCACAATTTCCAACCTCGAAGCACAATAGTCACATAATCATTTCAGTTTCAAGCATATGCGGTCCAAATCCTAATCATTTCACGAATTCTTGGTTTATCAATACACTTTTATCTCACTCTAATAGGCCTTTGGGCATCTTTTTTTTTTTTTCGATTCTTTCGGTTCTCGATAATCCGTTCTGATACTCTATTGGGCTTCTTTCCATCTCACTATCATCATCTACTTATAATATCTACGATCTCTAACTCAAATCTGATGAATCAAAATATGCCCGATTGGACCATCAATATTTTACTCAATTTCAATATTTCCCTTTCATGACATATCTGATCGAGCGTAATTACCTAACCATCCAGAGCTTTTAATCTCACTTAGATCTACTATAACCAATAAGCTTCCCATATCTCTAATGGACTTCTCCGATTCTCAACATCGCATTTTTACGTCACCATAATATTATCAATTTAATTGGAAATTCTTAATCGATCTAGGCCAACACGGTCATTCATTTATCACTTATAAGGGTTTCTAACCCATCAATGTCAATCTTCTTATCCATTTTCCTTTATCCTTTCCTAATTAATTATCCCCTTTTAGGGATTTTCACTCTAATCGGTCTCACTCTTCTCTCACTTAGTCACTTGACACTTATACCCTTAGGCTTTATCTTGTGCGACTACGACTAGGGATCGATTACCCGATGCGCAGCGACACAACTCAAATGCATGAAACCTATGTTCCAAAGCGTGCCCGGATACATTCGTACTCTTTGGGCTCGATACCACCTAAATGTAACACCCACACACCGTCAGGCCGAACCCGATATCGTTGGTGATATCCAGAGTCCGTGTCCCGAGTGGCGTCTACATCGGTCGATTTAAAATTCAGATATACTTTTTTTCTTTTTTTTGTAGCCATTAACTCCACGTTCACACGGCAAACACGATAAGTAAATAAAATCCGTGTTTAATAGAATCCGTTTAAGTTATTACGGTCATCCGGTCATAATTACAATCGATCAATGCGGTAAATATTACTATCACAATGGCTCGGTAAAATACAATGCCTTGTTATACGGTGGCTGCGGAATACAATTTACTAAAACACTAATGCAACCGACCGAACGATCCCGACCTCTAACCTTTACTCGTCTACGGTAGACATACTCCCGTGTCAGCGGGGTATTCTTGAGGACTGAAAAATAGATGCAAATTTTGGGTGAGTTTTGCGAACTTCGGTGAGAAACCATCATCGATGGTTCACTCGAAATCATGCATTACGCCCGTGGCGTCTGATGCAATCTGATAATCATCAATTACCAATAAGCAATCATTAACCATATCCGATAACGATAAACCATTCACGATAATTCATGCCATTACAAAAGCGGTACATGTCACAAAAGCGGTCATTTATGCGAATGCAATACATATGTGACTCTTTCCGGTTATTGATGTTGTGCCCGAGTGCTCGGTCGATTGTTCGATGGGGACGCGTCGAGTTTCTCCCCTCGGGCTCGAGGCGGTCGATCTGATATGAGAGCTGAAGCTCTTATCGGTAATAATAGCGACTTAGGACACGTCCATTATCGATCATGCAATTATGCATGCGATGCGATATCGATAAATATACGGTGTTTGGCTATAAAGCCCAGTGTATCAGTGAATCCACGATATGGCTATAAAGCCCAGTATAGCAGTGTTCAGTATAATGGCTATAAAGCCCAGTCTATCAATATCAGTATCATTCAGTACAGTAAAATCATATAATACAATCATCCACTTTTATACATGCCAGAAATCATACAATTCACCTTTGCACGTAATTCACGTTAAGCATGTACACAACCAGAAATTTGAGAAACCAACTAGGTTACTCACCTATTACTTCCGAGCTAATGTCGGAAAGCCTCTGTGACGTCGGTCAATCGACGCTCCAATTGGGCCTCTATATGAATCAGAAAAAATACGAGTCACTAAATATGAAATTTGTGCTCATGTTGATGAAATATGCATGTTCATGAATTCCCGGTCCTAATTCAATATTTTCCCATAATAAAATTCTATGAAAAATTAGAAATCCATAGGCATTGACGATGCATGCATTAGGACCTCTATAGGTCCTCAATTAAATAAAGCGGTGTTTACATGATCCGTCAATAGGGGCTACGTCAAATTCCCGTCTAAAAATTCCCGTTTTCTCATAATATGAAATTAAATATTCAACGAATCCGATGCCTCTGGAATCAGGTCAATCGGACGTCGGACGGGAAAGAAATTGACAAAAGAACAATCGGATCAATTTATGCCAAATAATAAGCAAAACAATAATATATATATATATATATTCGAAGCTTGCCTCATGGGCGAGCGCGCCCTCGAGGCTGAATCACTTCTTCGTCATGAGGCGATCCGTCGCCCTCGCGGCGAGGCTAATATCTCGCCCTCGCTCATGAGAAGTCGCCCTCGCGAGACGGCGAGTTCCCCTGCTTGCCCTTTTCTTTTTTTCCAGATTTCAATTCCTAATTTCCAACTACTCTAACTTTTAGCACACAAATCAGAAAAATGCCCACTATACCTCATTGGAAAGCTTATGAAAAGCTCTACAATTCTCAAGAAGACCATAAAAATCAATTCCAACCCTAAGGGTGTCAAATAATCCATCAAACCTTCTGCCTTCACAATTTCCCTCAACACAGGGCAGTACATTGACAATTTCATAACTCACTAATTCTTCAGAAATAAATTACCACAAAAATATGGTCAATAAGTTCACAATGTCCTTTACAACTTTCATGAACAACCCAAAATCAAATTCTATTGCAAACCAAGTCAATTAATTCATCTAATGTTACTGTCCCTGAAATCCTTCACTTTGGGCAGTAATCTTACAAGAAGCATAACTTCCAGTATATAAGTCAATAAAATCAGAACTTTATATCCTTGTAAAGATAACATCATAAACTTCATTTTTCATGAAGCACTCAACCTCCAATTCAATCTCTAACAATTTCAAAACTGTTATGGAAGTTTCTGTTATCATCAGCCATTCATAACCTAATGTAGGATCAGTTTTGAAAATCATATCTCCCAATTCTGACTTCTAAAAATTACATACCAAATATCAATTTCAAGATAATCTCTTCCTCTACAACTTTTCAGAAGCTCACTCACACCAATTCAGTCCACATAAAATGTTAAAATTGCCTCAAATCAGTAAACTCACAAAATCACACTTAAACTAGGTTTCATCCAAAATGCTCAAAACCAGCCATTAGTAATCAATTCATATCTCCCAATATATAATTCCAAAAATAGCAAGATCAGTAGCAATGGAAAGATAATCAAATATGCTACAACTTCCATGAAGACCATTCTCCCTAATTCCATTTCAATTAATTCATGAAAATCAACAAAACTCAGATGTTATGGTTGCAGTTACTGTTCATAGGCAATGGAACAGGAACTTTCCCATTCAAAAATTCACCCTTCTATCATTGAAATTCAACAACACCTATTTCACACTAAATTGAAGCCAACATCCCAAAGTTTCAGTGGCCACTAACCTTACCTCATTTACATTTCTACACAATAAGTTATGAATAAAACAGTAACATCACTTATAATTCCAATTTTCCAGATTTAAGGTTAACCTTAGTTCAACCACTTCAATGCCTTTTTCACATCACTAGACATCAAAATAAATACAAATTAAATATTACTCCAGTCATACATATACTAGGGTTAATACTGAAAATTTACAGCATTAAATTCCTCCATTCAAAGACTCAAATAATTATCCTATTCAATTCAAAATCAAACCATATCATTACTTTCAATTCAGTCATCACTTAGCTTTATGCCCTTACTTTAATCATAATAATCAACACTTTAATGTCTACATGAACCTTATACATGCTTTAAATCCTTATATTAACTACCCCATACTATCATGACATTTATTTCCATGTAAAAACAACATTTAAAACTCAAACCTTAAATAACAACTTACCTAATTCAAACCCTCCTTCAAACCTTCAACAACCACTTTCTAACTTCTACACCAAAGTATCAACCCCTTCCTTCTCAAATATACTCAAGACTCATCTAGCTTTGAGGGAATCAAAGAGAGGAGCTTGAAGTTATGGAGAAAGATGAGAAGAGAGCAAAATCGATGGTTTAAAAGAAGAGTTGGTTTTGTGTGTTTGGATGGCTATACATAAGGCACAAAATCATCTTTCCTTCCTTCTTTCAACACATGTCCGAGAGAGCAATGAGAGGGTGCACTAATGTTGCTTTTAAATGGCAAAATTTGATTGGTTTCAAATTCAAAGAAAAGTCAAATTATACTTGTTTAATCCAATCAAAATTTTACTCCATTTCACTCCAATGGCCCTACTTTCAGTCCCAAAATAAAATACCCAATATTACAAGATGTCGGTGGTAGCAATTTTTGCTACCGAGAATCGATTGGTTCGCTAATTGGCGATTTATCCGGTCGAAATTTCCCAATTATTTTTCTGAAATTAATAAAATTCCTAAAATTATAAAAGCAGTGTGATGCACTCCAAATAATTTTTCAATCACGAAAATCACCTTTTCTACTCAAAACAAGTTTAGGCGATTCTGGCGATTTTGCGATCAAAATTTCCAGGAAAATTCCAGAAAAATTTCTATAAATCCCAAAAATGTAAAACGCTTAATAGCGCTTTTCAAAACAATTTTTTAAATCCCATAACCACGTTAATCACAATAAAATACCGTTAGGCCCAATTCTAAGAATGTCATGAATGCATTCTTTGTAATTCCATGTACCAATTGATCTTGTGTATCAATCCTATTATGCATGAACAGTTCTAAATATTCCTATTAGTCCCATCCTATGCCAAGTTTACTATTTTACCCATCCGGAGAGGGGTGAGATGTTACAATTTAGCCATTGCGAAAAAAGCGAAGAAGTTTTAATTACGAAACACCATATCTAAGTGCGATAGAGCTCTCATGTATCTTGTTAATTGTACTAGACACGATATAGCTTTTCTTTGTTAATCTACTAGCAAGATTTAGTTCATCTCCTACTTAAAAGGCAATTGGAATGGAATTAAACATCTATTTCGTTATCTTGAGGTACAATTGATTTGGGATTATTTTACACTAAAATGAAAAACAAGTTTTGGTTGGTTATGCAGATGCGAGGTTACTTATCGATCCGCATAAAGCGGATCCCAAACCGGTTATGTATTTACGTATGGAGGCACCGCAATTTCTTGGCGTTCACGTAAACAAACACTTATTGCTACTTCTTCAAATCATGCTGAAATCATTGCACTTCATGAAGCAAGTCGAGAATGTGTATGGTTAAGGTCAATGGCGACCACATTTTAACAACTTGTGGCTTATCGACCAACAAAGAACCAACAATCATATTTGAAGACAATGCGGCATGTATCGCTCAAATAAAGGAGGGTTATATCAAAAGTGATAGAACCAAACATATCCCTCGAAATTTTTCCAATTCACCCAAAATCTCGACAAGAGCAAAGAAATCAACATTCAAGTATATTCAATCAAGCAACAATGTGCGGATCTTTTCACAAAGGCACTTCCTACTATACCTTTCGAAAGCATGTCCAAAAGATTGGAATCGACATCTAAGAAATTTATGAGGAAGAGCTCATTGTGTTAAATGAGGGAGCTTACGTGGTTGCACTCTTTTCCCTTATCATGGTTTTTATCCCACCGGTTTTTCTGATAAGGTTTTTAACGAGGCAACACCAAATGCGTTTAAAGGCGGAGAAGAGACAATTATATGGCACACCAAGGGTGTTATAAAGATAGAAATAATATGGTGTACCACTAATTGTAGATCGCCATTTAATTGTTAGTGTACATATGGATTGGTTTGGTTTTACCTAACACAAGAATGAAGTAGGTAGTTATTGGTTAGGTTTTAACTAACACAAGAATGACGTAGATGGTTATTGGTTAGGTTTTACCTAACAAAAGAATGAGGTAGATGGTTATTGGTTAGGTTTTACCTAACACAATAACATATATGGAGTAGGTGATTACATGTGTATTAGGTGGTTAAAACGTACTATAAATAGAAGGGTTAACTTGATGTAAGATACACCATTTTTTCATAAGAAGAATTCTCCTCTCCCAAATATTCTTACATTTTAGTTTCGGTTTTATAACAGAAGCATATTAAGTTAGCTTTCCATTGCCACTGATTTTTGCAATTTTTAGATCTGTATATTGGGAGATATGAACTGTTTACTATTGACTGGTTTTGTGCATTTTGGTGAAACCTAGCCTAAGTGTCTGTTTTGTGAGCATTCTGGTTGGAAGCAATTTTAGAGATTTCTGTGGATTGAATTGGCTTAAGTGATCTTCTGAAAGGTTGTAGAGGAAACAATTATCCTGAAAATGATATATGGCATGTAATTTTTTGAGATCAGATTTGGGAGTTATGATTTTACAAAAACTGAACCTAAGCTAGGTCATGGATTGCTTATCATGGCAGAAACTTGCATAACAGTTTTGAAATTGTTAGAGATCGAATTGGATTTTGAGTTCTTTATGAAAATTGAAGTTTGAGATCTTATCTTTTCAGGGATATAAGGTAGTGATTTGTGTGACATTTGTGTTAAGAGATATACTGTTGTGAAATGTGCTGTTCAGGTTGGGAAATTTCAGAGGGCAGATGCTTTGGTGGATTGTTTGACCTCGTTAGCAAGTGAATTTGATTTTAGGTTGTTCATGAAAGTTGTAGATAACATTGTGATCTTACTGAGCATATTTATTGTGTAATTGTTGATTGAAGAAACATAAAGTTACTGATTTTGCAAAGTACTGCACTGTTTTGATAGGTTTTGAGTAGGCAGTGGATTTGACTGAATTTTTATCACCCTTATGGGTAAAATTGCTTGTTGGGGCCTTCATGTAACTTGTAGAGCTTTTCATGATCTTTCCAATGAGATATGGTTTATAATTTTCTAAATTGTGTGCAAAGAGTTATGGGTGTTGGAAGTTTGGTTGGAAATCAGGAAAAAAAAGAAGAAGGAAATAAGGGTTATATATATATAGATATTAATTGTTTAATGTGAATTTTGGTTTCTTTTCTGAATAACTTTTCCGTCCGACGTCCGATTGACCTGATTCTTGAGGCATCGGATTCATTGAATATTTAATTTCATTTTCTGAGAGATTGGAAATTTTTGGACGGAAAATTGACGTGGGTCCGGGTAATAGTTACGTGGCCTCTGTTTTATTTATTTTTGGACTGATCGAGGCCCGAATTGAGTAATTTCGGTGCCGTTAGATTTCTAATTTTTAGGTGGAATTTTTTTATGGGAAAATTTTGGATTAGGGCCAGGATTGCTATGAACATGCATTGTATACGTTTTAATTGTTTCATGTGCATTGTTTGATATAACTATACAGTTGGTAATGTGTACTCATTTTAATTGTTATAGAGGCACAGTTGGAACGTCATCCCACGGACGTTGTAGAGACTTCCCGGCATTAGTTCGGAAGTTATTAGGTGAGTAACCTAGATGGTTCCTCGATTAGTAAGTGTTTATAATTTTGCACTTATAACTCTGTGAAGAATAATGGTGGGACGATTGTGTTTGTTTATGCCTGGATTGCGAATCGAAGGTCCGATGGATTGGGAGATTCTGACATAAAAGTGCTATATGTGATTTTCATGTGATTACTTGTGAGTGACTTGTGTGAATATGTTGAATTGGGATCAGTTATGATGTTGGTTTTGTTTTATTTGGACATATGCATTTCATGCATAATTGCATGATCAGTAATTGGCAGTTGTGACCAGAGTAGCCAACGAGAGCTTAAAGCTCAACGTGATTGGGCCTTGAGCCTCTAAAGTGATTGAGCTAAGGCTCACCGTTTAATCGCCTTTAATGGGACAGCTTTTAGGCGCCGTCACAACAACGTAATAAATTGGAAAAGCGTGACATACGCATTTCATGTGCATTTGAATTGGTTCCTTTGGTGATATAGTAATCATGTGGTACTTGAATGTGTTTTGGTGAAATAACTGTGTATCTCGTGTTATACTGTGTATATGTATGAATTGGTGAACCATCGATGATGGTTCCTCACTGAGTTCAAAACTCATCCAAAATTGCAAATTATTTTCAGGATCGAGAGAGTAGACTCATAGCTCCAAAGAGACTTTTCCTGCCGTGTAGATTGAGTTGGCAAGAGAAGTCATGGCACACAGGTCGGTCAGCTGGCACTTTTTGAGGGATGACCTAGCTAGGTTTATGTTTGATTTTCTTTTGGACTAATGTATAGTAAATACCAGTTGTGTAATTTACTGATTTGAGGTTATGAAATGAGAAATTTATAGTTTAAAAAATTAGTCAATTTCATATTAATGCTTTATGATTTTTGATGCCATGTGGAGTATTAGAGATGGTTCGTAGCGCAACCTTATCATAAGGTGTGTATCGGAATTGACCTACGGGCGTCCCGGTGCATATCCTGTGGTAAGGGGGTGCTACAACTTAGCTTCAAAAAGCATGGATATGACTCTCTCCATCAAGGTCCTGTTGTTGGAACCCGACCCGGAGACCGGACCCCAACTATTGGATCCCGTTACCGGAGTCCAACTCTTGAACCGTAAAACATGAAACTTGATCATCTTGCCTTGTAGGGTTTATTTCATTTAACCCTAATTTCAAGTTTAATTTCTCTTGTAAATCATAGCCTTATGACTCTTGTTTAATTTAAGACAAGAATCGCTTCAATCGGAGTTCTATAACTCAAGATATGCTCCAAAAACCTAAAAGAGTTCATACCAGAAACATGCTCTCTTAACCGGCCTTTCACTTCCTTTAATGAGAACTTCCTCAAATTAACTTAAAATGATACCAATATTTGTAGCAAGAAAGATACATGTCTCAGAAAACTAATGTTTCAAGCCTCACCTCATTTGAAGGTCGGATGAGGGATTTATGCCCAAAACAATAGACCATGCTCACTTCAAAAATCCAAGTGAAACTCTTTTGTCGCGATTGCCATAAAATTTTATATAGAGGTCGGATAGTGTTCGTTCTTTCACCATTTGAACGTGGACATCTATATCTACAACTCTCATGAAGACCTAAAAACCAAATTCGGCCTCTAACAATGTCCAATATGCACTTTTTCCCGTAGCTGTCCGTTAAACGGACAGCCATGTCCGTTTAACGGACACATTCGGGTGAAGGTGTTCTAATTGGTTCGCAAATGTTCGTTAAACGGACATGCAAGTCCGTTTAACGGACATGGGCAGGGGAAGGGGTGTTTTGGCACCCGAGGCTGTCCGTTTAACGGACACGCCTTTTTTCAAAACTTCCCACCTCTCATCCTTCAATCCAACTTCAAACCACTTGACACTGGCATCTTTCAAAGCTTATAACTTCTTATTCCTAGCTCCAATTGGTTCATACTATACCTCTATGGAAAGATAATGAGATAAAATACTGATCTCATGAAGGATGAAAAAGCTAAATCCAACGTTCATCAGGGTAAAAACTCATTCGAATGCACTGCTCTAACAATGACCAATGAAACAGTGGATAGACTATATAAACGAATCGATATAGGTTTTATCCCCATAAGTTTTACACCTAACTCCAAATGAGAAAAATCATATACCATTTTAAAGATCTAATCTTAAGCTACAATCTTCAAGAAGATCTCTCAATTCAATTCAAGCCTTAAGAGGGTCTAAACCTGAAGCGAAATTCTGTCAAATTTTAGGAAAAATTTGACAGCACTTCCCTTAAAAATGCAACTAACCAAATTTCAATCCTAAAGCTTCCACCTGCATAAAACTCAACATGCAACCTCATATAACATAACTTAATCCCAAGAGTAACTCCCAACTCAATCCAAGGCAACACCCACACTCCTAACATTCACCTACCTATATGATATTCATGCCATCTCATGCATCATTGAAAAACTACACAATCAAACATAATAACATAGGGTTTGAAATTTCAGTTTGAGTACCACTCAATTTCATTTTATCTTCATCATATCATGTTCATTTAATCATGTATCATACAATGCTTTAGTGGGCATTTTAAGCCCAATTACAATGAAGCGTCAAAATACAATATCTTCTCAAAATGCAACTAAAGCATTGTTTTACAAAAATCATTTCCAATACAAAACCAAAAGAAAATCTTGGAGTAAATGCCTTTAAGCTTGCTCCTCGGGATCCTGTTCATTTCTGGAGAATCGAGGGGGTGAGCTTTAGCTCATGGGTAACACATTTATATTTATATAATAAGCATGTCTATTTAGTTATTCATACATTTAGCAATCTTTTAATGAAATCATAATACATGCATCATGCAATTTTCATCAATACATAAACATAATTTCTCACAATTCAAACATTCATAATTTTGCAATTTCATGTAATCACATATGAAACACATCAAATGGCTCGGTAAGTCCATATTCTTGGCAACCATATAGTCTCATTTAATGAGCTTATATGGGTAAATCTTGAGGAGTCCAAAATGTTGGATCATCCTATGCCACAATCAAGCAGCCAAGCGAAAGCTTTCATGGTCGACGCATGCGTGATGCAGTTCTTAGACTATACCTTACCCACATAACATAACAATCATGCATCATACAAGAAAATTTGACTGTTCTTGTCCAATTCATCGCTTCTTTAAAAATCATCTTTTCATACATCATTCATGCTTTTCATCATATTCATTTAACAAGTTTCTCCAAAACAATTTCAATCGCCATCATACAATGTACATTTATAAACATCATAATTCCATACTCAACCTTCACAATTGCCTAACAACAACAACATCAAGCATTTCATACAATCATCAATGGCTTATAACAACCACATCCAACATTCAATCACAAAAATTTAATACAACAACCAAGTAATCAAAACTCATTAATGTCATGCATTAATTTACATTTATAGCTTATATACATAAAGATAAATATGAAACCCACCTTGTAGACTTCATAAATTCTTGGTTTCCTTGCTACTACTCTTGTTCTTCTTCTCTTCCTTCTTTCTTCATTAAAACCAAAACCCAAGTCACTTAACACAAATTGAAAACCATACAACATCATTCATGAAATTAGTCCTAGATTCACTATACCCATTCCATTTTCAACTCTTCTCAACCATAACCCAAACAAAAACTCTAACAAAACTTCATGACTTACCTTAAACTTCCACCAACCAAGTGATGGCTTGGTTCAAAATGAAGCTCTAGTGATTTCCCACACTTTTAATTCTTGGACTTTCTTCAAAAACCCTCTAAATCTCTTGGAAGATCAACCCTAACCAAGCTCTTCTTTTTTTCTCCTTCTCCTCCCTCCTTCCACGAACTCACTCTCTTTTCTCCCTTTAATTTCGTAAATCCTCTTCTCTCTTCCTTTCCTACTAATTCTTTTAACTTCTCTCTTTTATACTCTTCTCAATTAACTTAAGCCCAAGCCCAAGTCCACTTCATTTAATTCCTTCCTTCTTATTTTCCTACTACAACTTAAGCCCATTTCATTAATCCTCTCTTCTTTCTTATTTCATTTGGACCCAAAGCCCAATTAACACATTAACTACATCTAACTCATTTAAATCAACTAATACATTTTCTAACATTAATTCTTAACACCTAACTCATTTAATTTCATTAACTCATCACCTAACTCCTTTATGCTATCACATGTTAATTAATCTCAATTCAATTTATGTTAACTTAACTTACTTAATTAATCTAATCATGCTTGATTTATCACAAAAAAAATTCTGGGGGTAACATTTCTCCCCCCCTTAAGAAATTTCGTCCTCGAAATTCTTACCTGGTTCATTGAAGAGGTGTGGGTATTGCTTCTGCATTGCATCCTGAGGCTCCCACGTCGCCTCTTCAACTGCATGATTCCTCCACAGGACTTTGACTAGCTTGATTGTCTTGTTCCTGAGGATCTTATCCTTACTATCCAGAATTGCCACAGGCACCTCTTCATAGCTCAAATCATCACTCAGCTGAACTTCTGAGGTCTGAATGATGTGAGAAGGATCTGATCTGTACCTTCTCAGCATCGAGACATGGAATACATCATGAATCTGCGACAATTCTGGAGGCAATGCCAACCTGTAGGCCAATGGCCCAATCCTCTCTAAAACTTCATACGGACCCACATAGCGAGGACTTAACTTCCCCTTCTTACCAAATCTCATAACTCCCTTCCATGGAGACGTCTTGAGGAACAACTTGTCACCCATCAGATATTCCATTTCTTTTACGTTAGCATCGGCATAACTCTTCATTCTATCCTGGTCGCTTTTAAACCGCTTGATTACATCCACTTTCTCAATCGTCATCTGGACCAACTCTGGTCCCACTAATTTTCTCTCACCTTCTTCATCCCAACATATCAGAGTCCTGCATCTTCTGCCATAAAGGGCATCATAAGGAGCCATCTGTATGCTCGAATGGTACGAATTGTTATAAGCAAATTCGACCAACGGCAAATGATCATCCCATGCTCCTCTGAAGTCCATGACACATGCTCTAAGCATCCCCTAGAGTCCGATTGTCCTCTCGGTCGACCATCCGTCTGGAGGATGAAACGCCGTCTTGAAATTCAGCTTAGTTCTAATACTTCCTGCAAACTTCCCAAAATCTCGATGTGAATCGAGGGTCCCGCCGGATACTATGGAATCTTAACTCCATGCAACCTTACCACTTCATCAATATACTTCACGGCTAAGACTTGCAATGAATCTGCTTGCTTGATTGCGAGAAAATGGGCCGACTTGGTCAACCGATCAACTATAACCCAAATGGCATCATGCTTCTTGCGGGTCCTAGGTAAACCCATCGTAAAATCTATCGTGATCCTTTGCCACTTCCTTTCGGAATGGACAATGGCCTTAGCATACTCGAAGGTGCTTGGTGTTCACCTTGACTTGACACACACTGTACATCTCGCTCACATATTCAACTACATCCTCTTCATACCTTTCCACCGTAAATGCTCCTTTAAGTCTCTATACATCCACGGTGCTACACTGGTGCATGGAATAAGGCGCATTGTGCCCTCATCCATGATCTCATCCTTAATCGCCTTATCATTGAATCGTAACTTTGCTTCCGACTACCATTAGCCCATCATCCCTTACTTGCACTTCTAATCGCTTACCATGTTGAATTTCATCTCTCGGCTTACTTAATTTCAGATCTGCTCCTGCAACTCCTTGACCTTCTCCCCAAGGATAGGTCTCACCACCTAATTGAGCAAAATACCATCGATTCATCCCGCTTAAATCGATCTTCAACTTGGCCATCTGCTCCAACAGAGGCAAGTAAACCGATTACGTAATATATGGATGACTTCTGCTCAAAGCATCTCGCCATTACATTCGCCTTGCTCGGATGATACTCTATCATCGTGTCATAGTCCTGAGCAACTCCAACCATCGTCTCGCTTAAATTCAACTCTTTCGACTCATAATATACTTAAGACTTTTGTGGTCCGTGAAGATCCTAGTCAACCCCATATAGGTAGTGTTCCAAATCTTTAGGGCAAAATTACATTTGCTAACTCCAAGTCATGAGTCGGATAATTTAATTCATACCGCTTCAACTTGCCGTGAAACATAGGCTATTACCTGTCATCCCGCATCAAGACACATCCTAAACCCTTCCTCGAAGCATCATCAGACAATCAGATACCCCCGGTCTCCATTAGGGCAAAACCAATCTTTGGAGCATTTGTTAACTGTTATTGAGCTCCTCAAAGCTCTTCCGACATTCCTCACTCCATATGAACAGCTTGATTCTTTCAATGACTTAGTCATAGGGGTAGCTATCATTGAGAATCCTTCCACGAATCTCCTATAATAACCTGCCAGGCCTAGAAAACTCCTTACCTCCTTCATTGTCTTGGGCTCTTGCCAATTCACTATTGCTTCTACTTTCCTCGGATCAACATGGATCCCTTTACTGGAAATCACATGTCCAAGGAAAACTACTTCATGCAGCCAAAATTTACACTTGCTGAATTTGGCATACAGCTCCTGCTCTCTCAATCTCTGGCAATACTATCCCGAGATGTTGTTCATGCTCTCCTTCATCCTTGAATAGACCGTAATGTCATCAATGAACACAATGACAAACTGATCTAAGAATTCATTAAACACCTATTCATCGATCCATGAAGGAAGTGGAGCATTGGTCAATCCGAAGCGGCATGACCACAATTCATAGTGCCCGTGAACGGTCCCGAAAGTTGTCTTGTTTACATCGGACTCCTAATTGGAGTTGATGATAACTCGATCTTAGGTCAATCTTGAAAAACCCTTGCTCCTCGCAAATGATCAAATAAATCATCTATCCGTGGCAACGGATACTTATTCTGAATCGTCATCTTGTTAAGCTTCACGTAGTCTATACACATCCTCCACGTTCCATCCTTCTTCCTAATAAACAGACCGGAGCTCCCCAAGGTGAAGAACTTCGGCTGATGAACTTTCTCTAACAATTTCTGCAATTGCTCCTGAGTTCTCTCAACTCAACTGGAGCCATTCATTGGGTGGCATGGAGATTGGTGCGATTTCGGGAATCAAGTCAATTTCGAACTCAATTTCCCTCACCGGCGGCAACCCTGGTAATTCTTCTGGAAATACATTAGGAAACTCCCTCACAACCTGATAATCCTGCAATCTTCCAACATTTACCTTTGGATCCATCATATGTGCCAAAAAGGCCTCGGCCCCCTGGCCCCATCATCCTGTCAGCTAACATAGCCGAAATGATCCTCGACACTGGCAGTTTCCTTTCCCCCTTGAAGACTATCTTCTGATCATCTCCCAGATCAAATTCTACTTCCTTCAAACTACAATCTAGCTTCGCCTTGTATTTCTCCATGACATCCATCCCCAAAATGACATCCAACCCTTGAAGGTCTAGAGGTAGTAAGTCTACTACCGGTCTAGTCTGCGTCGATATTGAGCTCACAATTCTTATAGATCAAACTAATCACCACCTTACTCCCTAAAGGAGTACTAACAACCAGAAAATTGTCCATAATCTCGGACACACAACATGCAAATTCATACTTGCAGATCTGAAATGAATGGGTGGAGCCAGTGTCAATCAACACATAAACCGGTAAATCAAATAGCATAGCCATACCCGTCACTACTTAGGAGCGGGCAGCTTCTTCCCTAGTCATGGCAAAGACCAGAGTGGTGCACGACCACATCCTCTAGGTCTCCCTGCCGGATATGCCTTCCTTGCAATTCCTGAACTGCCCACATCATGCACTGGCCAAGATGCCACTGTTTACGCTTCTTCTTGGGGCTGAGATCAGACCTTCTTCTGCTCGACTACACTGGGACAATCCTTGATTCTGTGCCCCCTTTGGCCACAACCAAAACATGCTCTTATCTTCAGCAGACATTCCCCTTTATGAAATCTCCCATAGTGATCACACTAGGAATTTTCTCTGCCTGTCCATCCGGGCTTGCTACACTTGAAGTTTGCCCCGACATAGCCCTAGTTTGCTTGCTACGAGTGGGGCCTTCTTCAGAAGCGCCTCATCGAGGGATACACATCGAAACCCAAGGTCGCCTCGATACAAATCCCACGATGAAGGTGCACCACCGAACATTTCTCAATAATATCCACATGGCATCGCAATAATTTAAAACCATAACATAACACAATATCGTAAACCGCTAAATTTTAAAATCATAATATCAATCGATATACCATCCAAAGAACAAAATAGACAAGTCTATCACCCCTAAACAAAACCAAAAGGAAACCGATACAAACATCTATCCTAAGTCATCCTCAAAATCCAACCCAAATGACCGACACAGTGTGCCATCGCTTCCCCGCCAAAGACGCTGCTTGCAGTAGGAAAAGGCTATCTTCGAGCTAGGGTCTATTCTATCACCTAAAAAATAGGTTGCAATTTTGGGTGAGTTTGCGAACTCAATGAGAAACCATCATCGATGGTTCACTCAAATCATGCATTACGCCAAATTACGTTTACGCGACACGAATATTCAATTAATAAGATTATATAATAATTTACGATGCTCGAATAATTTACAATAGCATGTAACAGCTCACGTTGTCACATCACAATTTACAGAAATCATGGCATCACGCAGCTTCAAGAATCGCCACACAATTTGGCAATTCAATCACCATGTATATAATGCTTATGAGACTCTTTCCAGCTTATTCACTATTGTGCCCAAGTGCTCGATCGGTGTTCGATGGGGGGCGCGTCGGATTTCTCTCCTCTGCCAGTCTGGTCGATGCGATATCGAGCTCGAGGCTCTTTTCAAGAATAATAGCAACTTGGGTCACATTCCATTATCTCGATCATGCATTTATGCATGCAATGCGATGTTCAAGAATTCGCATTCAAGATTCAAGATATGGCTATAAAGCCCAAGATTGTATTTCTCAAGAATATACAAGAATTCATCCAATACAATAATCCAATCCAAAGACAAGAGAAAGTGATCATGCAGTTTCACGCCTAATACAAGAGAGGCATACCATCCAATCATGTATATTTCAAGAATCATACGATTTCACATTTCGCAAGTAATTCACGCTGAGCATTTAGACAACAGAATTTGAGAAACCAACTAGGTTACTCACTTGTAACTTTCGAGCTACTGTCTGAAAGTTCCAGCAATGTCCGTGGAACGACGATCCAACGACGCCTCTATAACAGTAAAAATACAGTCCATTACTAATTGCTCAATTAAACAGTGCAGTAATGCATATGTCTCAGTGAAATGATGTACAATGCATGTCCACGATTTTCCGGTGCTAAATCCCAATTTCGGTACTTTAAGCCCAATTCTATCTCTTTGTTCAATTGATCACTAATAAATGATCCATTCCTAAAATCTAGTCAATTTTCCTCAATTCGAATCACCTATAACAATTTCCTATCCATTGGGTCAAAACCTCTATTGAAAATCCCAATTAAACTCCAATTGTCTCAATTTGACATTTAGGTCACACCATAACCCATGATTGACCTTAATCTCTATAATTCATTACCAATTAAATCAATTCTAACTCCCATAATTATCCTCAATTGTAGACCCTTTCTCTAGTTCACAATGAATCCTAATCACCTCAATCGGAGCTCTATACCATAAGTTATGCCTAATAAACTAATACTCATCCATTCGAAATCACCCTTCGTCACGACCTATTCCCTTCGCCCGACGAAGAGAAGATCGTCACAAGGTGAAACACGCTTCACACAAGCCAAGAATCAGCGCCTCTCGCGCGACGTCTAGTCCGCTGTCGCGACGCAGAAATTAATTTTATTCACACGACGAAGGCCTCAGTAGCCTCAAGGCTGTCATGACGTATGACGGTCCGATCGCCTTCTCCGATCGATTTCGCCATTAATACACTCTCAACTCAACATCTAACACCCCATCTACTCTATCTAACTCATTAAATACCATAAATACACTAAAAGCCATTAATAACAACATTAAACACAAAAATACTTACCAATCAAACGATCGATCCACAATCACCTTAACCCTAAAAATCCTCCTCAAATCAACGATCCAACAATTTCAAAGCCTCAAACCTTCAAAGAATCACCATGACAAGTTAGACTAACACAATAAGGAAGAAGCCATAAGAAGAAATCAAGGATCTCACCGCTGGGAGAAAAATCGAATCACCGTAGAGGGAAGAACTCATATGCCTTAGGTAAACTTTTCCCCAAATTTCAAACCTAGTATTTATAGACTTAAGTCTCCTAATCATCCAAATTTCAGTCTCAAATTTCAAGTGGCTCAACATATTTATTTCCTATCAAGAAATTCTAATATTTCCATTGCCATTGATGCTTCTTTCAAGATTATACAAATAATCTGGTTCGTCACCCCAAAACTTCCTGTCCGGCATTTTCTCCCAAATTTCCTAAAATTTCCTATAAACCACTAAAATTACCAAATACTCGTAACTAATATTAAATCACCAATTGAACCCAATTACTCTAAGTTCTCAATTAACCCCAATCTAGTCATCCGGTCGACCATGCTCACAATCAAATCCGTAAATCATGAATGCAAGCACCTATGAATAAATGCATATGCAATAAACCTGCTCTCTATAATTAGAGGCCAAGAATATGCTCACCAATGAATGCAAGGAAATCCAATCGATTCAACCTAATGACCAAAATACCCTTGCTAACAAAGAACGGATGTTACAATTCACCCTCCTAATTAAAATTTCGCCTCGAAATTTAATACCGTCTAATCGAATAAATGAGGATACCGACTTCATATGCTCCTCGCCTCCCATGTAGCTTCCTCAAGAGTGGTTCTTCCAAAGGACTTTCACCAATAGAATTACCCTGCTCCTCGCTTGCTTGACCCATGATCCAATAATCTGCACCGGCCTCAACATAGGTCAAATCACCGGCTACCTCAATCTCCCGAGCCGGATCACATGCATCGGGTCCGAACGGCATCGTCGGAGCATACTAACATGAAACACGCTATGCATCCGGGACATCTCACTTTCGGTAATACCAACAGAAGCCAACGGTCCTATCCTCTCAAGGATCTCATACGACCGATATATCGAGGGCTCAACTTGCCCTTACGCCAAACCTCAAGATCCTTTCCAAGGAGACACTCGGAGAAACACTCGTCCCCTACATCAGCATTTATATCTCACGATGTCGATCCACATAGCTCTTTTATTCGTCTCCGAGCTGCTTTGATGACTCGGATCAACTGCATTCTTATCCATCGTGTCCCGAATCAGCTCGGACCCTCAATCGCTTTCATACCTCTTCATCCCAATACAAGGGCGATCGACATGGCCTCCCATACAAGGCCTCATACGGTGCCATCCCAATACTACTCGACATCGGGTTGTTGTAGGCAAACTCAATCGATTGCCAACATCGATCCCATTATCCTCTCAACTCCAAAGACACACGCCGAAGCATGTCCTCAACAGCCTTAATCGCCCTCTCGCCTGCATCCATCTGTTCGAGGATGAAATGTCAGATCGAAATTCAGCCTAGTACCCATAGCAATCAGAGGCTCTTCCGTAACCTCAAAGTGAATCTGGGATCCCCGTTCGAGACTATCGATAATGGAACCCCATGCAACCGCATAATCTCTCGCCACATACTTCGGCCAACTGACGAGAGTATTGCTCTCCTCATCGGTAAGAAGTTAGCCGATGAATAATCGGTCCACTATGACCCAGATAGCATCATGTCACCGATGTCCTAGGCAATCCCATCACAAAGTCCATAGTAATTCGCCCCATTTCCACTCCGAATGGGCAACGAATGCAACTTACCCACTGGAGCTCGGTGCTCAAATTTCGACCACGCTGGCACGCCGACACTGGACACAAACTCGCCACTTGCCTCTTCATACCAAAGCCACCGAATGTCGTTGTCGTGAGTACGATACATCTTGGTCGTATCAGATGCATCGATAGGCAACTACATGTGCCTCCTCAAGGATCTCCCGCCTCAAATCATCAATATCAGTACACACAGCCTCCGACCCATCCATAAAGTCCCATCTCTCAACTCAAACTCAATCAAGACCGCCCTGACTCTCTCAATCAATCTCACTAACACTAGGTCTTGGTCCCGAACTTTTCAATCCTATCATGCAACATCGGCCTCAAATTTCGTGAGTAGCAATCGAGCTCCATCCCCACCCATATCCATCTCAACATTAAGAGCTCTCAACTAAATCGCACTGTAATCTCAAACTCAACTCGAGCCGCACTACCACGTGATCTCCTACTCAATGCATCGCCACCACATTGGCCTTTCCCGATGATACTCAATCGCAATCATAGTCCTTCAAGAACTCTATCCATCTCCTCTGCCTCCGATTGAGCCTCTCTCGACTCAACAGATATCCGAGACTTTATGATCGCTGAAGATCCGAATGTCTCCCATACGATAATGTCTCCAGCATCTTCGAGCAAACACTATCATGCCAACTCTAAGTCATGCACTCAATAATTCACCTCGTGAGACCTCAACTCGCTCTCGAGGCATACGCTATCACTCGACCATGCCGCATCAATACACATCTCACCCCCGATGCGAGGCATCATCAGAAACCACAAAACCTCCAGCATTGTAAGGAAGGCTTAACACCAAAGGCAGAGTCAACCGATGTTTCAGCTCCTTAAAGCACTTCCGCACTCCTCGCACCATCTAAACGGCACATTCTTCCTCGAGCTTTGTCAAAGGGCGGAGATCAACGAAAATCCTCGACGAACCTCCAAGAATATCCGCCACCCTAGAAAATTCCGCAACTCTGCACACTCCTCGAATCTCCCAACTCATACCGCTTCTATCTTGTGAGGATCCACTTGATACCTCACCGACACTACGCGCCCCAAATACATCTCATCGCCGAATTCACACTTAGTGAATTTGGCTAACAATCGCTTTCTCTCATGACTGCAGAATACCTCGTGTGCTCGCGGTTCTCGCTCTACTCCTCAATAAATCAGTATGTCATCAATAAATACTATCACTAACCGTCCGTAAGGCTGAAAAACTCTATTCATCAAAGCCATGAAGGCGCCGGCATTAGTCAACCCAAACGGCATCACTAGGAACTCGAAATGCCCGCACTGCCTCCTCAAGGCACTCTTAGGCACATCGCCTCTGCAATCCTTAATCGGTAATAGCCTCGATCTCGATCCAATTTAGTGAACACCGAGCTCCTCGTGAATCGATCAAATAAATCGCCAATCCTAGACAAGGATACTTATTCTTCATCTGTCACCCGATCTAACCGCCTATAGTCAATGCACGCCTCGTGGTCCCGCCCTTTTCTTCACAAAAAGCATCGGGCTCCCCATGGAAAACACTCGTCTAATGAACCCTTATCCAAGAACTCCCCGCAATGAGCCTTAAGCTCTCTCGCCCACCCAAGCCATCCTATACTGAGGGATCGATATAGGGCTGTACCGGAACAAGATCAATCTCAAACTCTATCTCCCGCCTCAAGCGGCAATCCCGTAACTCCTCAAAAATACATCCGAAATTCCCGATCACGAGAATACCCTCCAATCTCCGCCAACTCGAGAATCCACTACGTGAGCCGATAGGCCTCACAACCTCCTCCGCATCAATCTCGTGGCACTCTGAAGGAAATCATCCTCACGGCATCGCCCGACTAACTCCTCAAACACCACTGGGCTGACCAGAGATTCCAATACAACCTCCTTGGTGTAATACCATGACCGCCTATGTACAACCAACCAATCCATCCCCAATATCATGTCAATCTCCTTCAGAGCTAAAACGATCGATTACACTCAAACCGCCGATCGATCCGAACCCGACATCCCATACGCATCTCTCCTAATACAACAGATTACCAGAGGTGTATTCACCTCTAACCCACATCAGAACCTCTCGCCATCCCCATGCAGCCTACATGCTAAATGCGTGCAACGAAGGAATGAGTGGATCCAGATCCAACAATGCATATGCCTCAATACCGTAAATAAGAAGCATACCCGAACAACATCCGGGAATTCTGGCCTCCCGCCGAGTCATGGCATAGACCCTAGCTCATGATCGCTGTCCCGCTCGGTCCTCCGACCATCACTGACCCCTCTGCCGACTCGCCCTACCTCGGCCTCTCCATCCCGATCCACCACCACGACTGCTAGATCGTGGTATCACGCCGATCTTCCAATCATAGTAGACTGGCTCCCAAAGTCTCCGGCAGCCTCACTAGGTGGTCCATCAACCACACCTCAAACAGCTCCAGATGTACCATCGACACTTCCATCGCCTCTTTCCACAATGCTCACAAAAGGAGCAGATCGCTCGAAAATCTAGCACCGCCGCCACTACCAATACCTGATAACTCGCCTTCCGCCCATGACCAGCCTGTTTAGCCCTCCGCAGATCCAAGGGCCTACTGTCGCCATCGAACCTCTCGCCATCACTACCCCGGCTGTCATCGATCTCTATGCCGGCCCCGATCGGGCCTCTACCATACATTGTCTCAAGAAATGTTTATCCTCATCACGCACTCTTAGTTCAATAAACCGCCCATATCGATCTAGCCAATAGTGTACGGATTCCGATTGAGTCCGCCCAAAACGCCGACACTTGTCACCTCGTGGCCACCAAAGAAGAAGATATACCACTAACTCGCTGAATCAAGACCTCATAATCGCCACGTCAATCGCCTCGCCTCACTCTAAGAACTCCTCAGAATTTCATTTCCGATAAATCTTAGGCATGAAATTGTCCTTGAACGCCTCGAAAATCATCCCATGTCGCAGTGTGGTCCGGTGGTACGCCTGCACGCCTTCCACCATCGATATACGTAACCCCGTAGCAAAGAAATCGCAGAATCGAAATGCTCATCCGAGTCACAGCCCATCCGATCGAGGACTCTCTCGTCTCTTCTAGCCATCCTCATCCTCCGCAGGTCGGTGCTACCATAGAAGTCAACGCGCCGCCATAGCTGATCATATCTCCGCTCCTGCCTCACAGAACTCGAGGAGGCAACCTCCGAATGAGGCACAGAGACTCCCTACTAGCTCCTACCGATTCCTGTGTCACCGGTTGTTCAACTCGATTCCAAGAATCGGATGACCTAAAGGCATAAGAAATTCGATCGCTTACGCTATGCTTATAGTGATTCAAGCCTAAATTATACTATGCCCAAAAGATGCCAAACCATGCTCTGATACCACTTAATGTAGTGCCCCCTTATCGTAGGATACACATCGGGAAACCCGAAGGTCGCTCTGATACAAATCTCACGATGAAGGTGCACCACCAGAACATTTCCCAATAATATCCACATGATCGCAATAATTTAAAACCATAACATAACACAATATCAGAAACCGCTAAATTTTAAAATCATAATATCAATCTGATACAGTCATCCAGCAACAAAATAGACAAGTCTATCAGTCCCCTAAACAAAACCAAAAGGAAACCGATACAAACATCTATCCTAAGTCATCCTCAAAATCCAACCCAAATGACCGACCAGGTGCCATCGCTTCCCCGCCAAAGACGTCAAGACGGTAGGAAAAGGCTATCTCCTGAGCTAGGGGTTTATTCTATCACCCAAAATAGGTTGCAATTTTGGGTGAGTTTATAACTCAAGGAGAAACCATCATCGATGGTTCACTAAATCATGCATTACGCAAATTACGACATTTGCGACACACAAGAATATTCAATTAATGATATATAACAATTTACGTGACAAGAATAATTTCAATAGCATAGAACAGCTCACAAAGGTCACATCACAATTTACAAAGAAATCATGGCATCACGCAGCTCAAAGAATCGCCACACAATTTGGCAATTCAATCACCATGTATATAATGCTTATGAGACTCTTTCCGCTTATTCAATATTGCCCAAGTGCTCACCAAGATTCAGCTGGGGACGCGCTGTGATTTCTCCCTCGGCTAGGCCCGGTCAAGACAATATTCGAGCTCGAGGCTCTTTTTCAAGAATAATAGCAACTTGAGTCACATTCCATTATCCGATCATGCATTTATGCATGCAATGCAAAGGTTCAAGAATTCGCATTCAAGGATTCAAGATATGGCTATAAAACCCAAGATTGTATTTCTTAGTAACATAAGAATTCAGTCCAAGACAAGAATCCAATCCAAAGACAGAGAAAGTGATCATGCAGCTTCACAGCCTAATACAAGAGAGGCATACCATCCAATCATGAATATTTCAAGAATCATACAGCCACATTTCGCAAGTAATTCACGCTGAGCATTTAGACAACAGAATTTGAGAAACCAACTAGTTACTTCACCAGAACTTCCGAAGCCATCGCTCGAAGTTCCAAAGAATGTCCATGGAACGACGATCCAACGACGCCTATAACAAAGAAAATACAGTCCATTACTAATTGCTCAATTAAACAAAGGCAAGAATGCATATGTCTCTGAAATGATGTACAATGCATGTCCACGATTTTCCTGCTAAATCCCAATTTCGTAATTTAAGCCCAATTCTATCTCTTTGTTCAATTAATCACTAATAATTGATCCATTCCTAAATCCAGTCAATTTTCCTCAATTCGAATCACCTATAGCAATTTCCTATCCATCGGGTCAAAACCTCTATTGAAAATCCCAATTAAACTCCAATTGTCTCAATTTGACATTTAGGTCACACCATAACCCATAATTGACCTTAATCTCTATAATTCATTACCAATTAAATCAATTCTAACTCCCATAATTATCCTCAATTGTAGACCCTTTTCTAGTTCACAATGAATCTGGAATCACCTCAATCGGAGGTCTATACCATAAGTTATGCCCAATAAACTAATACTCATCCATTCAGAATCACCCTTCGCCATGACTCATTCCTTCGCCACGACGAAGAGAAGATCGCTCGTCGCATGGAAACACGCCGCAAAGACGCAACCCTTCGCCTCGCCGCGACGTTTAGCCCGCTTGTCACAAGCGTGAAACACGCCACAAGGCCGCAACCCTTCGCGCTTCTCTCCATGACGTTTAGCCTGCCGTCATGACGCAATTAATTTTATTCGCCTCGACGAAGGCCTCAGCGCCTCATTGTCAGGACGTGTATGACGGTCCGATCGCCTTCTCCGATCGATTTCCGCCATTAATACACTCTCAACTCAACATCTAACACTCCCATCTACTCTATCTAACTCATTAAATACCATAAATACACTAAAAGCCATTAATAACAACATTAAACACAAAAATACTTACCAATCAAACGATCGATCCACAATCACCTTAACCCTAAAAATCCTCTGAAATCAACGATCCAACAATTTCAAAGCCTCAAACCTTCAGCAATCACCATAGACAAGTTAGACTAACACAATAAGGAAGAAGCCATAAGAAGAAATCGAAGGATCTCACCATTGGGAGAAAAATCGAATCACCGTAGAGGGGAAGAACTCATATGCCTTAGGTAAACTTTTCCCCCAAATTTCAAACCTAGTATTTATAGACTTAAGTCTCCGAATCAGTCCAAATTTCAGTCTCGAAATTTCAGTGGCTCAACATATTTATTTCCTATCAGTAAATTCTAATTTTTCCATTTCCATCGATGCTTCTTTCAAGATTATACAATAATCGGTCTATCACCCCAAAACTTCCGATCCGGGCATTTTCTCCCAAATTTCCCAAAAATTTCCTATAAACAACTAAAAATTACCACTCACTCAGAACCAATATTAAATCATTCAATTGAACCCAATTACTCTAAGTTCTCAATTAACCCCAATCCAACATCCCATTACCATACTCACAATCAAATCCTTGAAATCATGAATGCAAGCACTTATGAATAAATGCATATGCAATAAACCTGCTCCTCTATAATTAGAGGCCAAGAATATGCTCACCAATGAATGCAAGAAATCCAATCAGTTCAACCCAATGACCAAAATACCTTGCTAACAAAGAACGGATGTTACAACCGCGCCCACCTCACTCTGTATGATGAGTTCTAGGTTCTCGCAGTGCCGAGCACTCATGCCTTTTCTCGAGAACCGCCTCGTTCTTCCTCTTCTTAGTCACTTCACCATGATGTTCTCTAACTTCTTCTTGAAGAGCAAGATCAACCAGCTGCCGGTAATCACGGAAGTTGTGAATTACCACCTTTCCTCGATCCCTAGGTGTAATCCACCTCAAACGTCCTAAGATTGTCTTCTTCATTGCCACGATATTGGCCGCATATCGCGATAATCGAGTGAACTTCAATTCATACTCGCCACACTCAACTCCCTCTCGAGCGAGATTCAGAAATTCTGCCTTATCCTACATGTGTAGACCATCGAGAAATATTTCTCCAAAGGCCTCTAGAATTCCTCCATGTCAAGATCGGAGGTACTTCCCGATCATGGCACCGACTCCCACCAAAGGCAGTAAGGCATCCCCTTGCAGAAGTCGACCGCATAATCGAGCTTCTCATTATCGTAACACTTCATCTGATTCAGACCCTCTCGGTCCTCTTCAACCACGCTCGCTTCCTGGATTAGTAGTCCCATCAAGTCAACTACTCCATACTTCCGGAGCTTATCATACGCCTGCCTCCTCCTCAACTGGGCCGCACTTGAGCCTGTCTTCCTTAGCTCATGGCATAAGTGAAAGCCTGGGCAAATGCCTGAAAGAACTGGGGATCCATAGGGTTCACTTGTGGCATGGGAGGAGGCGGCGGAGGCGCCTCATGTTGCACACTTGGTGCATCAGAGCCTGAGATGTGGAAGGTCCCCGCATCCTACGGAACGCACGACCATCCGCATTCCGCACGAGAGCCGGGCCGAGATTGAGCTCCTCGAGTTCTCTTTCAAGGCATGCATTACTCCTTCAATTTAAAAATAAGTGAAAATCTTTAGTTCACATAAACAAGTTCAATTCATGTAAATCAATTTAAAACAAGTCAATTCACTCATTTGAAAGCAATGTTGCATGTTATGCATTTAAAACAATACACATAATTCATATAATTCATGTAGGAAAATGCATGATGACTTGACCCTTAGACAATCCCACTAAGGTTCCTAGGAAACCCTAAACCCAGTTTCGCTCTGATACTACAGATGTTGGAACCCGACCCGGAGACCGGACCCCAACTGTTGGATCTAGTTATCGGAGTCCAACTCTTGAACCGTAAAACATGAAACTTGATCATCTTGCCTTGTAGGGTTTATTTCATTTAACCCTAATTTCAAGTTTAATTTCTCTTGTAAATCATAGCCTTATGACTCTTGTTTAATTTAAGACAAGAATCGCTTCAATCGGAGTTCTATAACTCAAGATATGCTCCAAAAACCTAAAAGAGTTCATACCGGAAACATGCTCTCTTAACCGGCCTTTCACTTCCTTTAATGAGAACTTCCTCACATTAAGTCCAAATGATACCAATTTTTGTAGCAAGAAAGATACATGTCTTAGAAAACTAATGTTTCAAGCCTCACCTCATTTGGAGGTCGGATGAGGGATTTATGCCCAAAACAATAGACCATGCTCACTTCAAAAATCCAAGTGAAACTCTTTTGGCGCGATTGCCATAACTTTTTATATAGAGGTTGGATTGTGTTCGTTCTTTCACCATTTGAAGTCGGAAATCTAGATCTACAACTTCATGAAGACCTAAAAACCAAATTAGGCCTTTAACAATGTCCAAAATGCACTTTTTACCGTAGCTGTCCGTTAAACGGACAGCCATGTCCGTTTAACGGACACATTCGGGTGAAGGTGTTCTAATTGGTTTGCAAATGTCCGTTAAACGGACATGCAATTCCGTTTAATGGACATGGGCAGGGGAAGGGGTGTTTTGGCACCCGAGGCTGTCCGTTTAATGGACATTCGTGTCCGTTTAACGGACACACCTTTCTTCAAAACTTCCCACCTCACATCCTTCAATCCAACTTCAAACCACTTGACACTGGCATCTTTCAAAGCTTATAACTTCTTATTCCTAGCTCCAATTGGTGCATACTATACCTCTATGGAAAGATAATTAGATAAAATACATATCTCATGAAGGATGAAAAAGCTAAATCCAACGTTCATCGGGGTAAAAACTCATTCGAATGCACTGCTCTAACAATGACCAATGAAACAAAGGATAGACTATATAAACAAGAATCGATATAGGTTTTATCCCCATAAGTTTTACACCTAACTCCAAATGAGACAAATCATATACCATTTTAAAGATCTAATCTTAAGCTACAATCTTCAAGAAGATCTCTCAATTCAATTCAAGCCTTAAGAGGGTCTAAACCTGAAGGAAATTCTGTCAAATTTTAGGAAAATTTGACAGACTTCCCTTAAAAATGCAACTAACCAAATTTCAATCCTAAAGCTTCCACCGCATAAAACTCAACATGCAACCTCATATAACATAACTTAATCCCAAGAGTAACTCCCAACTCAATCCAAGGCAACACCTACACTCCTAACATTCACCTACCTATATGATATTCATGCCATCTCATGCATCATTGAAAAACTACACAATCAAACATAATAACATAGGGTTTGAAATTTCAGTTTTGAGTACCACTCAATTTCATTTTATCTTCATCATATCATGTTCATTTAATCATGTATCATACAATGCTTTAGTGGGAATTTTAAGCCCAATTACAATGAAGGCCAAAATACAATATCTTCTCAAAATGCAACTAAAGCATTGTTTTACAAAATCATTTTCAATACAAAACCAAAAGAAAATCTTGAGTAAATGCCTTTAAGCTTGCTCCTCGATCCTGCTCATTTCTCGAGAATTGAGGGGGTGAGCTTTATTCATGGGTAACACATTTATATTTATATAACAAGCATGTCTATTTAGTTATTAATACATTTAGCAATCTTTTAATGAAATCATAATACATGCATCATGCAATTTTCATCAATACATAAACATAATTTCTCACAATTCAAACATTCACCATTCTTGCAATTTCATGTAATCACATATGAAACACATCAAATGGCTCGGTAAGTCCATATTCTTGGCAACCATATAGTCTCATTTAATGAGCTTATATGGACAAATCTTGAGGAGTCCAAAATGTTGGATCATCCTATGCCACAATCGGGCAACCGGGCAAAGGCTTTCATGGTCGACGCACGTGATGCTTCTAGGACTATACCTTACCCACATAACATAACAATCATGCATCATACAAGAAAATTGACTGTTCTTGTCCAATTCAATGCTTTTTAAAAATCATCTTTTCATACATCATTCATGCTTTTCATCATATTCATTTAACAAGTTTCTCCAAAACAATTTCAATCGCCATCATACAATGTACATTTATAAACATCAAAATTCCATACTCAACCTTCACAATTGCCTAACAACAACAACATCAAGCATTTCATACAATCATCAATGGCTTATAACAACCACATCCAACATTCAATCACAAACATTTAATACAACTACCAAGTAATCAAAACTCATTAATGTCATGCATTAATTTACATTTATAGCTTATATACATAAAGATAAATATGAAACCCACCTTGTAGACTTCATAAATTCTTGGTTTCTTGCTACTACTCTTGTTCTTCTTCTCTTCCTTCTTTCTTCATTAAAACCAAAACCCAAGTCACTTAACAAAATTGAAAACCATACAACATCATTCATGAAATTAGTCCTAGATTCACTATACCCATTCCATTTTCAACTCTTCTCAACCATAACCCAAACAAAAACTCTAACAAAACTTCATGACTTACCTTAAACTTCCACCAACCAAGTGATGGCTTGGTTCAAAATGAAGCTCTAGTGATTTTCCACACTTTTAATTCTTGGACTTTCTTCAAAAACCCTCTAAATCTCTTAGAAGATCAACCCTAACCAAGCTCTTCTTTTTTTCTCCTTCTCCTCCCTCCTTCCACGAACTCACTCTCTTTTCTCCCTTTAATTTCGTAAATCCTCTTCTCTCTTCCTTTCCTACTAATTCTTTTAACTTCTCTCTTTTATACTCTTCTCAATTAACTTAAGCCCAAGCCCAAGTCCACTTCATTTAATTCCTTCCTTCTTATTTTCCTACTACAACTTAAGCCCATTTCATTAATCCTCTCTTCTTTCTTATTTCATTTGGACCCAAAGCCCAATTAACACATTAACTACATCTAACTCATTTAAATCAACTAATACATTTTCTAACATTAATTCTTAACACCTAACTCATTTAATTTCATTAACTCATCACCTAACTCCTTTATGCTATCACATGTTAATTAATCTCAATTCAATTTATGCTAACTTAACTTACTTAATTAATCTAATCATGCTTGATTTATCACAAAAAAATTCTGGGGGTAACACCTGTTCATCCTCTCTGCCACGCCGTTAAGCTGAGGAGTCTTTGGAGGAGTCTTTTAGTGTCTAATGCCCATCTGTCTGCAGTATTCATCAAAAGGCCCACAATATTCACCACCATTGTCAGTGCGAATGTACTTCAGCTTCTTTCCAGTCTCTCGCTCAACGGAAGCCTGAAACTGTTTAAAGACCCCCAACACTTGGTCTTTGGTTTTCAAAACATAGACCCATAATTTTCTAGAACAGTCATCAATGAAAGAAACAAAATACAATGCACCCTCAAAGTCTTTGTCTTCATAGACCACACAAATCAATGCACCAACTCAAGCAACTCAATTTTTCAAGGAGGATTAGTCTTAAAAGAAACTCTATGTTGTTTTCAGCCAAGCAATGCTCACACTTTTCTAGTTTAGTACCCTTCAAATCCGATAAGAGATTCTTCTTGGCCAACACATTCAATCCTTTCTCACTAATGTGACTAAGTCTCCGTGCTATAATATCAAGAGTCATTCTCAATCGTGATTTACCCTCGTCAAGACATATTGACGTTGTTGTCCAAAGATAAGCTTTAACGCTTTCTACCACAAGCCACCACCAAGGAACCTTTAGTGAGCTTCCACATACCACCACCATTGGTACTCACAAAACCCTCATCATCAAGATTGCCAATGATATCAAGTGCAAACGAACATCGTGCATGCTTAACATTATTCAAAATAAGTTTAGTTCTCGTACCTGTTTCCAACACAATTGTCCCAATGCCAACCACTTTAGAGATAGTTTTATTTCCCATATTCAATATCCCGTAGTCACCTGGAGTATAAGATGAGAAAAAATCCTTCCTTGATGTAACATGAGAACAAGCACCAGTATCTACAACCCAGCTTGATTCATCACAAACAACCTCAATTAGGCTCTCATCAAGGACTGTCACAAGATCTTCTTCAGTGGCAATAGCAACACAATTCTCGTTGTCATTCTCTTTCTTTCTTCCTTTCCTTTGTCTTTTCTTCTCTTTCTTCAACTTCCAAGAATTTTTCTCGCAAGTGCCCTTTCTTATCACAATAAAAGCACTTAACATCTTTGTATCTGCCTTTGGATTTACTTCGACTTTGATCTTTATTTTGAGAACCTCGATTGTTATTTCTCCCCCTAGAGGTAGTCACCAAGACATCTGACGAAGAGGAACCTTGAGACTTTTTTCTCATTTCTTCATTCAATACACTACTTTTGGCAAGATTCATAGAGATAACACCATCCGGAGCAGAATTTGACAATGAAGATCTAAAAGTTTCCTAAGAGTCTGGTAAGGAGCCAAGGAGAAACAAACCCTATATTTCTTCATCGAATCTAATCCCCATTGCTGACAACTGATTCATAATTCCCTGGAAGTTATTCAAGTGATCTGTCATAGGAGTCCCATCACTATACTTCAAGGCTAACATCTGTTTTATTAAGAATATCTTATTGTTCCCAGTCTTTCGAGCTTATAGCTTTTCAAGCTGCTCCCACAAATTCTTAGCATGTGTCACACCAGAAATATGATTCAACACATTGTCATCAACCCACTGTCTGATAAAACCACATACCTGTTTATGCATCAAAGTCCATTCTTCACCCGATTTATCATTAGGCTTTTCAGTGGCAAATACTGGTAAGTGAAAATTCTTCGTATAAAGCAGATCCTCCATCTTGCCCTTCCAAAGAACATAATTGGCACCATTCAAAGTAACCATCCTACTAGTGTTGACAACATCCATTGTTCACAACAACCACAAATATTCCGAACCCAAAGCTTTGATACCACTTATTGGGAAAGGGGGTAACGGTCACGCAGCGGCAACAAACCAGAACTAATAAGCCTTTCCCTGTGTGAACAACCACAACCAATCCAAAAGAAAAATAGCAACCAACAAACTCACCAATACACGAAATCAAGCAGCAAGAAATAAATAACACAGGCAATTTTTTACGTGGAAAACCTCTCTCAATGTGAGAAAGGAAAAATCACGAGACCTAGTTCAGTAAAGAAAAACTCCACTATAATCAATCAAGTTACATAGTTTTTCACCTCTAGATACAACTAGAGTCACCAATCAACTCAAAATACTACAATAATCATCAACAAGATGAAAAATCAAAGAGTTGGGAACAATATCACCCTTAAAATTTCAGCAACTTTGACTGAATACCAGGGCATCTTGGAGACCTCCAAATCCAATCTCCACCGTTTAGAATGAAGAACAACTAGAGAGGAACCTCTGGTTAAAATTTCAGGTCGATCCGACAAGAAATCACCATCCGATTGAAGGTTGAAGATTACTGCAAAGTCGGAGAGAAAACGAAAATTTTCCTCTCTCTTTTTCCTCTCTTCTTCCGATCAACACACACACACACATCTCTTCTCTAGGTTTTAAACCACCTTTTATATTTTAGGCTTTGGGCTCCACTTAGGAGTGGACCCAAACCCAATATAAAGGTCTCATAAATATGAGATCCCTCAAATCACCATGTGACTAACAAGAATTGAATAAATGAATCTCTTTCCATTTCCCCTCTTCCTGCTGGGTTCAGGATATCAGCTGTCCTAGCTGCATACTTCTCCAGAATCTCTTCATACTCTAGATGTATTACAAGTTTCAGATACAGAGCCGCATAAACAGCCACCTATTGTCATAAAACAAACCAAAAGAAGAAATCAGCAATGTTTTAAAGGGTGAATTTCAAAAGAAGAATCATCAGGATATGTTTGAATGTTATGTGGCTATATTCAAATAAGCCAAAGAAGGGAAAGGCAGACAAACCAACCAATATAAAGCTGCAGCCTTCCTCACTACCAGCTAAAAGGAATTATGGCCTTTATGTATGTATCTCAAAACTTATAATTATTAATGAAAGAAATCTAATCTGAACCAATTTAGTTGACCAACATAGTTGAATAGATTCATCCACTCAACACTTCTTTGGTCCATGGTCAAACGCATTGGTATTCGGAGGATAGGACACAAAACTTTAACCCTCTCCAAGGCATTCTTCTTCGCACTGAAATTTAGATCCAAATGAAAAACATAAAATTCTACAAGCATGGAAGATCAATTAGATCAAGCCTACCTCACTAGCTCCTGGACTAGTATTTACAGCAGAATCAACGTGAAATCGCCCATCTTGGGATTTCACATCCAAAGTCGTATATTCCTCTTCGACATTTATTTACGGTTCAGGTGTTTCAAAGTTCATCATACCACTGCTGAGCATCACCAACCTGCAAATGTATACAATGCATGTAAGTTGCAGGAATACATAAGCTTAACAGAAATCAAAAACAAAAAAAAATCAAAGGATGGAAAGACATGGATGCAATATAAAACCTTATTAGGGGATCCTACTATGCCCTCTGCCTCTTGACTTCAAGAGAGCCCTCTTGCTTGCCACCATATACATTCTTCACTTAATGGTTCAACAAGCTTGGTACCAATAAGGATATCTATGTTCAACCGTATGTCAATCCTGCCTGTTACAGAAGAAAGGCAAAATATTTCAAGATTTTCAGAGGAACCATTAGTAATGAAACTACATATGAAAGTAAAGGAACCAAAATTACCCCTTATAATTAACGCAGAAAAAGCATATGCTACCTGGCAACAATGTGAAACATTGAGTGTTATCGATGAATGTTTTGCAGAGCATCAGAAAAACACCCAAACCAACTTGCATGAAGAAGGTTCTAAAAATTACACAAGTCTACATAAAACTCCCACCACAGCCAAAATAGCATAGGCCAATTCATGGACAATTTGGAGGGAATTTATTGCTTGTCAAAGAACAAACATGTTTAATACCAATTTGAAATAATAAAATAGACATATACTCACACATAATAAACTCTCTCTAGAGGAAA
The DNA here is from genome assembly GCA_029891385.1 of Erythroxylum novogranatense. Taxonomy (NCBI): domain Eukaryota; kingdom Viridiplantae; phylum Streptophyta; class Magnoliopsida; order Malpighiales; family Erythroxylaceae; genus Erythroxylum; species Erythroxylum novogranatense. Next base: position 30,559 of record JAIWQS010000218.1, on the reverse strand, counting down.
GGATATCCAATAAGGAAATCCAAGGAACCCTGTTAGGTACTGATTAATTGAATGGGCTGAAGTGTTTAGAACACAGTATGTTAAGAATAGTCGCTCAATATTATTCAGGAAACAAGAAGGAAAATCTTCTTAACAAGGGTCAATCCCTTACAATCTCTGGAATACTTCCGAGAATAATCGTCTAACTGCTCTCCCCTTCTTCCCTCATAAACTCTACTTTTTATATCTCCTTATTGTTCTACTTCTAACATATATCTAACTCTTGAACTTGATCTATCTACCGCTAACTACTTAATAAGGTTTATTGATATCTAACTACTACTATCTATATGTAACTATAACTCTTCCACTACAATCTGTCTCTAACTCTGTTTCTCCATGTATAAACTATCCAATCTCCTCCTCTGTGTGTTTTACTCCTAACAATACCTCCCCCTGAAGAAATAACCTTGTCCCCAAGGTTAAGCTCTGGGAATTGGCCTTGGATAAGCTCGTGGTCCTCCCATGTAGTTTCCTCCACGGGTTTGCCTTGCCAATGGATCAACCATTGGTCACGTACAGCTCCTCGATTATGAAGCGTCCTGCTTCCCAAGATCGCGGCAGGTGTACACAAATCAGGAGTATAGTCTGACTCTGGAGGTAGCTCTTCCTAAACATGGTGGTGTCTGATAGCCTTTTTCAGCTGGGACACATGAAACACGGGATGAATACGAGCTTAAGGAGGAAGTTGCAGTTAAAATGCGACGGCGCCCACCTGTTTGTCCACCAAATATGGTCCATAATATCGTCGACAATTTTGATGCAACCGCTGGGCATGGACCTCGCCGATGTGGACGAATCTTCAAATACACCCAGTCTCCCACCTGAATATCGTGAGGACGCCTACGAGCATCCGCAAAACGGGTCATGTGAGCGCAAGCGCGTTCCAGATGATGTTTTAACTGTGATAAAGCCTCATCACGAATCATTAAATCATGTGCTACCGCTTCCACCAATGTTTCTCCGGGAATAAAACCTGTGATTGCTGGAGGAGGTCTGCCATAAACTACCTCAAAAGGGGAACATTTAGCTTCTGAATGACAACTGTATTATACCAATATTCCGCCTGTGGTAAATAATCTAACCATACCTTAGGTTGTTCTCGAGCTAAAACAACGTAAATATGTCTCAATGGTGCGGTTAACTACCTCCGTTTGGCCATCCGATTCTGGGTGATAGGTGGTACTGAATTTTAATTGAGTTCCCTGAAGTGTAAACAATTCTTGCCAAAAATTACTTAAGAACGTAGGATCTCGGTCGCTAACAATGGAAAGTGGAATGCCATGTAGTCGGACAACCTCCTTAGTGAAGATTTCAGCAATAGCGCTGGCTGAGTAAGGATGTTTGACAGGAATAAAATGCCCGTATTTGCTCAACCTATCCACTATAACCAGAAAGGTATCATAGCCTTTCGATTTGGGTAGTCCCACAATGAAATCCATGCTCAACTCTTCCCAAATGGCGTTAGGAATAGGTAACGGTTGGAGTAACCCTGCTGGAAATGTGGGTTGATATTTGTTTCGCTGACAAGTGTGACAAGTCTACAAATTCGATTATGTTCTTTTCATACCATTCCAAAATATGGATTGAGCTATCCTTTATAAGTCTTGTAAATTCAGAGTGTCCCCTCAGGAGTTGTGTGAAAATTTTGTAAAAGCATGGGAATCCATTCAGAAGTGGCTGAAACCACTAACCTTCCTTTATAATATAGTCTCCCATTTTCCAAAGTGTAAGAAGGGTGAGAATCAAGTTCCTTCCGAATTGCTTCCATTATTCTGCTCAATTGTGGATCTTCTTTTACCTTCTTATCAATTTGTTCCAGATCTTGCCAAAATGGTCTAGAGATAACCTGCAACTCCTTGTCCTCAAACACTGAGAGTGCATCCACGCCTGTTGGAAATCCTCGCCTTGTACACAATATCAAAATCATGTCCCAATAATTTAACCAACCAATTCTGTTGATTTTGAGTGGTAATTCTCTGCTCCAGCAAATGTCTAAGACTTTTTTTATAAGTATAGACTGTAAATCTTCTCCCCACTAAATATGGTCTCCAATATTGAATGGCCAACACTAGCGCCATGAGTTCCTTTTCGTAAATGGATTTATTCAACGATGATTCAGTAAACGCTTTACTGAAAAACTCCACTGGTTTCCTTTCTTGCATCAATACTGCCCCAATCCCTTTACCGGAGGCATCACACTCCATCGAAAAAGGGTGATTGAAATCTGGTAACGTCAAAATGGGAGCACTAGTAAGAGCTTTCTGTAGTCGCCTAAATGTGGTTTCCGCTGGAGTATCCCATTTAAAATTTCCTTTTTTTAATAGATAAGTAAGAGGTTGTGCTATTTTCCCGTAATCTTTCACAAACCTTCGGTATTATCCCATCAACCCCAAGAACCCTCTCAACGCCTTGAGAGATGTCGGAATAGGCCATTGTAAAACTGCTTTAACCTTCTTAGGATCCATAGCGACGCCTTCTTTGGAAATGATATGCCCCAAGTAGTCAATTCTTAATTTCCCAAAGTTGCATTTTTTGGTATTCGCATAAAATTGATGATGCCGTAACGTATGCAATACCTTCCTTAAGTGAGTAATGTGGTTGTCCCAATCGACGCTATACACCAAAATGTCATAAAAAAAACTAACACAAACTTTCAAAGGTAGGGTTGTAAGACCGAATTCATGGCACATTGAACGTGGCGGTGGCTGGTGAGACCAAATGGCATGACGAGTGATTCATAGTGGCCATGGTGTGTCCGAAAAGTCATCTTGGGAATGTCCTCTTCAGTCATGCGTATTTGATGGTACCCTGTCCGTAAATCGATTCTTGAGAAACATTTGGCTCCAAACAATTCATCCAAGAGTTCTTCAATTACTGGTATGGGAAATTTATCCGGTATTGTGGCTTTATTCAAAGCCCGATAATCAACACAAAACCGTCAACTACCGTCCTTCTTTTTCATGAGAATCACCGGACTTGAATATAGGTTGTTGCTAGGCTTGATAACCCCAGAAGCTAACATTTCTTAAATATGTTTCTCGATCTCATTTTTTTTGTAAATGAGGGTAACGATAAGGTCTCACATTAATTGGATCCACCCCGGCCTTAATTGGAATTTTATGATCAACTGGTCGGCTGGGAGGAAGGCCTATCGGATGTGAAAAGACTGACTGAAATTCAGCCAGCACTTGCTTTAATTGTTTCTGCTGAAGGTAGTCAAGCGTTTCTTCTATGCTGTTGAATCCATGGTCATCTTTCTCATGTTTTTCTGAGCCAAAGAATACCAAAACCGCTGCCTCAATTTCAGCTATCTTTCTTAATGCCTTGGTGGAAATTAAAGATCTAGAAAGATTAAGATCCCCTTTCACGGTGATTGTTGATCCCAAATGTGAAAAACTTATGGAAAGATCTTTCCAATTATGCTGCACCTCCCCCAACAAAACCAGCCAAGATAGCCCCAAAATAATGTCCACGCCTCCTAACTCAAAGAGACAAAATTCACCTGAATAAACATAACCTTGTATTTCTAGAATTAAACCTTGGCAGCAACCTTGACTCTCTTGTTTCAGACCGTTTCCCATCTTTACTCCAAAACTCGCCGTGGTCTACACTTTCCAACCTTGTTTTAAAGCCACCTCTCTGGACACGAAGTTGTGACTAACGCCACTGTCAATTAACACCACCACAGGTGTTCCATCAATCTTCCCCAAAGTTTCATGATTTTGGTCGAGTCCATCCCTCTACTGAAACACAGCGAGAGTTCCATCCAATTATAATGAACTTCCTCAATGATTTCCTTGACGTGTCGTGGGAGTTCAAACCTTCTTCTCCCTCCGAAACCGCCTCTTCATCTTCTCCTAGAATGGTCACTCTTAAACTTTTCTCTGGATATTTATGTTAGGCTCGGCCCCGATCCCCATTCTCGACGCAATTTCTGTCACGCCGACGGGCGCCCCACAACGTCGGACCCGATTCCAACTCAGAGAAAATCCCGGTGTCCATCACATGGAAACAATGCGGAAAACAAAACTTTTTGTTCCGGAAGTTCCTTGCCGTGATCCATGTAAGTATAATCAACAAACCATAACGACCAAAGGAGACCGCCTCTAACGGTATCCACGCAGAGGTCGGAAACCTAACCGACAAACCCTTTGACCCGGAATAGCTAGACTAAAGAAAAGACTGCTAGATCTCACCTTAGCCTCGAGAGCTTAGGATTCAACCTTGAGAAGTAGCTTCAAGAAGAGTGAGATGAGAAAAGCCTTTAGAAAATCCAATTTTCATGTTTAAACCATCAAGTTTCAATCTCATGCTCACCATCGACGCACCTCCATGCTTCCTTAACCCTTAAGACTTCTCATTAGCCTTTAACATAAGTAAAGACTAACTAATGGCTTGCAGGAGGGTCTCCCACGGGAGACCCTTAAGCCATTTGAAAAGAAAGTTAATCATTAAGTTTGACAAAGTCAAACTTTACTTCTCCTTAAATCTTTAGCCAACGACACTTTCACCTTCCTTAAGTGTTAAAGCATATTTCTCATGCCCCTTAGCTAATTAAAGGGACACTTAAGGCTTGGTGAAGCCTTAGCCACGCTGGTGGCCTTTGGTGGCTAAAGAAATTGATTAATAAATCAATTAATGATGAAGTTTGACTTTCAAACTTCATCTCCTCCTTTAGGTCAATGACATGTGTCCATATATATATATTAATTAATCTCATTAATTAATGATATATTTATGGTTGCTGAAGTGGTCCGTACATACTTTGAGTCGGTCCTACCGCACTGTCGGGCCGGCATCAAAAAATGCAGAGACGCGATTTTCAAAGAATGTCGATGTCGCGATCTCATCGGACATATCCCAATCTCATCGGGATCCATTTAATCCTATTGCTTTCCAAATATTGGATCACTATCCAAAACTATTTTACTGATTTCGATCCACTCTTATCGTGTGACCCATTAGGTTCCGGTTATGTTGGCCACTTAGATTAACACTTAATCTAAGCAAGTCATGAGCGGCCTAGCAACACATCATGACCCCAATCGACCGGAAAGTAATTGATTTGACTAATGAACCCGAGCTCATCAGAACCGGATCACGAACCTTTCCATGTACAATTATCGTGCAATTCGTCCTTTCACCATCCTATACCCCACTTGGTTATGAGTATGGTCAAAGTATCAACTCTCACTAGACCGAGTCTAGCCCAAGTGATATCGGGTCTCGTCTCAACTCATTACTTTATATGTCCACGAAGACCCTCTTCATGACACGGGTGTGTCTCCGCCAAAGACTTCCAAGTAATGATCCCGACAAGAAGCCATGGGTATCTATTCGCTATTCCGTATGGTGAATCCTTTATTGGCTACTCAATTACCTTCAATACCTCAAACTGCACTCCAAGCACCACCCTACGAGCGACCTCGAAGGCAACAAGGAATGGAGTCAGCAGCGTAATCAAGATTCAAGATATCCTCGAGTACCTCAAGTCTAAGGATACTTGCACCATTCTTATGATGAGATTATCACCGACATTATAATAGAATACCCATGTGATGATCTCATGGCAGTCATCCAATGTACTTACTACCTCTAGTAAGCATCCACATGTCAAATCTAAATATCTCAATATTTACAGCTTCGAGATCCACCGCTGATCCAATCATGAATATGACATGTGCTAGTCTATCCGGATTAACGATGTCCAGCCTCGTTAATCCTATGACTAGGATAATTTAGATACTGACATAATTGCACATGATAGAATCTCAATAGTATGATCACATCATAATTTCCTTCATGCTATGTCATATATCATGGACTTCATTAATTTGATTAAAGATCAACATCAATTCATAACAAAATGAATATCAAATAAATGAAATATGCCTTGCTTTATTTATTCATAAAGTCCAGATAAGACTATGAACAAAACGCGCTTAAAGGGATTGCCTTTAGTGGCACTACTCTAACAATCTTATGGTAATCGACATACATAAGTCTTACCTTACATGGTGAACAAGGTGACTTATCAAGATCGAAAGCATAAGTCGACTTTACGATGGTACAAGTCGACTTTACACCTACAAATCTCCCACTTGACCTAAAGCCAATCGCCTTGGTATCTAATACCATGTTGAGTACATGAGAATCAAAATTCTTCCGTGATAATGGCTTTGTCAACAGATCAAGAATGTTCTACTCGTAGGAATTCTCTCTATCGTGACATCACCCGCCGCAATGATCTCCCGAATCGATGGTATCGGCGAGTACGTGTTTGGATCGTTGATGAGACCTTGGTTCTTTCGCTGCAAGTAATAGCTCCATTGTTGTCACAATACAATCAGATGGGCCCATCACACTGGAACTACACCAAGTTCAAGAATGAACTTCTTGATCCAAACAGCTTCCTTGTCAGATCTCGATCTTTGCAATGTACTCTGCCTCGATCGTTGAATCGCCAGATGCCTTCGCTTGAAACTCTTCCAACTGACCGCTCCTCCATTCATTGTGAAAACGAACTCGACGGGACTTGAGTCGCCCTTATCAGATTGAAAATCGCATCTCAGATGCTCACCACTGGAGATTTCCATCTCCATATATCAAGAAAACATCCTTAATTCTTCGTAAGTACTTTAGATATTCTTGACAGCCACCCAAAGACCCTCACTGGGATCCGATTGGTATCTTCTCGTAACACTTAGAGCATATGATACATCGGGTCTCGTACATAGCATTACAGACATGATAGATCCTATCGCAGATGCATACGGGATCATATTCATGCGCATCCTCTCATCCTCATGTCTTAGATTACATAGACTTCGAGAGCGATATCCCATGAGACATGGAAGATACCCTCTCTTGATTGCTCCATGCTAAACCTCTTTAGCATCTTGTCTATGTATCGTTGACTATGAAAGACCAAGCAACCTCTTCGATCTATCTCTATAAATCTTTATCCCAAGGATGTAAGTTGCTTCTCCAAGGTCTTTCATGGCAAATTGTTTGACAACCAAATTTTACCGATTGCGGATTGAGACATCGCTTCCTAGTAACAATATGTCATCTATATATAACACAAGGAATACGATTGCAGTTCCATTAACCTTCTTATACATAATGTTCATCCGGATTTTGAGAAACCAAACTCTTTGATTGTCTCATCAAAGCGGATATTCCAACTCCTGGATGCTTGCTTTAATCCATAAATGGATTTCAAGCTTGCATACCTTTTCTCCATCATAGGAGATGAAGCCCTCGGGTTGTGTCATATACACATCCTCACGATTTCCATTCAGAAAGTCGCCTTCACATCCATTTGCCATATCTCATAATCATAATGAGTGGCAATGGCTAGAGTATCCTAATGGATTTAAGCATTGCTACTGGACTGAAGGTCTCATCATAGTCAACTCCTTGTCTTTGACGAAAACCTTTGGCCACAAGCCTTGCTTTATAGGTAATCACATTACCATCCATGTCGGTTTTCTTCTTGAAAACCCATTTGCACCCTATGGATTTGATTCCTTCGGGTGCATCAACCAAAGTCCATACTTGGTTTTCGTACATGGAATCCATTTCAGATTTCATGGCACGAAGCCATTTCTCAGACTCTGAACTCTTCAGAACCTCTTCACAGGTGGTAGGCTCATCATCCTCTATGAGCAATACGTCATTCTGTTCACTCACGAGAAATCCATATCTCTCGGGAACAGAGCGTATCCTACTTGACCTACGAATTACGTGTGTAGTAGAAGGTTAAACTGTTACCTCATCTGTATGAGTTACAGCTTTGAGTTCAGCAATGATTCAAGGCTCCGTTCGAGCATCTTGAACTTCTTCAAGCTCAATTTTGCTCCCACCGCCTTCTTGTAAAAGAAACTCTTCTCTAAAGACAGCATGCATCAAACAAACACCTTTTGTTCCTCAGTGAGGTAGAATTGATATCCTCTTGTTTCTTTAGGATATCCTACGAATGTACACTGCCGACTTTGCTTCAAGCTTATCTCGACTTTGTCCGCTTCACATAAGCAGACAACCCCAAACTTTCAAATAAGAAAGATAAGGTTTCTTGTTAGTCCACATCTCATATGGAGTAACATCAATCGTCTTTGATGGAACTCTGCTTAACAAGTAAACAAATGTCTCGGCGCATACCCCAAAAAGGATTTTCGTAATCGCAAAGCCTATCATAGATCGAACCATGTCCAAAGAAGGTTCGATTTCTCCTTCTCGCCACACCATTGTGTCATGCGGTGTAAGGTGGAGTCCACCGAGATAAAATCCCATTATCTACGAGATAATCCAAAACTCTTGGTCTAAGTATTCGCCACCACGATCGATCGTAATGTCTTAATACTTTTCCCAAGTTGTTTTCTACTTCATTTTGAATTGTTTGAACTTTTCAAACACTTCAGATTTGTATCTCATCGACATCTGATACCCATATCGAGAATAATCATCGATAAAGGTAATGAAGTAACGACAACCACTTCGCATGGATGGACATCGGACCACATACATCCGAATGTATTAGGTCTAATAATCCAAATATCGCTCACCCTTTCCTTTAAAGGGTAACTTAGTCATCTTGCCTAACAAACAAGATTCACAGTGTCATATGATTCATAATCAAATGACCCTAAACATCCACTCTTATGGAGCTTAGCGATACGCCTCTCATTTATATGGCCAAGCAATGCCATAAGTAAGTTGATTTTAAATTATCTCTTTTATGTCGTTTCTTGTCATTGACATTCAAAATTGGATGTGACATATCTAATATGTAAATTCCATTGCATAATGTATCAAGATTACCATAGAGCATTCCATTTAAACTAATAGAACAATCAATTGCTCCCAAAAGTTACATGGAAACCAACTCTATTTAAACAAGAAATGTATAATATGTTCTTTGTTAAAAACGGTACAAAATAACAATCATCCAAATTGAATACAAGCCCACTGGGAGTGTCAAAACATAAGTCCCTACGGCTAATGCAAAGAACTTTTGCTCCATTACCAACACGTAGGTCCATATCTCCTTTAATGAGTCGCCATCGTCCCCGAGGCCTGCGTATCATTACATATGTGTGAGCCACAACCGTATCTAATACCCATATGTTGTTATCGTAAACAGATTAACCTCAATGACAAACATATCTCGAAGAAGTCGAGGCATCCGATGCCTTCTTCCTTCAGGACTCTAGATAGACTTTACAGCCATTTAGTGGCCAATCTTGCCACAATGGAAGGTGTTCCTTTTGGGCAAGTACCTTTGGTTTTCTTTTGGTCGTTTCTTCCTACTTTCGATCTCTATCGTAAACATCAGCAAGAAGTGGATCGTGAAGTGGAACATTGTTTAGTTCCTCAAATCGAGAACATTTCTCGATTTCTCACCAATCAAGAAAATTAGGTCCAAGTAATTTGTTCGAGTCAATTAGTGAGGGCAAGTTCACACTTTGGAAGACATCTTCAAACAACCTAACCATAGAGAGAGAAAGATCTAGAATAGACTTAAATGCAGATTTAAGTTAAATGCATGATCATAAGGACTTAAATGACATGCATACAGCTCCCACTAGTTTCATAGAATCCATAACCCTCATTACGAATCTAAGAAACAAAGTGACAAAATGTCCTAGTGGGTAGATTTCCGACATTGCTAAGAATGACCTTGGGTTTGCCCAACAAGCCACTTCTTAGGTCAATCGGTAGGTATCAGTCATACCAATTGCATCATCGATAACCGACATTAAGAATGACCTTGAGGTTAGCTCAACAAGCCACCTTATGTCTCGGGAGGTATCAAACATACCAGTTACATCTTAGACACAACTATCGATCAGTGCTATCAACGGTTGATGTGTGCACAAACATTGGGTTATAAACACTTGATGCGCGTACATCTGATGTACACTACCCAACTTCGCCTCTGTCCACGTTGACCTTGAGATTAGCTCAACAAATCAACGCTTCTAGGAAAACCGACCCATTAATCCGAAAATCTTATTTTCATGGTTCGAACATATTCGTATAGAGTGAGCTTGAGGTTAGCTCAATAACTCAACCCTAGAAGAACTTTGGTTCTTACCATATTAATGGAAGGCGTTAGTTTTCATATTACGAGGAGGGATTTCCAATTCAAGTCTCATCCAAGCTATGGGATTATAGTCACCATGACTATATGGAGTAATTTAGGGCATTGCATCAATCACATTGAATTTATACCAAAAATCATCCATCATCCCGCCAAGGCATGATATAAGTCGACTTATCCAATGTAAGTCGACTTATGCTGCTGCACACGTACAAGTCGCCTTGTATCAATATACAAGTCGACTTATGCGACTCTTGCACATGTAAGTCGACTTATCTAACTGAACAAGTCGCCTTACACAAGAAAAATTGCTATCTAGTCGGCTAATTCTCAATCCAAGCATTCTCAATTCACAATACCAATATACAAAGTATATAATCCTTTATATTAATGTGCTAATGAAACATTTTCATCAAATCATGCATGCCATATAGTCAAACTATATAGGAAAAACTTGAAACCGATTAATCACTATTAATCACTAGATTTCCACATAATTTTAAGAATATCAAATTATCATGCTAAGTATCTCTAGGTAGGCTACACGTTATCAAGATTACTCCGACACTTATCACAAAAATTGCGACGGCCAAAATAACCAAGATAACGGAATAATCTAACGAGACGCTAAAGTGACCTATTCGACATCCAAAAATTATTGGAAACCAAATTTCAAGAATCTCATTTTGGCATGCATACCAGATCAATATAACACATTTTTAATCACATTAAAAATGATTCAAGGCATTGGAATTGAGAAATACACAACCAATCATTTCAAACAAAACAGCCCCAGCAACTTTCTCAAAACTGACAAGCTCTGCCTTTTGCTCGAAATAATCATTGAAACAATTTCAATAAATGCTGAGAAAATTACAGAGGTTAGTACATGTTCACAACATGCTCCATGAATTTTTTTTAGGATTTATTTCCAACAAAATCTCATCAAACCTCAGCAATCTGGCCGAAACAGAATCTGTGTTTTTCAACACAGACATTCCCAGCAGCATACAATAAATTCGGAAATAAATAGTAAATCATCTTGAAAACATTTTTCCATCCACAGAGACATTCACAGACATCTTAGGGACGTGTCGGTAAAAACCCATCTGAAAAAAAAAATTCTAGAATTTATTCTCGAATTTACAAGTATACCTGTTTCAGAAATGTTCAACAGGACAGCATCTGAAACTTAGGGAATTAAATTAGCAAAACCATATCAAACGACATTGATAAATTTTTTCCTTTTATAGACACATTCAGCAACATCTCATGAGCAGGTCTATGCAAGAAATTTTCGAAAACCCTAATTCTAGACAGATTTCGAAATATACATAGGCAGCATGCTACACAGCTCAATTCACAAAGGAACTCCGACCTAGTTATCATTTTAACTGTTTATACAACACAAGTGGCTCTGATACCACTGTAGGAAAATCCCGGGGTGTCCATCACACGGACACAATGCGGAAAACAAAAATTTTTTGTTCTGGGAAGTTCCCTTAAGCCAGGATCCATGTGTAAGTATAATCAGTCAAACCATAACGACCAAAGAAGACCGTCTCTAACGGTATCCACGCAGAGGTCGGAAACCTAACCGGGACAAACCCCTTTGACCCGGGAATAGCTAGACTAAAGAAAAGACTGCTAGATCTCACCTTAGCCTTGGAGAGCTTAGGATTCAACCTTGGAGAAGTAGCTTGAAGAAGAGTGAGATGAGAAAAGCCTTTAGAAAATCCAATTTTCATAAGCTTAAACCATCAAGTTTCGAATCTCATGCTCACCATCGACGACCTCCATGCTTCCTTAACCCTTAAGACTTCTCATTAGCCTTTTAACATAAGTAAAGACTAACTAATGGCTTATGGAGGGTCTCCCACGGGAGACCCTTAAGCCATTTGAAAAGCAAGTTAATCATTAAGTTTGACAAAGTCAAACTTTACTTCTCCTTAAATCTTTAACCAACCACACTTTCACCTTCCTTAAGTGTTAAAGCATATTTCTCATGCCCTTAACTAATTAAAGGGACACTTAAGGCTTGGTGAAGCCTTAGCCACGCTTGGTGGCCTTTGGTACTAAAGAAATTTATTAATAATCAATTAATGATGAAGTTTGACTTTTCAAACTTCATCTCCTCCTTAGGTTAATGACATGTGTCCATATATATATATTAATTAATCTCATTAATTAATGATATATTTATGGTTGCTGAAGTGGTCCGACATACCGAGTCGGTCCTACCAGCCTGTCGGGCCCCGGTATCGAAAAATCGCCAGAGACGATTTTCAGCAATGTCGATGTTGCGATCTCATTGGGACATATCCTAATCTCATCGGGATCCATTTAATCCTATTGTTCTCCAAATATTGGATCACTATCCAAAACTATTTTACAGATTTCCGATCCACTCTTATGCGTGTGACCCATTAGGTTCCCGGTTATGTTGGCCACTTAGATTAACACTTAATCTAAGCAAGTCATGAGCCGCCTAGAACACATCATGACCCCCAATCGACCGAAAAGTAATTGGTTTGACTAATGAATCATCGTGAACCGGATCACGAACCTTTCCATGTACAATTACCGTGCGAATTCGTCCTTTCACCATCCTATAGCCCACTTGGTTATGAGTATGGTCAAAGTGTCAACTCTCACTAGACCGAGTCTAGCCCAGTGATATCGGGTCTCGTCCGGACTCATTACTTTATATGTCCACGAAGACCCTCTTCATGACACGGTGTGCTCCTACACAGAGACTTCCAACTAATGATCCCGACGAAGAAGCCATGGGTATCTATTCTACTATTCCGAAGTGGTGAATCCTTTATTGGCTACTCAATTACCTTCAATACCTCAAACTGCACTCCAAGCACCACCCTATGATCGACCTCCTGAAGGCAACAAGGAATGGAGTCAAAGACGTAATCAAGATTCAAGATATCCTTGAGTACCTCAAGTCTAAGGATACTTGCACCATTGCTATGATGAGATTATCACTGACATTATAATAGAATACCCATGTGATGATCTCATGGCAGGTCATCCAATGTACTTACTACCTCTAGTAAGCATCCACATGTCAAATCTAAATATCTCAATATTTACAGCTTCGAGATCCACCGCTGATCCAATCATGGAATATGACATGTGTTATCTATCCGGATTAACGATGTCCAGGTCTCGTTAATCCTATGACTAGGAAAATTTAGATACCGATATAATTGCACATGATAGGAATCTCAATAGTATGATCACATCATAATTTCCTTCATGCTATGTCATATATCATGGACTTCATTAATTTGATTAAAGATCAACATCAATTCATAACAAAATGAATATCAAATAAATGAAATATGCCTTGCTTTATTTATTCATAAAGTCTGCATAGACTATGAACAAAAAGCGCTTAAAGGGATTGCCTTTAGGGCACTACTCTAACAATCTTATGGTATCGACATACATAAGTCGACTTACACTGGTGAACAAGGCGACTTATCAGTACCGAGCAAGCATAAGTCGACTTAAAGATGGTACAAGTCGACTTACACCTACACCAACAACCATACAAATCCATAATTTGATTCATACAATCATAGAACAATACATACATACGTTCTACACATGCATTCTAACCATGCATTAATCATTTCAAATGCATAAACCATCTGTCATTGTCATTCAAAGACATTCAACAATATTCTCAAATGCAGCGTAATACAAAATAAAGTTTAAAATTCAAAATACATAAGTATGCTCCATGATGAAATGCTGGCGGGCTAACCAAATTACTAACTTAACAAGGCTCCTAACTAGCTTGAAGTTTCTAATGCCTTGCAAGGTCGACAATCATCTCGATCTGCACCTGAGGAGGGGAGAGTAATTGGGTGAGCTACGAAGCTCAGTGGCATATACGTTTATAGCCATTGGCAACGAGCCACACAATCAAGCAATATACATATATCACTAGCAAATCAACATTCATCAATTAATTCACATTCATATAAACATAGGTCATGCAATTTCTGTTTCTCAACATCACAATCATTATGCAACATGTCTGTCAAATCCATCATGTGTTATGCTCAACAAATCAATCGTATGCACAAACAATTGGCTTGAGAGTTCCAGAACGATCCGGATAAACCGGTTAAACCAGAACTATCCGAGTCCGATTTCAAGGATCTCGTGGCCTCAAGCAGCAACCGGAGAAGGTTTTATGTCAACGTGCACGTGACTCCATCCGTAACTCTCTTACCCAAACAAAACACATAATCCATTCATTTCATGCTCAAAGCATTTTTCACAGTTTTCTACATTCTCATTCTTGTCCATTGCCATAAGGCCTATCAAGCCATGCATAATCATAATCAAAATGTACATTCAATATTTCTTATATAGTTCAATACCAACAAGGTCGATCATGCAAGCAAGTAAGCACACACAGGCAATTTGCCCATACACACATAACCATAAACATATTACCCACCTATTATCGCCGAGTAGTTGACTCACCGTGTCCTTCCTCTTACGATTGGGTCGGGTCGGCTTGGTTCCCTATAAGCAACCAAGTTCCAAATCAAATAATGTTCAAAGACAAATAATCGATAAGCGTGAAAATCCAAAGTCCTAATATCAGACTTCGACTCAAATTTCAATCCTAAGCGCAGATTCGAACCTTCCAACCTCAGTAGTCCTTTCTCTAGATCACAACGAATCCAAAATCACCTTAATTGGGCATCTACATCAATAGATATGCCCAAAATATCAAACTTCATCTTTGTCGACAACGAGGGTTCGCCAAGGCGGTTCGCTTCGTCATGGCGAACACTTCTTCGCACGTCGCAGCGACTACCTCTTTCGCACGTCGCGACGTTGCCCCTCTCGTACGTCGTGGCGAATAACCATTAATTCGTCGCGACGTTGCTCCCCTTTCTCGCACGTCACGGCGTGTTCATACGCATGTCGCGACGTGCGGGTCTGGAGAACGACTCCGAAACCTGATTTCCAGCATTTTCCAAGTTCAATCTTTTCCCAAACTCAAATGCAACACATCTGAACCTTAGATCAAGACTTATACTACATTTCTAACCCATTAACAACTCAAAATCAGTCACAAACGCATCAACCCCAGAAATCTAACCATATTTTTCACCCAAAAACCCTAAATCATCGATTCTGCTACATTCTCCAATCTTCTAAGTTTAATCTAACTAGAACAAAAAGGAAATCTTCTTAACAAGGGTTAATCCCTTACAATGTCAGGAATACTTCCGAGAATAATCGTCTAACTGCTCTCCCCTTCTTCCCTCGTAAACTCTACTTTTATATCTCCTTATTATTCTACTTCTAACATATATCTAACTCTTGAAATTGATCTATCTATGGCTAACTACTTGATAAGGTTTATTGATATCTAACTACTACTATCCATATGTAACTATAACTCTTCCACTACAATCTGTCTCTAACTCTGTTTCTCCGTGTATAGACTATCCAATCTCCTCCTCTGTGTGTTTTACTCTTAACAAAGCCAAAATTTGAAAAAGGAATGGTTGAGCAGGCTCCAACTTCTCTACTTAGCTTCAGTACACTCCGTGCAACTTATAGAAAGAATCGGTGAGATGAGTAATAGACCTAAACCACAAAAATGGATGAATTAAAAAGAGAACAGGAAAATAAGTTTGCCTATTTCCTACTTGTGTCACACGACGCTATGTGATCTTGAAAAGTTGTTAGGGATGGTAAGAGACTAGCATACGAAAGCCATTTTAGTGAACGGTTGGCATCAGGTTGTAGTTGGAACCAATTTCTTGGCATCTGTGTCAATATGGATTCTATTAGAACTGATAGGGATGAGGTTAAAAAGGGTAATAAACCGAGTGTATGGAGAGTGCACTCTAGGAGAAAGAAAGAGGGTAGAGGGGGAAGTTAGTTAGTATGGATGAGCTGGCATAACAAAATGGAGAGAGGGGGTGAGAGGTCTGGTTTTGTGAGGGAGGAAAGGAGGGAGAGACAGGAGAAGAAAAATAGTAACACGTTAGACAGAGAGAATGAACTTTCTCCCTGAGGAGCTTTTCTAGCTCTGGTATAGATAGTAGTCAGTGGACTATATCTGTAAATATCAGTGTTTAACATTGATTATATTGAATAATATAGTCACCTCTAGTGATATAAGCTAGAGTTTCTACAATTGGTCCGACCTTCCGGATACATCAGGGGGCGTGCAATCGGATTATCATTCATGTCACCTAAGATGTCTGACAGAGTAGATGTTCTGGAATCTCGTATGGTGAACTTGGAGGCTAGAATGGAAGACATTCAATCGTCCATGCGTTTGGCAATGGGTGAAATGCAACGAGCATTACTTTTAGAGATGAGTAAGATGATGGGGAAGCGACCAGAAGAAGGACAGGGGAGTGATACGGTCCGGAATGGGCAAACTCCGTCTGGTGATCGAATTAATCAACATCCACAGCAGTCCAGACAACCCGGAGAGTCCTCTGCTGACATGGATGAGTACAGAATGTCGGTAAGAAAGGTGGATGTTGGGACCCAATCCGGGAACCGGATCCCAACCGAAAAGCAGAAACGGATACGAAGAACGAGGCGAATTCAAAATGGATAAATTGAATTCGATAACGACAAACAAAGCGAAAGCGGAAGCAAAGCGGAAGCAAATCGAATACAGAGTCGAAAGAAGCGAATCGGAACGGTTACAATCAAAGGCGAAACAGATATGATGCGAAATCGGAAATACAAAAGTATCGAAGCAAAACGAAGCGAAGCGGAATCGAAACTTAACAAACGGAGCCGATCTTACAATCAAAGTAATTGAGCTGAATCATATTCGACATCCGAGAACAATTATCGAAGAAAAACAAAGAAACGGAGCCGACATCCAAAAATAAAGAACAGAGAAACACAATCGCGTTGGAAACCTAGACGAAACATCCGAAATCCGGTATAAATTTTTTTTCTTTTTTCTCATTTCTTAACTCCTTTAGTCAATCTCATTCAAATCACACAACCAATTTCCACTTTCGGAAAATCATTCTTATGCAAATCTCTAAATCTGATCATATTCTTATGTATCCATACAAATCCTAAATTATATTTTTATTCTCTTTATTCAAACTCATTCAAAACATAACCAATCCATACAATTTCCTGTTTGGAAACTCATCCTCGCACAAATTTCAATTCACTTAAATCTCAAACAACATTTCGATTCATATTAGTTTTCTTAACCAATCACACAAATCCCAAAAATTTCATATTCTTAACTAAAAACTCATCTTTAACAAACTAACTTCTTATTCTTATTCTTATCCTAACCCGATTTTTACCGAAAATCGACAGCATAACGACTGTATTTTGACAATCCAAAAATTTCTGCAAAGGCAAAAATACACTTCTAAAACACATATCCAACCATACAACCATCACCGACCTCCCGTCCGAATTCCCAAAGAAAACAAACGCAACCCTACAACTAAGCACTTCATAATTCTCACAATCATACTCATAAATCAAGCCCCATTCATATCCAAAATCCATGATCATACATAAATCCAATTCCATAACTTAACTCAAATACATACGCTCGTAATTTTCAAAACATTCTTAAAATGAAATACACAAGACACTTTAATGACATAGCAAGCCATTTACACTATCAAAATCTCAATTTGCACAAAATACTAACGATGTAAAAATCAAACTTGGCATTCTTTCATCCGATCTCCGTCGAATACCCGGAGATTGGGGATGAAAGGGGGTGAGCACAAAGCTCGTGGATAATATATTTATAAACTGAACGATAAGCGGAAACATTTTGCAAAACTTTTGCCATTTATTTCTAAAATTTCACAATCGAAAATCGACAAATTTCTTATTTCTCAAAACATTGTTAAAATCGATTCAATCAATTCTCTATGAAAATCCATAATAATAGATTTTCAAACTTTTCACATCTTTCAAGATTTCATGAAGAACTTCCAAATTTCTTAAACTTTCTCAAAACATGCAATGAATAACACAGTACAAAATAAAAACACAAACACATCACATGGTTTGGTTCGTCCAAACAGAACGTGATACACATTCCCCAGCATAGCCTGCACATGCAACGTGAGCAATGAACGTACTACACTTTCCCACATAGCGGTCCAGTGTAGCCGTGAAGGGAGTCCGAAATCGGAGCTCCATGTCACTAGCGAGCAGCCGGGAGAAGGCTATAAAACGGACAAGTGCGCACTTGTCTCACATATGGGACCTGACCAAACCCACATAACACATAAGCGAAAACGAAAATTCAGGTTGCCCGTAGGCACTTTTCAAAATCTTGATTTTCTTTAAATTTTTTCATATTTCCATACAATGTCAAACTTGACACACTCACATACATAAATCACATCAAATCATGTTCGAATGCACATTCGAATTACATTCACCAATTTAATCACATATCAATGCACAACAATAAATGCAATTTCTTTCTTTCAAACATATATCAGAACACATTGCTCAAACTTTTCATATAATTCAAAAACATGATTTTCATAAATCTTGCATTTTCTTGTAAACCTTCCAAAAGCATTAACTTTAATCATTCGGAAATTTTATTTTTCAAAACATTTATCTAAACATTAACTTTTCAACAATTGTTTCTTGAATTTTTCGAAATTTGCTTCTTGAAATTTTCAAATAAACATGCTTAGCTTAAAATTCAATAAATAAATATATTACCCACCTCGAAATGAAGCTAGAAACTCGTCCCGATCATTAATTCGACCAAAGCGTCAGTTGTTCTTCTTCGCTAAAATTACCTAAACATATCCATCCAAAATTCAATATCATAAACCACATGATTCCTCAAATTGGGCTTAGAAAACATCAATACCCCACATCTTCAAGTTATCTAAATTACAAATTCCTAAAAAGCCCAAATTCCACAATTTGCCTAAACCAATTTATCACAATTCAATATCATAAATCACAATTTCTTCAAAATTGATTTCATATTTCATCAATCCATCATATTTGCCATGATTTTAAGCTATTAATTCACAAAATCCCCAAACAAAAAATTAAGCCTAAACCTTAATTAATTTCCATCTGAAATTAAACATAACCTAAAACATATACATCAAAATTAACTTAAGAAATCTCAAATTCATCATTAATCCAAGCTATCTAAAGCAACAATTCCAAAAATCCCCAAATTTCAAACTTTGACATAAACCCCAAATTTATAAAATCAACATAATCATAGCCTAATCTCTTCAATAAACCTTAGAAAACTTAAATTCATAACAATCTAAAGCTAAACCAACCAACATCTCTCAAGAAAATTCAAAACTCAAAGCTTTCTCTCTCTTACCATTTTCTCCACCATTTTCGACATTTTCAAGCTTTAAAGTAATTATCTCCTTCTTGCTTCCTTCCCCTTTGAAAAGCAACGAAAATCTCTTCAAAAACCCCCCAAAAATCGACTTGCTTCATCCTTCTTCTTATTTCCTTCCATGGCCAACCCTTTCTCCTTCTTCTTCGATCTTCTCTCTTCTTCATCTTTTCTTTCCTTTTTTTTCCTTGTTTTCGTGGGTTTCAGATCAACCCCATGTGTTCTCTGCCATGTCATTTTAAATGAGGGATAAAAGACCAAAATGCCCCTCCTTTTAAGCCTATTTCCAAGTTTGTCCCTGCATTTCATTTGAAAAATCTGATACCTTGCGTCCAGAATTTGAGCAGTAAAAAGAAAAAATTTGGACAAACTTTCTTCTTGAAAATTGTTCCTCTCAATCAAACAAATCCAACGCCACTAACCGCGCTCAATTCGGATCAGAAACGAAGAAGTTATAGCCAAAATACTTTTGGACCTGCGAAAAATCCGAGACTGAACATTATGCTAATTTAATTCCAGAAATTAACAATCTTAGGGATGAAATTAAATTTCGATCCCTTCACAAGAGTTGTAGCCCTATATCTTAATTTTATTTGGCCTCAAGAATCAACTCAATCGGAATTGTACAGCTCCCGAATCTCGCAAAATACTGAACCATGTTTAGAAAATTATCCAACTTATAACCTATAACCAAATCTCTTACTTTGGTTCAATCAATCTCTTTCCATTTAATCTCCTAAAAATCATAATTCTTCATAAAAATGAAATTAATTGTCTTAGGAATCCAACGCTTCGAGAATCAAATCAATCGGATGTCGGACGAAGGAATTATAAGCAAAAGATTACAAAGGATCGGATTAAAACAAAGTAACGAACTTCAAAACCGAACTTTTCAAAATCATATCTCTATCCCGAACTCGAATTTGACAAATTTGGTGTCAATAAAAAGATCAAAGGAAGCTCTACAACTTCCCTGAAGTACTCAAAATCAAATTAGGTCTCAAAAGAGGTCAAAAACTCAATCAAGGATTCTGTCCAAAACAGCTTTTCCTAAACGACTTCCAATTTTTAATCGCTCATAACTCCTAGCCCCGATATCGAAAAATTGAAAACTTTATATCAATGGAAAGATAAAAACATCATCTAAAACTTTAATGAAGACTAATTACTCCAATTCAGACTAAATCTATACGACGAGTGGCCTCGAAGCATAGAACACACAAATCTATACTTAATAACATTTTCAAAACAAAGCATATCTTCGGAAAATCATATATCTCAATCCCGACATCGAAAAATAGCAAACTTTATGGCCACATAAAACTCTTAACATAATCTACAAGTTTCATGTAGATCATTTTCTCAAATTTTGCCTAAATCAAAAGTCAACCCTCAAAGGCCAAAAAGTCAAACTTTTCACAAATTTTCATTTTTTTACACTTCTCTCTTTATTTCTTGATTTTCAACTCAATTTCAACCAACTCATCCACTTTTGAATATTTCTTATTTTTACTCAAAAATCGGGGTCCAACAGTGGAGCTACCCATGTTCGATGGGTCCGATCCAATGGGATGGATCACTTTAGATGAAGTGTACTTCGAGGTTCACAATACCTTGGATGAAGTCCGAATCAAACTCTCCCTCTTCAGCATGGAGGGCTCAACCATTCACTGGTTCAATCTTTTGAGGGAGACGGAGACAGACCTGTGTTGGGAGACTTTTACGAAGGCATTAGTCGATCGTTATGGAGGCAGGAGGTTTAAGAATCCTTACGAAGAGCTTTCAGACCTACGACAAACCGACACTGTGGATGAATACATAAAAGCTTTTGAATTCATCTCGTCTCAAGTGGGTCAACTTTCGGAGGAACAATTTATAGGGTATTTTATGAGTGGGTTGAGATCGGACATTAGGAGAAGGGTGCGCACTTTCAATCCCAAGAACAGGTATCAGCTGATGAAAGTCGCTAGGGCTGTGGAAGAGGAAGTCTGCGGTGAGGAGAGTTGGGTTTCAAGACCACGGTCATGGGGGCTACATCGAGAAGGAAGCTTTAAGAACCAGAACCATTCTCGGAGTTAACTTTCGAGTAGATCGACCTGGTCACTCCCCAAAGACATGGGTCGTCATGAAATGGGTGGAGGAAATGGGGCGGGTCGAGCCCGCGAAGCTCCTGGGTATCGATCCCATACCCAGGCGTTGACTCCATCTTCCTCGATAGCGCTAATGAGGAGAACAAATGTGGACAGGTGACCACCGAATGAGAAGAATCGAGGGTTGCGCCATATCTCCTACCAGGAACTGATGGATCGCAAGGCTAAGGGCCTTTGTTTTCGTTGTGGAGAATGCTTCCACCCATTACACCAATGCGCGAAGAGACAGCTCCGACTGTTGGTGTTGGAAAAAAATGAGACATTAAATGAGGAAGGGGAAATAATCGTAGTAAAGGTGGAAGAAGAAGAAGAAGAAGAAGAAGAAGAAGGCGATGTGGCCTTAAAGTGTCGAATCATGGGGGTCTTCGGGGTCCATAATGCTTTGATGTCTGAAACCAAGATCATGAGATTGGAAGGGACAATATTCAGGGTACCCATCGTGATATTAGTGGATAATGGAGCTAGCCACAATTTCATATTCCCAAGTTGGTGGCCGGTTTGGGATTAACTTCCGGAAGCGGACTGAACATTGGGAATCGGGTTAGGTGATGGCCATAAGGTGATGACAAAAGGCAGATGTATAAGGGTTCCCATTCAGCTAAGGGAACTGGACTTGAAGGTGGAGGCGTAAAGACTAGATTTAGGAGGGATGGATGTAATTTTGGGAATTGCTTGGTTGCAGACTTTGGAGAAGGTCATAGTGGACTGGAAGGACATGACAATGCAGTTTCAATATGTGGGTCAAATTGTTGAATTGCTTGGCAATGCTGACAGCAAGGCAACACAGAAAAAAGGGCAGGTGTGTGAAAAGGGTCCAACACCTTTGCATGGTCTATTGGCAAGCTTACAGCAAGTGGTTCCATCCGTGGAGTGTGAGGGAAGTAAGGGAAGGCATCAGATGCAATTGGACAGTAAAGAGTAGCAAGATCTGACTAAAATTTTGAATACATTTCCAGAAGTTTTCCGTGAGATTCAAGGATTACCTCCCAAAAGGAATCATTTTCACTCTATTTTCTTACAACCTAGAGGTCCAATCGATTATGCGACCCATAGATACCTCGTCATCATAAAGATGAGATTGAGAAGTAGACTCAACGGATGTTACAGCTAGGAGTTATAGCTCGAGTGCTTATTCTAGCCCATCATCCTAGTGAAAAAGAAGGATGCGCCTGGAGAATGTGTGTGGACTATAGGGCTTTAAACAAGGTGACAGTACTAGATAAATACCCCATTCCAGTAGTAGATGAGTTGTTAGATGAACTACACGGAGCATATTTTTTCTCTAAGATCGATTTTAAATTGGGGTATCATCAAATCTGAGTCAAGGAGGACTGATTGAGCCAAGTTTACATTATAAATTGGCTACATTTTCATAGCTGCTTATGCATTCGTTGACTCCTAATTGATGATTTTTGTGTTTAAATTGGTTCCTCATACCGATCTCTTTTAATTCACAATTTGTCAGTAAATTGTCATGATTTGATACTACTTTCTCTATGATTTTCATGAGGACAATTGATATTGCAAATTGTTATTTTATTGCGAGGAGCAAAGGTCAACACATCGAAGTCAATACCATGAGGTCAATCCGCACGTCGTGATGAGCAAATCATTTCCACGTCGTCATGAATATTAATTTATCGTCATGACGAGCAAGCAATTCCATATGTCGCGCGAATATTAATTACGCCTTGTGACGTCTGACGGATATCCGACCTGAAATGAAAAGTTTGTCTCCTTTGCTCGACCCGACCCGCATCTATTATATATAAACTTTACTATTTTAGGTCGAGGCGGGCGGTGAGCGGGAGGCCGATAACTAAGGCTTGAATCGCGCGCTACGGAGAGACGTTTTGGAGGCAACAGAGACAACGTTCTACTCACCCTCATTTCCAGTTTTCATCATCATCGACCATTACCACCATCATCTCCACCGTCAGTATCTTACGCTAATATGAGTATCGCTCAATCTCCGATGGTCGAGGACGGTCAAGACTATCGTAGATAAGTCATTTCCTCTTGAAGATGTAGCAATGGCTTGAGTTCACGGAAGCTTCAAGGGAAGTAATCATATAGTGTCTGAAGTTTAGTTATATTTGTGTAAACTACGAGTTAGAGGTTGCATCTGTATTGCTAGATTAGCATGGTTAACGGTTTAACAGTGTCTTTGAACACTATATTGCGATTTGGACAACGTGAATTGTCAAACTTTTGATGCTTAATATATGAAGTCTCATATCATCATTCGGATATTGCATTTACTCTTCTAATACGCCTAGTTGTGTTTAATTTAGATGGTTGTGTTTTATCCGATTGATTGGATTGCATTTACTTGTACAATTTTCACACTAATGTTTTTAACAAGATTTAAATAATGGAGTTCATTAATTAAATCTTTGGACCTAAAAGTCCTTTAAGGTTGATCTTTGAAACTTAGTGGTTTCTATCCCCAAAAATTCAATTTTGATTTGTGATACTGCGCCCATTTTCAAGAGGATTTATTATCATTTGCTCATTACCAAAAATTTCAAGTTCATTTATTTTATTAAAAATCCAAAAACATTCTTTTATACTTTTTCTCCAATTTTAATCACTTTTATCGGTTTCAATCAAAATACCAAATCCCATTTCATCAACTTTGATTGCAATTTTTGACATTTAGGCTAGCTTTGACCTTTTTAGCTTGGTTCCAATTAAGTAGAGACGACCCGAGGAGTTGCAACCTATACATGATCTTGGAATTTATTATATTTGACGGTTTAAGGATCGATCGTAGATCGAATCGATGAAACCAGCGATCAAATTAAGCGCGTTTTCGGGAACCAAGAAATTGGTTTACCGTGGGATAGCCATTGTCATTCATTTGAATTAATCGTTGATAATCGGAATCATTGTTTTTTGCATTTACCATAGTTTGATTTTCACACTTGTTCATAGTATATGTTTCATTTCCTTTGCTGAAGCATACTCCATACTTTGATTTTGTTTCTTACTTTGCACATTTTCACACATACACACTCATACATAAATCATACACTCATACACTCGCATTCATCGCATTTCACTTTTATCGATTTTGTGTGGTATGTGAGAAATTTTATTACCATTCCTTTTAATTGTGGATTGATTTTGTGCATGCCGGAGAGGTAGACTTGTTCAATTCCAACTTTGAAGTTGAGAGACATTTGAGGAGACTTAGGAAGAGAGGAAGAACAAGAGAGAAGGAGATTAGTTGGCGAGATAGTAAGAATATGGTGAGAATCAAACATTTTCCCAAATCCCGATTTTCCGTTACACCAACCTAGAAATGGGACTAATGGAGAAATGGTGAGCATGAGAGAGTAGGAGAGAACAATGAGAACCGAGAGGCGTGGGACAATTAGGGAAGCAACAACTTCGATGTGCATTATGATCCATTCTGCTGCTTGCCCTAATTTTGATGTTAATTTTGAGATTAAAGGTTTGTTGATTAATTCCTTCCTAAATTTCATGGTTTGGCAGGAGAAGATCCATACATGTACCAACAAGCTTTGGCGATGATTTGCGAGTATGAAGCGGTGGGAGCTACTATGGATCAAGTGTTGTGGAAGGTGTTTCATTTGTCCTTGGAAGGAAAGGGCGAGAGTGGTACATGAGTCTTAGGGGCGTGGCTAATGCCTATCATAGTTAGGCCAACTTTGAGGAAAGCATTTTTGGAGAAATATTTTCCAGCCTCCAGGACATCTTCGATGAGGAAGGAAATTTACTCAGCCCGCCAGGAGTATGATGAATCACTGTATGACTATTGGAACCGCTTCCACGATCTTCTTTTCAGATGCCCCCATCACCAAATTCCTGATGAACAATTGGTGCAGTATTTCTGATTGAGTCAAATTTATACTATAAATTGGCCCTAATTTCTTAAGTGATTATGCACTTGTTGACTCCTAATTCATGATTTTTGTGCTTAAGTTGGGTTCTCGTATTGAGCTTTTATAATTTGCACATTGTCAGTATTTTGTTGTCATTTGATATTAATTTCTGCATAACTTTTATTGGGACAATTGATCACGCAAATGTGTTGTATTTTTGTAGGAACAATGGAGTCAACAAGAGAAAGTCAATATCCGTGAAGCCATCCATTAAATCGAATGAACCAAGCGACCATTAAATCATGACAATTTATTAATATAAATTAATTAAATGTGACGAGTGACCATTTTGTCGTCATGACGAACTTTATTCATTAGTCGTGACGATGTGTCGGATGCAGACCCTTAAATGGAAAATTTTCCGACCGTATTACGACCGGCCGCTTATAGCTCTATAAAACCTTCCATTTTAGGTTAAAACGGAGGCCACATTCAGGGTAGCTCTCCATCTTTCGTCTTCTCTATTTTTCGATAGGTTTTGTTGCCTCTGTTTTGCAGATTCGTAGCCACCTCAGAACGGCGTCCACCATCACCATCTTCATCTCTTCCATCGTTAAATCGCACTCACTCTCGGTTGTTAAATCGTTGGAGTCATGGACCGAGGTGATATTCAGCGATGATGGACTCTTTGACATCATGCTTTCGGCTAAGGTCTGTCTCCGAAGATGTAGTGATGGTTGAGTTCCATGAGCCTAAGGGGTGTCGATCATTTTTGAATTTACTGTCATGGTTTTGTAACAACTCAAGGTTGGAATTGCATTGTATGACCGAATGAATCTTGCTATAGTTTAGTAGGATGTTAAACTTTGATCTATGTTAAGGATTGATTTGTGTTGAATATTGTGCTGAATACATGAAGTCTCATATATATCGGTCGATTTTGCATTAATTAACCTAATCGCCTAGTTGTGTTTGGTTAAGTTGGTTATGTTATTATCGATTGATTTATTGCATAAATCATTTCATACCATACACTAAGGTTTTAACAAGTTTTAATTTATCGAGTTGATCGATTAAATCTTGGACTTAACGAGTTATTAAGGTTGTGTTTTCAAACTTAGTGGATTTCAAACCAGGACGTTTATTTTGAGCGAGGATGACCCGAGATGTATTTTCGGGAGAACTTTAATTAATTGTTTTCAATCTTAATTATTTCAAATTGTCTTGCCTTTCAAAATTCCAAAACATTTATTTCATACTTAGCTTTCTTTAATTTTAAAGATCAAGCCAAAACCCTTTAATTGCTTTAATTGCATGCATCATTAGACTAGGCTAGTCTTAAGATCAATTCTACTTTGGTTCCTTGAAAGTCGACCGAGGTTGCACCTGTGTTGCAATTCTTGGTATAAATTGATTTTGACGGTTTCAAGGATCAATCTTAGGATTGAGCGATAAGCGCGATCAAATTGGCGCCGTTCTTTGAGGAACCAAATTAATTGGTTTTCTAGGTTAGCGAAGTCATTTGTTTCTGCATCTTATTTGTTTTAGTTTACATGTTAATTTTCATTGTTTGCATCTCTTAAGTGTTGGTTTATTTGCTTGTGTTTTGTGATTTTGATTACATTTTGCTTTAAGTGTTTAGTTTGATTGTTTGGTTTATTGTTCTTAATTTGGTGATTGTGCTTTGCTCCGATTCTTGGCTGCGACGAGTTCATCATTCGTCTGTGAGTTCATATATTAAATCGTGACGACTTTTAATTTTGCTCTATTAGCATGGCGAGTTCCTACGACATGACGAGCCGTGTAATTCAGCCTCGTTTTATCCGTTGTCATTTAGTGAGCTAATTTAGGAGAACTTCTTTTGTGCATGCCCGTGGACTTAGGTTAGTTCATTTCAACTGAAATCGGCGATACTTAAGGAAGCGTAGGAAGGACATAAGAGAGCAAGCAACCACTTAGCACCTAGAACATCAAGTAGGAGAAATGGTGGCGTCAAAATTTCGGTCTGACCTAGGAGCGGAGATCATGGATTAAATGGTGATCGGGAAAGAGTCGATGAGAACATAGGGAACAACGGTAGAACGATCGGAGAAGCTACGACCTCGGACGTCAGTTATGACCCCTTCACTTCAGCTGCCGAACTTGGCGTGAATTTGAAGTTAAGGGCTATTGATCAATTCTCTCCCCAAATTTCACGGTTTGGCGGGAGAAGATCCCTACATGCATTCTGGCGTGAATGATTTGTCAAGCATGAAACCGTGGAGCTCCCTAGATCATGTCTTTGTGGAAGGTATTCCATTTGTCTTTAGAAGGAAAGGCAGGGAGTGGTACATGAGCCTCCCAGGCATGTCGCGAATACCTACCATAGTTAGGCCAACTTGAGAAAAGCTTTCTGGAAAAGTATTTTCCAGCCTCGAGGAACGTCGTCGATGAGGAAAGAGATCTATTACGCCAAGCAAGACTATGGCGAGTCCTTGTATGATTTTGGAGCAGTTCCAAGATCTGTTGTCTGGTGCCCCATCACCAAATCCACGATGAACAACTTGTTGATATTTCTATGATGGGGTGAAGAATCAGGAAAAGGAATCTTTGGATCTTTGCTTTGGGAGGATCGTTGATCGACCTCACACACTTTGAAGCGTGGGCCTTGATCAAGAGGATGGCCCTCGACCATCAGCGATATAGTGTTAAGTGATTCCGGGAATGTTCATGAAGTAGAGCCATATCGGCTCGGACAAAAATATGGAAGCACGGAATCAAGGTGGATTCCACTGAACATCGGATAACTTCACGGTTGTCCTCGATTATGGCGGAGTTAAAATTTGAATGTACATAGCCCATCGCCTTCCATTGAGCCAGCCACACCTAGTTGCGAATCTTGCGGATCGGTGATGCACATAACCGATTATACATCACGGGAGGTATGAAGAAGTCTGGAGTGTGCCGGGAGACAAAATCCTAAGTGGGACCCGTGCTCCAACACGTATAATGAAGGATGGCGATCTCATCTAACTTTAGTTGGAGGAGTAATGAGGAAGAGCACCCAACCGCTTTCAACAAGGAAGTGGTGGACCATCTACAAACCGGTTCCTGATCGTGAAGCATTGACGGTGCAACCACAACCGCCAAAGAGGACACCAACCAAGCGCTACATGGTATGATGGCGTTGATGAAGGAAGAAAGAACCTCCATGGCTAATCAATTCAGCGCCATGCAAACTTAATCCAACGAGTTCGCGAGAATGTTGCCGCTTTAGTGCCTTGGAAAGCGGATGGACCAATGGGAGACCAAGGCCGAGAACATGAGCGCTCGTCACCCGATTGTCCAACAACGGTGTGAAAATCAAGCGAGGAGTAGCGGATCAATTCCTCCAACACGGTCGCCAAATCCGAAAAGCACGAGCATGATTGAATTAAGGAGTGGAAAGAAAGTGCAATTTAGCATCCACGAAGAAGAAGAAGAATGCAGCAGAAGAAATTGAGGTTGAAGAGACACCTCAGTAAGAGAAAAGAAGGTTGTGCGATCGAGAGTGATCGCGAAGAAGAATGTGAAGAGAAGAAGAAATCAACCATTGAGAAGCAGAGCAACCATTAAGCGGTCAATGAGAAAGTGTTGCAAAGGAAAAATCTAGTAGAAGTGAAGTAACCCGGTGGGAAGTGAACTTAAGGATCTCCCTTTTCCAAATTCTTACTTGATGAGTAAGAAGGTCAGCGACTCAAACATGAAAAGAAATTATTGACTGTTTGGAAGGTGGAAGTGAATATGCCCCTTCTTTGGACACGGTGAAGAGGATTCGCCTCGCTAAATATTTGAAGGACTTATGCACAAACAAGCGTAAGTTTAGGCCGAATGAGAGAGTCGGTGAGCTCAAGCGTGTCGACTTTGTTTAAGCCCAAATCCGGTAAAATGTCAAGACCGGGATCGTTCACCATTCCTTGTGTCATAGGAAGGTGACAATTGGAAGGCGTTCTTTGGATTTAGGGCTGACAATCAATGTGATGCCAAAATCATTTATGAAGCCACAGGAGTTAAGGCGTAAAACCTACTTGGTAGTGTTACGGTTGGTGATGGATCCTTGAGCATCTGTGGGCATCATCGAGGACATTCGGTCCAGTGAAAGGATTAGTGTTCCCTACCGATTTTTACGTCTTGGATATGTCTCTGAGTGGTGCAGGACACTTCTCTAATCCTTGGGCGACCCTTCCTTCGCCGGACGGCAAATCTGATGATCGATTATGAAGGAAGGAAGATCATCATGGAGGTTGGTGATCAACACGTTAGCTTGACATGTATGAAGCTATGAAGCACCTAACGAGTTACTCCTTGCTTGGGGTGAATATTCTTAATGTTGTCCCTACGGTTTGAGACTACGATGAGGATCCATGAGACAAGTCCTCTAGCTCGCCTTATATTAGCTCGAAAGTCGGTCAGATTCTCGACTTCCATGAATCATTCTAGGACGGATGGGGACCTCTTCTCGCTTGGCTTCTAAGTGATCCCTCAATTTACAACCTCAAAGCTCAATTGAAACCCTTACTGCTTCATTGAAATATGCCTTCCTCGAGCCAAATAAGAAGTACTGTCATCGCCATGAACTCATTGTCGAGAACACGAAGAGCGGCGACTTTTAAAAGTCTTGTGGAGCATAAGCAAGCAATAGGATGGTCATTAGCGGACATACCGGGATTAGTCACGCTACGTACCTCATGGGATCTGTTGAATGAGGGATCTAAGGCAGTGAGGCAGCCCAGTAGCATTAAATCCGACTTATCCTCGATGTGGTGAAAAGGAAGTCACTAAGCTCCCGCGGCGGATAATTATCCCATTTCGGATAGTGAGTGGGTCAGCCCAATTCATATGGTACCCAAAGGCGGGATTCTGTGGTGCGAAATGAGAGGAATGAGCTCATCCCACAAGAGTGCAAAATTAAATGGCGAGTTTGTATTGACTAGGAAATTGAATGATGCAACTCGAAGGACCACTTTCCTTTGCCATTTATCGACGA
>JAIWQS010000254.1:0-441960 GCA_029891385.1 Erythroxylum novogranatense | reverse complement strand
TTGGTATTTTAGACATAACTTTTGATGTAGATGTGCAAATGAGGTGATTTTGATTCGTTGTAAAATAGAGACAAAAGGTATACAAGTTTTATGAAGAAAGGAAGTTTTGAATGCTGTCGGACCCGATCCGGAAGCCCGACTATCCGGGATGTGAGTCGTGGAGCCCATCCTAGGACAATTGCCTTGCTGAGACCTTAAACTTGACACTCTTACTCTTACTATAGTACCGTAGGCGGCCGAACCCGTTTTGAACCCACTTTAGTTGTCACGAAACCTAGCGCTATAATCTTGCGGGATTCTTAATTGTAACTCCACTTTAGTGGAAGCACACCCATGTATATGCTAAAATCATGGGTTGACTTAGTCATATAATTTTTAGCTTTATGTCTCAGTTCTCCTGAAGCAAGAATCACCTTAATGGTCGTATACTCGAGATACACTCGAAAACCTAAGCGAGTTCATACACGAAACATGCCCTCTTAGCTGACCTTTCACTTGTTTTAGAACAAACTTTCTCAATTTAACTCCAATTGATACGGATTTTATGGGTGAAAGATATGTGTCTTATAAATCCAATGGTTCAATCTTCACCTCATTTGGAGAGTCGTATGAAATATGCCCAAAACAACGGACCATGCTCACTTTCGAAATTGAATCGAAACTCTTTTGGCGCGATTGCTATAACTTTTAATCTATAGCTCCAAATGTTTTCGTTCTTTCAACATATGAAAGTAGACATCTAGATCTACAACTCTTATAGAAGACTACAAAGGCTGATTCTATATCCTACATTCTGCGGTGTCCTATTTTTCCATCATCGATTTACATCATCTGGTTTTCTATCGTCGATTTCTATCATCACGGTTTTCTATGGTGCGATTTCTATCTTACGCTTTCTTTCCTTCTACTTTTCTATCTTGATTTCCTTCCTTCTGATTTCTATCTTCGATTTCCTTCCTTCGCTTTTTATCTTGATTTCTATCTTGATTTCCTTCATACCTTTTCTATCTTGATTTCCTTTACCTGCTTTTATCTTGATTTCCTTCCTTGATTTCTATCTTGATTTCCTTCATTACCTTTTCTATCTTGATTTCCTTCCTACCTTTCTATCTTGATTTCTTACCTTTTCTATCTTGATTTCCTTCCTTGATTTCTATCTTGATTTCCTTCCTTCTACTTTTATCTTTGATTTCCTTCCTTGATTTCTATCTTGATTTCCTTCATACGCTTTTCTATCTTGATTTCCTTCCTTGATTTCTATCTTGATTTTCTTCATACCTTTTCTATCTTGATTTCTATCTTCCTTTCCTTCATACCTTTTCTATCTTCGATTTCCTTCCTACCTTTTCTATCTTGATTTCTATCTTACCTTTCCTTCATACCTTTTCTATCTTACGATTTCTATCTTCGCTTTCCTTCCTTAGCTTTTATCTTGATTTCCTTTTCTATCTTTCCCATTTCTATCTTTCGCTTCCTTCATTCGCTTTTCTATCTTCGATTTCTATCTTACCTCGCCTTCCTTCCGCTTGATCTCTTTGATTTCCTTCATACATTTCTATCTTCTTCGATTTCTATCTTCCGCTTTCCTTCCATACCTTCGCTTATCTTCTCTATTTCTATCTTACGCTTCCTTCCTTCATCGCTTATCTATCTCGATTTCTATCTTCGCTTCTTCCTTCATCGCTTTTCTATCTTCATTTCCTTCATTCGCTTTTCTATCTCGATTTTCTATCATTCCTTCGCTTAGTAAGGATCGTATCTTTTGACTCCGAACTCCAAATTTAAAGAAACGTATATACCCTTGGAAAACTCTAAACCCTACTTTCATATCTTTCATGAAGACTCATCTAATCTAATTCACCCGAAGAGGGTCTAATGAAAGAAAACTTGCCAAATTTTAGGAAAATTTTGACAGCACATCCTTAAAATGCAACTACCCAATTTTCAATTCTAAGACTTCCACCTACATAAAACTCATCATACAACCTCATATAACATGATTAAACCCTAAGGTATCTTCAAACACCATTCAAGCAATGCCACACTCTTAATCATCTATCATATCCAAACTATAACAATGATTCAATTGTCTTAAACATACATGGATTCTCAAATACATTAAACCCGAACATTTTGCTTCCATAATTCATTCATTCCATCTTCATCAAATCATGTCATATTCATACAATGCTTTAGTGGGCATTTCAAGCCCAATTACAATGAAGTTTCAAAATACAATATCTTCTCAAATGCAACTAAAGCATTGTTTTACAAAAATCATTTCAAATACAAAATCAAAAGAAAAACTTGAGTAAATGCCTTTAAGCTTGCTCCCTGGATCCCGCTCATTTCCCTGAAAAATTTTTTAAAGGGTGGTGTCAACTCCGTGGGTAACACATTTATATTTATATATCAAGTAGTCCTATTAATTATTCATACTTTTAGCAATCTTTCAATACAATCATAATATATGTATCATGCAATGTTCATCAATACTCAAACATAATTTCTCAATTCAAACATTCATCATTCTTGCATTTTCATGTAATCACATATGAAACACATCAAATGGCTCGGTAAGTCCTTATTTTCGCAACCATATAGTCTCATTTCATGAGTCTATATGGGCAAATCTTTAGGAGTCCAAAATGTTGGATCATCCTATGCCACAATCAAGTCAATGGACGAAGGCTTCATGGTCAATGCACGTGATGCTTCTTAGGACAATACCTTACCCACATAACATAGCAATCATGAATCATACAAGGAAATTGGACTATTCTTATCCAATTCATTGTTTCTTTGAAATCATCTTTTCATACATCGCTCATGCCTTTCATTATATTCATTCAACAAGTTTCTTCATGACAGCTTCAATCATCATCAAGCATTTAATACACTCACATTCATCATTCCATCACACACATTTAATACAACAACCAAGTGATCAAAGCTCATTAATGTCATGCATTTATTTACATTTGTAGCTTATATACATAAAGATAAATATGAAACCCACCTTTTATCCTTGCTTAAACTTGCCTAAGGAAGTTCCTCTCGTTGTTCTTCTCCTCTTCTTGTCCTCCTTCAAGCATAATAAGAAAATAACCCCATATCAACATAGGGTTTAGAAATTGAAATACCTAAAATCTAAATCATGAAATTCATAAGAGAATCACTAGACCCATCTTATTCTTCATCTTTCTAACTAAAACCCAAACAAAACTTAACCTTAAACCAAGAACTTACCTTAAATCCTTAACCAACCAAGTGGTTTCTCGTTCAAAGTGAAGCTTAGACTCTCCTCCACACTTTTCTTCTTGGACTTTCTTCAAAAATCCACTCACTTTCATGGAAATGCCAAACCTAACAAGCCTCTTCTTTCTCCTTTTCCTCCCTCCTTTCACGACACTCTTCTTCCTCTCCTCCAAATTTCGCTTTCTATCTTCTTTTCCTACAAAATCACTTATCTCCTTCCTTATATACTCCTCTCTGAATTACTTAAGCTCAATAAGCTTAAGCCCAACTTACTTCCTTCTTCTTTCTTCTCCTTCCTTTTTCATTTCTCCTCCTTACTTACTCGAGCCCACTAACTCTTTTCCTTCAGCCCATTGCATTAAATTCCTCTCTTCTTTCTCACTTCATTCGGACCCAAAGCCCAATTAATACATTAATTACACCTAACTCACCTAAGTCCAACTAACATATTTAACTTCATAAATTTTTCACCTAACTCATTAATGCTATCATATATTAATTTATGACACCTTAATTAATGCTAATCTAACTTAATCAATTTAATCTAATCATGATTAATCCTAAAAAATTTTGGGGCTAACATTTCTCCCCCCTTAAGAAATTTCGTCCTCGAAATTCTTACCTGAGTCATTGAAGAGGTGTGGATACTTCTCCTTCATTGCATCCAAAGGTTCCCACGCCGCTTCTTCAATCGCATGATTCCTCCACGGGACCTGACTAGCTTGATTGTCTTGTTCTCGAGGATCTTATCCTTGCTATCTGCAGTACCAGTCTTTCTTCATAACTCAAATCATCGCCAAATGAACTTTTGAGGTCTGAATGATGTGAGAAGGATCTGATCGTGCATCCTCGGCATCGAGACATGGAACACATCATGAATCTGCGACAATTCGGCAAAGAATGCTCACTATAGGCCAACATTAATCCTCTCCAATATCTTCATACGGACCACATACCGAGAGGCTTAACTTCCCTTCTACCGAATCTTATAACTTCCTTCCATGGAGACGTCTTGAGGAACACCTTGTCACTTGCTTGCATATTCCATTTCTTTCTACATTAGCATCGGCATAGCTTTTCATTCTCGTCTGGGCGGCCTTAAGTCGCTGTTTGATTACCTCCACTTTCTCAATCGTCATCCGACCAACTCGTCCCACTAGCTTCCTCTCACCTTCCTCATCCCAGATATCGGAGTCCTCAGATCTTCTCGCCATAAAGGGCTTCATAAGGAGCCATCTGATGCTCGAATGGTAATTGTTGTAAGCAAATTTGACCAACGCAAATGATCATCCCATGCCCTCTCAAGTCCATGACACATGCTCTAAGCATCCCCTCTAGAGTCCGGATTGTCCTCTCGATGACCATCCGTTCGAGGATGAAACGCCATATCGAATTCAGCTTAGTTCCTAATGCCTCCGCAGATTTCTAAAATCTCGATGTGAATCGTGGATCCTCGTCGGATATTATAGAACCGAACTCCATGCAACCTTACCACTTCATCAATATACTTCGACTAAGACTTCAATGAATCGTTTGCTTGACCGCCGAAAATGGGCTGACTTGGTTAACCGATCAACTATAACCCAAATGGCATCATGCTTCACGGTCCCAGCAAACCCATCGAAAAATCCATCGTGATCCTTTGCCACTTCCATTCAGGAATGGACAATGGCCTTAGTATGCTCAAGGTGCCCGTGTTCACCTTGACCCTTGACACACCAGACATCCGCCACATATTCGACCACGCCCTCTTCACGCCTTTCCACCGTAAATGTTCCTTCAAATCTCAGACATTCCGGTCGCTCACAGGGTGCATGGAATAAAGGCGATTGTGTGCCTCATCCATGATTTCATCCTTAATCGCTTTATCATTCGAATACATAACCTGCTTTTCGACTACCATTAGCCCATCATCCCTTACTTGCACTTCGATCGCTACCATGTTGAATTTCATCTCTCAACTTACTTAATTCAGTATCCTACTCCTCGCAGAACTCCTCGACTTTTCTCCCTAAGGATAGTCTCACTCGAATTGAGCAATAACACCATCCGATTCATTCCGCTTTAAACTAATCTTCAACTTGGCCATCTGTCCAAATGAGGCAAGTAAACCGATCACATAAGCTATGGATGACTTCCCGCCAAAGCATCTCGCCACTACATTCGCTTTGCTCGGATGATACTCTATCATCAAGTCATAGTCCTTGAGCAACTCCAACCATCGTCTCCGCTTTAAGTTCAACTCTTTCACTCATAATGTACTTAAGACTTTTTGGTCCGTGAAGACCCTTGTTCGAACCCCATACAAGTAGTGTCTCCAAATCTTTAGGCAAAAATTACACTGCTAACTCCAAGTCATGAGTCGGATAATTCAACTCATATGGTTTAATCGCAGCAGCATAAGCTATCACTTTGTCATTCTCGTGACGACACATCCTAAACCCTTCCTCGCTGCCATCAGACACCGATACCGGTCTCCATTAGGCAAAACCAATATCGAGCACTTGTCAATCTACTCTTGAGCTCCTCAAAGCTCTTTTCGCATTCCGCGACCCATATGAATTGTCGATTCTTTCTTAACAGCTTTAGTCATAGGCGCAGCTATCATTGAAAATCCTTCACAAATCTCCTATAATAACCTCGCCAAGCCTAGGAAGCTTCTTACCTCTTTCAATCGCCTTAGCTCTTACCAATTCACCACAACTTCTACTTTCCTGATCAACATGAATCCTTTGCCGGAAATCACACGTCCAAGGAAAAACTACTTCATGCAGCCAAAACTCACACTTCATCAATTTGGCATGCAGCTCCCGCTCTCTCAATCTCTCGCAATACAATCCACGAGATGTCGCTCATGCTCTCCTTCATCCTTAGAATAGACCAGAATGTCATCAATGAACACAATGACAAACCGATCTAAGAATTTATTAAACACCCTATTCATCGATCCATGAAGGAAGGGGTATTGGTCAATCCGAAGGCATGACCCTAAATTCATAGTGCTCAGAACGGGTCCTGAAAGTCGCCTTACTTACATCGACTTTGATTCGAAGTTGATGATATCCCGATCTTAAGTCAATCTTCGAAAAGACCTTGCTCCTCAGAATGATCAAATAAATCATCTATCCGTGGGCAACGGATACTTGCTCAATCGCCATCTTGTTAAGCCTTCTATAGTCTATGCACATCCTCCACGCTCCATCCTTCTTCTTAACAAACAGACCTGAACTCCCCAAGGTGAAGAACTCGGCCGATGAATCTTTTCTCCAACAATTCCTGCAATTGCTCCTTGAGTTCTCTCAATTCAACCGAGCCATTCTATAAGGTGGTACGGAGATTGGCGCGGCTCCGGAATCAAGTCAATTTCAACTCAATTTCTCACCGACGGCAACCTCGTAATTCTTCTAGGAATACATCAAGAAACTCCCTCATAACCGATAATCTTCTAATCGCCCACATTCACTTCAGATCCACTACATGCGCCCAAAAGGCCTCACACCTGGCTCATCATATTGTCACCTAACATAGCCGAAATGATCCTCAAGACCGGCAGCCTTTCGTCCCCTTGAAAACCACTTCTCCGATCATTGCCCAGATCAAACTCTACTTCTTTCAAACTACAATCTAGTCACTTTATACTTCTCCATGACATCCATCCCCAAAATGACATCCAACCTCTCTACAGTAGTAGATCTACTACCACCTAGAAGCACCGTCGACATCGAGCTCACAATTTTATAGATTATACTAATCACCACCTTACCCCTAAAGGAGTACTAACAACCGAAAATTGTCCATAACCTCGTGACACACAACATGCATATTCATACTTGCAGATACAAATGAATGGGTGGAGCCAGATCAATCAACACATAAACAGGAGAGTCGAATAGCATAGCCATACACTCACTACTTCCTAACGCCGCAGCTTCTTCCCTCGGTCATGGCAAAGACTCGAGCCGGTGCTCCACTGTCCCTTCTAGGTCTCCTGCCGGATATGCCTTCCTTGTAGTTCCCTAACCGCCCACACCATGATCGCCGAGATGCCACTTCTTCGCTCTTTGGGGCTTCAGATCGGACCCTTCCGCCTCGATCGCTGGATAATTCTTGATTCGGCCCTTTGGCCACCAAAACATGCTCCTATCTTCACAGACATTCCTCAGAAATCTCCCACAAAGGATCACACGGAGATTCCCTCACTGCTCATCCCGGACTCTGCCAAGACCTGAAGCTTCAGACCAGAGTAGCCCTAGGTCGCATTTCTCAGTGGGCCACCGCTACCCACACCACTCACAGATATCGAGTTCTAATGCTCCTAGCAGTCTTGGAGCACTCATGCCTTTTCCGGAGAACCGCTTCTGTTCTTCCTCTTCTTAGTCACTTCAAATTTGGATGTTCTCAAATTTTTCATTGCAAGAAAGATCCACCAAATCACCGTAATCACGGAAGTTGTGGATCACCACTTTTTCTCGGATCCCTAGGTGTAATCCACCCTTAAATTTCCGGCATTTTTCTTCTTCAGTTGCCACGATATTAGCTGCATACCGTGATAACTGAGTGAACTTCAATTCAGATGCCACACTCAACTCCCTCTCGAAGCGAGATTCAAAATTCTGGCCTTATCCTGCATGTAGACCATCGAGAAGTACTTCCTCCGAAAGGCCTCTAGGAATTCCTCCATGTCGATCAAGGTACTTCCTCGATCATGGGCACGACTCCCACCAAGGCAAAGGCATCCCTCGCAGTAGTCGATCGCATAATCGAGCTTCTCATTATCATTGCACTTCATCTGATTTAGGACCCTCTCGGTCCTCTTCAACCATGCTTCACCTTCCTGGATTAGTGGTCCCGCTGAAGTCAATCGCCTATACTTTGAGCTTATCATACCGCCTCGCCTTCTCATCACCGGTACTGAGTCTGCCTTCCTCGGCCCATAGCATAAGTGAAAGCTCACAATGCACTGAGGAACTGGGATCCACAGAATGGTCCTCGCATCCTCTGAACATACGACTCATCCGATTTCCGCCACGAGAGTGGGCCGAGATTGAGCTCCTCGAGTTCTCTTCGAGAAGCGATTACTCCTTCAATTTAAAAAAATCTGAAAATCTTTAGTTCACATAAAACAAATTCAATTCACTCATTTGAAAACAATGTTGCATGTTATGCATTTAAAACAGTGCACATACTTCACATAATTCATGTAGGAAAATGCATGCTGACTTGACCTTAGACATCCCACTAAGGTTCCTAGAAACCCTAAAACCTGCTTTCACTGATACCACGATGTCGACCTCGATCCCGGAGCCCGACCGTCCGGGATGTGAGCCCGAGGAGTCCATCCCGAGACACTTGCCTTGCTGAGGCCTTAAACTTGACACTCTTACTCTTACTATAGTACCATGACGCCGAAACCGCTGCTGAGCCCAACTTCGTTGTCCCAAACCTCTGCGCTTATAATCTTGCAGATTCTTAATTGTAACTCCACCTTCGTGGCAAGCACACACCATGTATATACTAAAATCATGGGTTGACCTAGTCATATAATTTGTAGCTTTATGTCTCAAGTTCTCCCTGAAAAAAGAATCACCTTAATCGGAGTCATATACTCAAGATACACTCAAAAACCTAAGAGAGTTCATACCCAAACATGCCCTCTTAACTGACCTTTCACTTGTTTTAGAACAAACTTTCTCAATTTAACTCCAATTGATACCGGATTTTATGGAGTGAAATATATGTGTCTTATAAATCCAATGGCTTAAGCCTCACCTCATTTGGAGGTCGTATGAGGGAAATATACCCAAAACAACGGACCATGCTCACTTCAAAATCGAATCGAAACTCTTTTGGCGCCGATTGCTATAACTTTAATCTATAGCTCCAAATGTTTTCGCTCTTTCAACATATGAAAGTAGACATCTAGATCTACAACCTTATCAAGACTACAAAGGCTGATTCTATCTCCTACATTCTGCAGCGCCCTATTTTTCCATCATCCGATTTCTATCATCCGGTTTTCTATCGTCGATTTCTATCATCCGGTTTTCTATCGCCCGATTTCTATCTTTCGCTTTCTTTCATACCTTTTTCTATCTTCTCGATTTCCTTCCTTCTGATTTTTATCTTCTGATTTCCTTCCTTCGCTTTTATCTTCTGATTTCCTTCCTTCGATTTCTATCTTCCGATTTCCTTCCTTCCTTTCTATCTTCCTCGATTTCCTTCCTTCGCTTTTATCTTCTCGATTTCCTTCCTTCCGATTTCTATCTTCCGATTTCCTTCCTTCGCTTTTCTATCTTCTGATTTCCTTCCTTCCTTTTCTATCTTCTGATTTCTATCTTCCGCTTATCTTCTTCCGATTTCCTTCCTTCGCTTTCTATCTTCCGATTTCTATCTTCCGCTTTCTATCTTCCGATTTCCTTCCTTCCGATTTCTATCTTCCGATTTCCTTCCTTCCGCTTTTATCTTCTTAGATTTCTTCCTTCGATTTCTATCTTCGATTTCCTTCCTTCTTTTCTATCTTCTGATTTCCTTCCTTCCGATTTCTATCTTCCGATCCTTCCTTCTTTCTATCTTCCGATTTCTATCTTCCGCTTTCCTTCCTTCTACTTTTCTATCTTCTCGATTTCCTTCCTTCGCTTATCTTCTTCGATTTCTATCTTACGCTTTCCTTCCTTCTACTTTTCTATCTTCCGATTTCTATCTTCCGCTTTCCTTCCTTCCTCGCTTTTCTATCTTCTGATTTCTATCTTCCGCTCTTCCTTCTCGCTTTTCTATCTTCCGATTTCCTTCCTTCTTTTCATCTTCTCGATTTCTATCTTCGCTTTCCTTCCTTCTCGCTTTTCTATCTTCTCGATTTCTATCTTCGCTTCCTTCCTTCCGCTTATCTTCTCGATTTCCTTCCTTCGCTTTTCTATCTTTTGATTTCTATCTTTGATTTCCTTCCTTCGCTTTTCTATCTTCCGATTTCTATCTTCGCTTTCCTTCCTTCGCTTTCTATCTTCTCGATTTCTATCTTCCGCTTCCTTCCTTCGCTTTTCTATCTTCGATTTCCTTCCTTCGCTTTTCATCTTCTCGATTTCTATCTTCTCGCTTAGTAAGGATCATATCTTTTGACCGAACTCCAAATTTAGCAAACGATATACCTTGAAAACTCTAAACTCCTACTACAATCTTCATGAAGACTCATTGATCTAATTCATACCCGAAGAGGGTCTAATATTGAGGTGAAGTACTGTCAAATTTTAGGAAAATTTGATAGCACATCCCCCCTTAAAATGCAACTACCCAATTTTCAATTCTAAGACTTCCACCTACATAAAACTCATCATACAACCTCATATAACATGATTAAACCCTAAGGTATCTTCAAACACCATTCAAGCAACACCACACTCTTAATCATCTATCATATCCAAACTATAACAATGATTCAATTGTCTTAAACATACATGGATTTCTCAAAATACATTAAAATCAACATTTTGCTTCCATAATTCATTCATTCCATCTTCATCAAATCATGTCATATTCATATAATGCTTTAGTGGGCATTTCAAGCCCAATTACAATGAAGTTTCAAAATACAATATCTTCTCAAATGCAACTAAAGCATTGTTTTACAAAATCATTTCAAATACAAAATCAAAAGAAAACTTGAGTAAATGCCTTTAAGCTTGCTCCTGGGATCCCGCCATTTCTCGAAAAAATTTTTGTGGGGTGAGTTGTCGCAACTGGTAACACATTTATATTTATATATCAAGCGGTTCTATTAGTTATTCATACTTTTAGCAATCTTTCAATACAATCATAATACATGTATCATGCAATGTTCATCAATACTCAAACATAATTTCTCACAATTCAAACATTCATCATTCTTGCATTTTCATGTAATCACATATGAAACACATCAAATGGCTCTTGAAGTCCTTATTCTTGGCAACCATATAGTCTCATTTCATGAGTCTATATGGGCAAATCTTTAGAGTCCAAATGTTGGATCATCCTATGCCACAATCGGGCAAATTGGCGAAGGCTTCATGGTCAACGTGCACGTGACAATTCTTAGGACAATACCTTACCACATAACATAGCAATCATGAATCATACAAGGAAATTGAATCTGTTCTTATCCAATTCATTGTTTCTTTGAAATCATCTTTTCATACATCGCTCATGCCTTTCATTATATTCATTCAACAAGTTTCTTCATGACAGCTTCAATCATCATCAAGCATTTAATACACTCACATTCATCATTCCATCACACACATTTAATACAACAACCAAGTGATCAAAGCTCATTAATGTCATGCATTTATTTACATTTGTAGCTTATATACATAAAGATAAATATGAAACCCACCTTTTATCCTTGCTTAAACTTGCCTAAGGAAGTTCCTCTCCTTGTTCTTCTCCTCTTTCTTGTCCTCCTTCAAGCATAACAAGAAAATAACCCCATATCAACATAGGGTTTAGAAATTGAAATACCTAAAATCTAAATCATGAAATTCATAAGAGAATCACTAGACCCATCTTATTCTTCATCTTTCTAACCAAAACCCAAACAAAACTTAACCTTAAACCAAGAACTTACCTTAAATCCTTAACCAACCAAGTGGTTTCTTGGTTCAAAGTGAAGCTTAGACTCTCCTCCACACTTTTTCTTCTTGGACTTTCTTCAAAAATCCACTCACTTTCATGGAAATGCCAAACCCTAACAAGCCTCTTCTTTCTCCTTTTCCTCCCTCCTTTCACGACACTCTTCTTTCCTCTCCCTCCAAATTTCGTTTCTATCTTCTTTTCCTACAAAAATCACTTATCTCCTTCCTTATATACTCCTCTCTAAATTACTTAAGCCCAATAAGCCTAAGCCCAACTTACTTCCTTCTTCTTTCTTCTTCTTCTTTTTTTCATTTCTCCTCCTTACTTACTCAAGCCCACTAACTCTTTTCCTTCAAGCCCATTGCATTAAATTCTCTCTTCTTTCTCACTTCATTTGGACCCAAAGCCCAATTAATACATTAATTACACCTAACTCACCTAAGTCCAACTAACATATTTAACTTCATAAATTCTTCACCTAACTCATTAATGCTATCATATATTAATTTATGACACCTTAATTAATGCTAATCTAACTTAATCAATTTAATCTAATCATGATTAATCCTAAAAAATTTTGGGGCTAATGAATCATCTTTAAAGATCTCAAATTTTGAATGGAAGTTAAGTATAGATTCTTGTTTTAACAAAAGGATAGCCTCAATATGTTTGGAGTATAACTTTCGAATTTCTGAAACAAATTGAATGATTTTGGAGTCATTAGAACTTAAGACAATGGGGAAACTTTTTCTAGCAGAGAATATTACCAGATTTTGTCATTTACTTGATCATAGTGATCATGGAAAATTGACCCGAGTGTTTGGACTTTTGGAAGAGCTTGAGTTTTTAGAATTTATCTTAGTGAATATGCAATATTTGGGTCCTCAAATTGTATTCCTATTGAATTGGGAATTTTACATTTGATAAAGGGAATCAACG
Source organism: Erythroxylum novogranatense (assembly GCA_029891385.1). NCBI lineage: Eukaryota > Viridiplantae > Streptophyta > Magnoliopsida > Malpighiales > Erythroxylaceae > Erythroxylum > Erythroxylum novogranatense. Next base: position 429,159 of record JAIWQS010000254.1, on the reverse strand, counting down.
AAGGAAAGAGGATCAAGAGGAGAGGCGCTCTTTAAGCATGTATCCAAGCAAGCAATTCAGTGGGTTTCATGTTTATAATTTAGAAATGATCCAATAAAGTTTTCTCCCAAATCAAGAATGATTTCAATTACTTCATAAATATTGTTTTTGTTTCTTTTGAATGATTTGTAAAATTGATACATGTTTCAGTATATGAACTTTATTGATGAATTTCAAAATAAAGATGGGAATGCATTGAAACATTTTATGTTATGCCTTGGAAAATTATGGCATTTTGTATCTTCGAAAAAGAAAGAAAATAGCATGAAAAGCATGAAATGATCTGAGCATGAAATGAATATGTGCTTTGTTTGGGAAAGAGAGGAACGTTTCATTAGTCACGTGCGTCGACATATAGCCTTCTTCCGGCTGCCATTGAGGCCACGAGATCCCGAGAAATCGGACTCGTTTTGTTCACGGTATAAGTTTGGTTTATCCGTTTTGTTCCACGAAACTCTCGAGCCATTTGTTTATGCATTGCATCTTTGAATTGTCATGTATGTTGCATAAATTGAGTGTTTTGTATTGATGATTAAATGGATATGTGTGTTGATGTGATGACATTTTCAACTATGAGTTTTGAATTCAAACTTTCGAATTTGGCGAGAATTTGGGAACAAAGCATTTTATGAACTCATTATGATTTTTATATGACAAATGAACATTTCAACGATTTTGCTTATTCTTCGTTATAAACCTGTTACCCACGAGCTATAAGCTTACCCCCCTTCATTCCCATCCACAGGTGATGAGAAGAAGATCGGGTGAAGGGAAGTGAAGGTTTTTGTTTGTATGTGTACATATTGTATTATTTTTAAGTTAGATTGTTGTTCAAAATTTTGGGAGTTGTGTATTTTGTATATTCGGTTCGATATTGATATTGTCTTGTGACTTGGAATGCCTTTAGAGCTTGTAAAATTCTATTCTATTGATGTTAAGGAATTATGAATTATGTATGGATGATATTGAGTGGAAGTATGCATTTGCGTATATGGATCAGATTGAGTGGAAATTCGGTATACTTGAGGAAATTATTAATTTGATATGAATATTTTGATTGTGAATTATTGTTCATATATATATATAAGTGAGATGTGTTATGGAAAAGGAACATAGAAATGACATGAGACTTTAAGCTTCATGATTTCTTTGGATCATGCCAACGTTTATGGTTCAATGGTTGACTCAAAAACCGGGGCTCATCATGTTTGGTATCAAAGTAAAAGAAGATTACAAGGAACCACGCATAAGTATGATGGTATTTTGTTCCAAGGTTGGGTTCCTAAGCGGGCCTAATAATTTTAATCATTAAAGTAATAATTCAAAACCCTTTTCACTTTCTTGATTTTTCAAGAACACAATTTAAGCTTATAATTCGAAAATATAAACATATTACCCACCTCGATTCCATGCTTGAAATTCGTCTGAAGCATCAATTGCTCCAAAGCCTTTCCTTAATTTTTCCTAATTCACAACATAAACCCTAATTAATTAACATCAAAAATTAAACCAATTAGACCATGCAATCCCCAAAATTGACTTCATAATTCACATACCCATACCATTTCCTAGGTATCTAAACCAAAAATTCGTTAAAAACTCAAAGATCAAAAATCACCTCTTACCTTAATCTCCACCATTTTCGAAATTTTCAAAGCTCCATAGGAAGCTTTCCTCCTCTTCCACATTATTCCCCTTGAATCTACTCAAAAATTCTCTTGGAATCTCCCAAAAATCGAAAACCCTAAGTTACCTTTCTTTTCTTCCTTCTTCTCCTCCACGAACATGCTCTTCTCCTCTTCTCTTCTTTCATTTCTTCTTTTCTTCTTTTTCCTCTCAAAGTCGTGCTCCCTCTCTACTTAAACGGCAGCCCTATTGCCATGTCATTAAATGAGGGCAAAAAGACCTAATTGCCCCTCCAAATAAGCCTAAAACCTTAAAAGCTTAAGCAACCTTCCAATTTTGCCCTTTTTGCACTTCTTTATACTATAACTTCTAACATTTTAATTCAATTTAATCTAACAAATTTCCCATATGCTTTTACTCAATTTAACATGCTAACTATTCACATTAACATGTTAAATAAGTCCTCAAAATCATAAATTAATCAAAGTCCCAAAATACCCTTAAAATCATGCTTTGCTTAGGTTATGATTCATATCATCAAAATGGAGGAATTTACTAAAACTTCCTTCTAGAGAATTGTTCCTTATTGTCTTAATTTCATAACGCCTTTTTTCCTCTCAAAGTCATGCTCCCTCTCTACTTAAACGGCAGCCCTATTGCCATGTCATTAAATGAGGGCAAAAAGACCTAATTGCCCCTCCAAATAAGCGTAAAACCTTAAAAGCTTAAGCAACCTTCCAATTTTGCCCTTTTTGCACTTCTTTATACTATAACTTCTAACATTTTAATTCAATTTAATCTAACAAATTTTCCATATGCTCTTACTCAATTTAACATGCTAACTATTCACATTAACATGTTAAATAAGTCCTCAAAATCATAAATTAATCAAAGTCCCAAAATACCCTTAAAATCATGCTTTGCTTAGGTTATGATTCATATCATCAAAATGGAGGAATTTACTAAATTTTCCTTCTAGAGAATTGTTCCTTATTGTCTTAATTTATAACACCACCAAAATCATTAAATTTGGTGCACTACGTCAAAAGTTATGATCCAAACATTTCGGTTTATTCATATGCTAAAACATTTTTCAGCACTTTATTTCGATCCAAAAATTGATATTCTTAAAGACAAAATTGAAACTCAAGTCCTTCATAACTTTTGTATCCCTATTTCTCTAGTTTAATCCAAATTAAGAATCACCTCATTTGGATTACTAGAACAAAAGTTATGGCCAAAATACTTTCAGATTTTTTTAATCCAAGATTGAACACTAATATGAACTTCAATTCAGAAATTGAATATCTTAGGGGCTAAATTTAACTTTAATTTCTTCATATGACTTGTAGCACCTTGTCTTAATTTTATTTTGCCTTAAGAATAAATTCAATCGGATCTCCACAGATCGAGAATTTCTCAAAATACTGAATCATGTTCAGAAAATTTCCCGACTCACTTTGATTAAATCAATCATCCTCAATTTAATCTAAAAATTCATAAATTTCCATGAGGATGTAGATAATTGTCTTAGGAATCCAACTCCTCAAAACCAAGCCAATCGGATGTCGGACAGAAAAGATATAAGCAAAAGATTGGACAAGGTCAGATGAGGAAGGAAAATAACAAAATCAGAAGGAAACAAATCGTTCCGAGTATCATAAGACGTGAGCGTATTCCAAGAAAATCACCTTAGTCATTATTGTTTCATCTTCTTTATCTAATACCAAACATGAAGCTCTATATCTCTAGACCATTTTGAAGTAAGAATCATCTCAATCGGAGCTCTACAACTCAAGATTTGCTTAAAAAATCCGACATATGTTCTTAACCCCGTTATGCTCTTCCAATCAACCTCTCAATATCTTTCAATCACACTCCTTCAATTAAACTCCAAATGATACAAATTTTCATGGAGAGGTATAAAAACATGTTATAAATTTAACACCTCAAGAATCACCTCAATCGAAGGTCGGACGAAAGCGTTATGGCCCAACAAACCCAAGATGTTCATGTTCTAATTCGGATCGAACATACTTTGGCACAAACACAATAACTCTCACTATAGATGTCGGATTGACTTCATTTTTATATGGTTAGAAATTAGACATCTAGAGCTAAAACTTTTATGAAGACCAAAATTTGAAAATATGTCTTTAAGAGGTCCAAAACACACGGACCATGTGAAATCACACGGTCAGGCCGTGTAACCTTCGAGTGAAATTGTGTTCCTGCGCTGGAAAATACACGACCCGTGTAAATTCACACGGGCAGACCGTGTAACTTTCGGGTGAAACAAAATTTCACCCTCCAAGACCCCTCCAAAGGGTCCTAAATCCATCCTAACTTCTCCTATACTCATAATCTTGCCAAAATCCACTCTTTCGGGTCCGAGATTCACTTCACAAACTCCAAAGGTTCGGGAATTTCATTTACCACGACATCCTAGCATGTAATGAGCATAAATCTAGACTCTGATCTCGAAAACTTGCATACTTGGTATCGTTAGAAAGATAAAAGAACAAGCTACAACTTCAAATAAGGCAACTTTGGCCAATTCTATTTCAATTATTCTGAATTTCCTTGAATCAGCATACACATTTTTATCCTCATGCAAACTTAACATTCATCCCAACTTTACTTCTTCTATTAAACCTCATTCGAACAATTCAACTTGCCATTGGAATTCATCCAACACTCAACCTCTATTCATACGATTTCTTACATTCAATAGCATCTTGTCATTCACCAAGTTCTTATCTTGCTTTTCCATAATATCTTACATATATAACCATGGTTCATGCTTAAAGTTTCTCAACTCATCATCCATACTTAATTCACATTCTAATTTCATAATCATCCATATACCAATTCATAATTCAAAGCCATACACAAACCCATATTTCATTAAGGCACAATAAGATCTATAACATAATTTATATATATAAATACTCATTTTATTTCAAGTAATAACTCTAAATTTCCACTTTAAGATCGGGGTCCAACACTTTTGGTGTAAATTGCACATCACATTTTGTCCCTACCTCCTTGCCACTTCTTAAAATTACAACACTTACATTTTTTCTAAGATTCATCACTATTTGTAACGGTACTTTGTTGATATTTTGGGCTTCTAAATGACTAATGACAACAAAAAATCTATCCCATTTGAGTCTTTAAATTTTTTATACTTGACTGAGTCTCTTGTTGAAATTTCAAAATGTTAGTAGCCAAGTTTTTAACTATTTCGTCAAGAGATAATTAGAAGCTTCAAGTGGATGTGATGGTTGTCTTGTTTGGTTGGAATGAAGAGAAGGCCTATATGGCTGATTATATACGGTTGATTGGTTTATTTGTCCATCTCCCCCACCTTAATTTTGGATTATTTCTCTAACCGGGGTTATATGTGATGGAAGAGGGATTATAATTATGTGGAGATTATCCCTGAAAATTAGCCATGATAACTTGTTTTGTGAAGCCATCTTGAAATGTCAAAAACATGTTGGTTGGATGCCCTTTAGCTGAAAAAATCTCATATACCTTTGTTGTTTCCATTTTTCTTATTACCAATTGATGAACAAGTTCAGTAAGGTCATTCGTACGTTTTTCAATAGAATAAATGTTTACCTCGTTAACTTGTTAGGTTGCCCATCCTAATATTGAATTGTTGGGAGTTGGATGCCATATTAGTGATCGACGTGTGCGTCTTATTGGTGTTTTGTTAATAAGTGCTCCTCCACTAGTGGCATCGATGATAATCCTTTTAGTGGGTAAAAGTTCTTTGTAAAAATACTGAATTATGAGTTGTTCGTTAATTTAGTGGAACATAATACTAACACGTAACTTTTTAAAAATGCTCCCAATACTCAAATAGTGATTAGTTATTATGTTGGTGAATGCCACAAATCTCCTTTATAAAGTTAAGTAGCCTAAGCTAGAAATAAATTTTCCAAAATTGGTTCTTCATTTCATTTCACATGGTGATCCTAACATATCGTAAATAGTATAACCAATCCTAGGCGTTATTCTTTAAGGAGAATGGGAATGCTCCCAATTTAATTTGTTCTTCAATAACACCATTATGCTTCACTCATGTGCATACAACATGAAATTCCTAAAGATGCTTATATGGACCCTACTTTGCAGTACCACTAAAAGTTGACAACAAATGAATTAAACTAGATTTTAATTCAAAATTAACATTTGCATCAAATTAGGAAAAGTTGTAATGAGGTTGTTGGTTTAACTCTAGTTCGATGAGTTATAGTAGCATTCGATTGTTCACCCTAATTTTTGTTGTTTCAGTGCTTGTAGTGTTGCACTATTTTCAAATCTTTATTTCTTTCCTTAATTTTTTTAGTCTTTTTGATCTCTGGATTATATTATAAATTAAATTCATTCGAAGATCTTGTAATGAATATACAAACTTAGAATTCGTAGTAACGCCATGAAAATTTGGTATAATTGTTGTAAGTACTAGGGATGGCAATGGGTCCACCCATGTTAATTTTTTAAAATTAAAAGTATAAAACAATATCGTTTTTAATTGGGTCCGAGCACAGGTTGCTCATTCCCAGATCAACTGAGACCTAACTCTTCTAAGTAAAATGATGTCGTTTTGCTTAGAAAAGTTAGGTCTCAAGCAATCTTAACTCAGAGCCGATGGGTTAGCCCAATTGAAAACACTTTAGTATGGGACCATATGTGGGTCCATTGCCATCCCTAGTAGGTACCCAAAAGTAATTCTTAGGTTCTTGTAATTAAACAAACTTAATATAGAAGTAGGAGTCTATCCCACGAGGAATTCCGACTTGCCAATCATTACAAAAGTAAATAATTAACAAAGAGGTTGTGAAATTTTGTAATAAAGAAAATAAGCGAAGTATTAAAATGAGAGTTTTAATAAGCAAACCTTGGTTTCTTGTCGTTTTCACCCTTTGGAACTACGATTGATCATTGGTACCAAATAATGATTTTATCAATCAAAATTCAATGTGATACTAAATATCCATCTTTTTAGGTTAGTTAATCGAAAATACATAATTTAGTTAACTTTCATTGCTTAACAACCTTAGATATGATCTAAAATTTAAATAATAGCTTTAAGAAGAAAGAAAAACACAACATCTACGATATCATTTAATCTAGTTGATGCTTTTTTAAGAGAAATAATTTCGACCAACAAATTAAAGCTGCTAGTTACTTCTGGTAATTAAAAACTTGAACTTTCACCTATTCAAACTTTAATTTAGCAAATGAGTATTTCAACCAATAAATTAATCACGTGCATTAGACATTAATAAATAATAATAATAAAATAAGAGTATAGAAAGCAATTGAATATATAATTAAATACCTCATTATTAGAATCAATTTCCTCCCAATTTTTAAAGTTCTAAAAAGGGCTTCCACTTCCTTCAACCAAGAATACTTCAACCAAGAATAAAAGATTGGGAAGGAAGGAATTTTTTTTGATTCTGATCCAAATGTTATGTATGCATGAAACAATTTATCCTTGCATTAAGCACCAGGTCAGTAATGGAAGTTGGACCCGGTTTTGGTTTGGCAACTAGGTAAACTACAATCCACTTATTTTGCATCCTCATATTCAACATTTGAGTAATAGAATTCCTCTGAATCGGGGTCTCTTCCTTCATTGTAATGGCCAAAGGCAGGGTACTTTCAGAGGTTTCAATACTCTGGCTCCCATTTTACCTTCTATTCCTGATGTGCTACGGGATGTTGCCATCTTGTGGAAGTTGGAAACTAGTGGGCGGTTCACCAACAAGTCTTGTCATCTACTACATACTCGAGGATTAACTAAGGTACCTTATTCTTCTCTTTTATGACATAATTCTATCTCTGCTAAAGCGTCTTTCATATCGTGGCTTGCTATCCTCAATAGACTCAAGATTAAGCGTCATTTGCACAGAAATGTCGACACTACTTGCTTTTTGTGTTAATTGGAAGCTGAAGATCATGATCACCTCTTTTTCTTATGCTCATATACAAAGGTGGTTTGGAGTATGATCCTATATTTGTTACCGAGAACGAGCTTTCCCTACTTTTGGGATCACATTTTTTCTTGGGCTATTACTCCTGGAAGGGTTATCCTAACACTATCATCTATCAAGGCGCCTTTCTTTCTACCATCTACGACCTTTGGAAGGAGCGTAACTCATGATTATTTTTTCATAAGGAAATTGGAGCCTATCGGGTTACAAAGAACGTAATTAATTGGATTCGATCTTCTTTAATAACAAAAAATATGTACACTACCTTATCCGATGACATGAAGTATATTTTGTAGGTTTAGCTCGGTTATGTAAATAAGCTGTGTTAGATTTGTTTTCTTTTGTTGTGTATAGTATTAAACTCTTTTTAATGTTAGTTTAGATATATATTTTCCTTTTAGTTTTCAAAAAAAGAATAAAAGACTTAGCCAATAATAGTCATTTCTACCAACTACAAGTTGAAGAAAAACTACTCTAATATTGACTAAAGAAAAAAGGAAAAAAGGGAACTTTGAGAAATTGGAACAAGTAGCTAGAAATTGGATGATTTGCTCTTCACATCTTGGATCTATTTATAGCCTTCAAAACTTAGGCGAAAAGCCAAATCTGGCGAATAAGGTTTTAAACCACTTTTGATATGTTTTTCTTGTAGAATCGAAGTTTTGAATTTGCGCTTTTCTTGAGTATGCCTATTCTTAAGATCACTTCATACTGTTTTTTCTATCTTTCACTTTGATTCTCATAATATGATATCAATCTGCAAAATAAAATGTTTTGGTAGACCAATCTCCTTAATTCCCTTAATAATTTAGGATTTTGCTTATTTATTTTAAACTTTAAAATTTAGATTAAGGTTTAATCTTTTCTTAAAAGAATTGAATTTGAACACACTAAAATAATATTGTAAAGGATTTTAAATAACTTTTATTGCTTAACAACCTTAGATACAATCCAAAATTTAATTAAATAATAGCTTTAAGAAAAGAAAGACCATACAACATCTACGATAACATTTAATTTAGTTGAATGCTTTTTCTACAACAACATCCAGTAGAAATCCTGCTGAGATGTAGGGTCTGGAGAGGTCTAGTAGTACACAACTTGACTCCTAATTAGTAGAAAAGTTGTTTCCAAAGTTGAATGCTTTCTCTGAGAGAAATAATTTTTGACGTAACAAATTAAAATTCCTAGTTGTTACGTAATTAAAAGACTTGAACTTTACGTATTCAAACTTTAATTTAGCAAATGATTATTTCAACCAATAAATTAATCACGCGATTAGACATTAATAAAAATAATCATAAAATAGAAGTATAAAACAATTTAATATATGAGTAAATGAAATACTTCACTATAAGAACTAATTTCCTCCCAATCTTCAATGCTCCAAAATGGGCTTCCAACCAAGAATAAAAGATTTAGTTAATAATAGTCATTCCCACAACTAGAATCTGAAGAAAAAAAATACTCTAATGTTGACTAAAAAAAAGAACTTTGAGAAACAAGAAAATGCAGCTAGAAATTAAATGGTAAACTTTTTCACATCTTGGCTCGATTTATAGTCTTTAAAACCCATGTGAAAAACCCAAACCTAGCCAAGATAAGGTTAATCACTTTTAATATGTTTTTCTCTTTTATATTCAAAGTCTTGAATTTGCAGTTTTTACTAAGTGTGCCCACGTCTAATATCTCATCATATTGTTTTTTTAGACTTCACTTTAATTTGATTCCCATAATCTGATATCAAATGCAAATTAAAATGTTTTGGTAGCTTAATCTCCTTGATTCCCTTTAATAATTAGTGATTTTGACTATTTAGTTCAAACTTTTCAAATTTGGATTAAGGTTTAATCTTTTTCTTAAAAGAATTGAATTTGAGCACTTTAAAATAAGATTGCAAAGGATTTGAATGCTAAAAATTAGGCAAAAATATGGAAAATCACTGGAGTTATAGTAGTCTATTGTGGCCAGGATGAAAGGGAAGGTATGCTTACTGCCACATGTGCCTAAGGAAAATACCAGATTGTGAACATGGCTTTCCTGTCAAAATTTAGAAGCTATAGGCTCCTTAAATCAACTTATCAGGTCACTGTGATCTAGACAACTATTCTTTACAATCAGCTGATGATACGGAAAAACTCTCTCTTTTACTCATTGCATTCTCCTTTTATATGAGAATAAGCATAACCTCCATCGGTTATGTTATATGGCTATTTAGTCATCGTGTCTTTTCATGTTTAACTGCCAACAACTCCCACTCGGCCACATAAGCCACGAGTTACATCCTCTCTCTAAAATTTCATGTGTAATACTGAGAATGGGACATGCGACCATTAAAGAACTAGTAGTGTTATATTAAGTCACCATCTAACTAACTTAACACTTTCATATAGTCATGATACCCCAAATCATCCAAAATATCACCGAACGCATACACTTTCCCTTTATGCTCATAGATATATCATATGCTTATACATCAAGTATAATCGCCCGGGCTGATATGGTGATGAAGGAAAAATTCTTCCTTAGACACTCATAATAATCCATCTTAGCTTAACTGCTTTCCTAATGTGCTCCGTTGGACTATATACAACTTAGCCCTCGAAAAACACACTAAAGTAGCAACATCAAGCCTTGACTTCATATCATAGTTCTAAGTCAAAGGGTTTCATTCGATTAGACATTAACGCCTCATGGGATCATACAATGACAGAGAAAGGGATTTAACTGTCATTCCACAAGAGGGTCTTTATATAGCACACACAGTATGAAATGTGTGTCATAGCATAACTCCCACTAAGTTGGGCATGTCACTCTTTTATGCTATGCAAATCACGAATCTAGCTTTACTTAAAAACTAATCCGAGCCACTAGATTAACATACCTAATGCTAATCTTGACACTCAAGATTTGGCTTTAAGGCTTTAATGTGAAATCTGAAACTTTCACATCCGACTCATCAGAGTCTCATCTTAGACTTACTAAGGTGACTATTCAAATATAAAACTTATCATATATACTACACAAGTATGAAGATAATACAATATTACATACACTCAATATTAATATTGTGAAGTCTCATCCTACTCGCTACTCAAGCGTTAGGGCGATTGCCTGTATGATAAGGTGAATCAAAAGCATAATGTGTAGTGACATTACAATACGTACCTTATCATGTAATTGTGTACCAATGAACATTTGAAAATAAACTTTTATTAACCACAAGCTCGTTATAATTGAAAAACTATGTCCATTATACAACAAGATATAACTCAATGGAAAAACTAAACCCCACGCAAACCTAAACTCATCACATGATCCTTAAACGAATCTCGGAAATAGGTTTCGTTAAGGGATCAACTACCATCTTGTTAGTAGGTATATACTTTATGGCAACCTCCTTATTTGTTATGACATCTCTTACAAAATGATAACGCCTTTTGATATGCTTAGATTTTTATGAAACTTGGATCTTTAGCAAATCTGTATGGATGCAAGGTTGTCACATAACATTTCAACAGGATCATTAACTCTAGGAGTAAGATTAAGATCCCGGAGAAAACTTCTCAACCATATTGCCTCTGGCGGCAAGATAACAAGCAACGATTCGCTTCCATTGTCGATAATGCTATACAATCTTGCTTCTTTGCACCAAGATATGGCTCCTCTTCCCAAGGTGAAGACATATCCCGAGGTTGAACTAGACTCATCTGGGTCACCACCCCAATCGGCATCCGAATATCCCTTAACCTTAAATCCCGCCTTAATAGCAAAGGACCAGTCCAAGTACCACGAAGGTATCGCAAAATTCTTTTGATTTGCTTGCCAATGAGCGGGTCTGGGTTGCTTTAGTAACGACTTTGTTGGGGCCGAATCCAGACCCGACTACTTATCTGAAACCCTCATACACATACAACTCCAAATTCATGGAAGTCCTCCGTTACAAAATTAGTAAGATTCATCGTAATTAACCTCCAATAAAAAAATATAATCTTCTTAGGACCCAAAATCAAAATCCAATTCCTAAGCTGATTATATTTTTTTATTGGAGGTTAATTACGATGAATCTTACTAATTTTGACGAGGAATTCCATGATTTGAGTTGTATATGTATGAGGGTTTCAGATAAGTAGTTGGGTTCCGGATTCGGCCCCAACATCTCGTGGTATCGAGAGCACTCTAGGTTTATGATTTCCTAGGAACCCTAGTGGGTAGCCTCGAGGTAGAGTCGGCATGCATCATGTTACATGAACCGTATGCATTGTTTTAAATCTGATACATGCATCATTGGTTTTGAATTGTTTTACATGATTTGAACTGGTTTCACAAAGCATGAGCTAAAGATTTGAAATGTTTTTCATTTAAAGGAGTAATATGCGCCTCGAAGAAGAACTCGAGGAGCTCAATCTCGATCAGCTCTCAATGGGAAGTGCGGATGAATCCCATATTTCCCAAGATGCGGGGACCATCCTGTTTGATTCAGAGGCACCAAGTTATGCAAGCATGAAGTGCCTCTCAGCCCCTCCTATGCCTCAAGTAAATCCAGAGATCCCCAATTCTTTCAGGCCTCGCCTGTGCTTTTATCCATGCCATGGGCCAAGGATCACAAGCTCAGTACCAGCTCGGTGGAAAGGAGGGGCGATGACAAGCCCGAAGTATGGGTCATCGATTTCATCGGGACTACTAATCCCGAGGAAGCTGAAGCATGGCTGAAGCGGACCGAGAGGGTCCTGAATCAGATGAAGTACTCAGATGAAGAGAGGTTAGAATATGCAACTAGTTTATTGCAGGGGATCGCTTACACCTGGTGGGAGTCGGTGCCCACGTCAGCAAGACCTCCAAGTCTTGACATGGAGGGAGTTTCTGGAAGTATTCCGAAAGAAGTACTTCTCGAGGGTTTACATCCAAGAGAAGGCAAGGGAGTTTCTGAGCCTCACGCAGAGGGAGTTGAGCGTAAGTGAGTATGAACTGAAGTTCACTCAACTGTCACGGTATGCAGCAAACATTGTGGCTACTGAAGAGGATAAGTGCCGCAAGTTTGAGAGTGGATTGCACTTAAGGATCAGGGAGAAGGTGTTGATCCATAATTTCCATGACTACCAGCAGTTGGTAGATGCTGCTCTCCAGGCCGAAAAGTTGGAGAACATCAAGTCAGAGGTAAACAGAAAGAGGAAGACCAGGGAGCAGTCTTCCAGGAAGAGAGTGAGTGCTCCAGCACCTAAAAGGAGCACCAGGACTTTTCATTCTCAGGATGGTATGGGCAATAGTGGTCCTGCCAAGAGCCAGCAGTCAAGGGCAGTTTCTGAGCAGGTCTCTAGTGTGGGAGGCCCAGGGAAGACATGGAAGGGCAAGTATACAAACCCTCAGTGTGATCAAAGCTCACTTAATACGAAACCCTCATACCTATATACAACTCCAAAGTCATGGAAGTCCTCCGTACAAAATTCGTAAGATTCATCGTAATTAACCTCCAATAAAAAAAAATATAATCTTCTTAGGACCCAAAATCAAAATCCAATTCCTAAGCTAATATGAAATTTCCTGCCGTTATATAATTAGCAATAAAAATCACTTCAATCGGAGCTTCCCTAACTCAAGATATCATTAGAATACCAAAGGTGCTCATTCCCCAAATATATTCTCTCACCCAACCTCTTTCTTGCTCTAAAGCAACTTTTTCAATTTAACTCCAATGACATAATTTTTCATGGAGAGATAGATATGTGTCTTAGAAATCTAATGGTTCAAGAATCACCTCATTTGGAGCTCTATAGCTCAAGATCTGCGTAAAAATCTGAAGTCGGTTCATAGCCCGGTAAGACTCTCCAACCCGACCACTCACTTCCAAAGATCGAACTCCTAGGATTTGAAACCAATGACCATGAAATTTTTTTAGGGGAAGGTAGTAAAATATTGTTGAAAACTAATGCCACAAGAATCGCCTCAATCGGAGGTCAAACGAAGGAGTTATGACCAAAAGAACCCACTATGTTCATATCCTGAAAAGCACAGGCTGTGTGAAATTTATACTGTTAGTCACACAGTCTGTGTAACCTTCGGATGGGCTAAGATGGGTTTACACAGTCTGTGTGAAAATTCACACAGTGTGTAACTCACGAAAACATCTTGCACCTAGATTTACACATCGTGTGAAAATTCACAGAGGATGTGTAACCCATCGCTAATCTGCGTCTCACACTTGGATTTACGATGCGGTGAAAATTCACAGTGTTGTGTAACCCACTACTAACTGCGTCTCCTGCACCTGAATTTACACAGCTGTGTAACTTTCTGCCAACAACAACATTTCACCCTCTAAACCCTCTTCAATCCAAGTACCTACATAAAAACCTAAATCCTCCATATCCCACAACACATACCAACCTAATTATCCCAATGGATCTTCAATGACAACAACACACTCCTAGCATTCTAATCAAACCCAAACTATAAAGCGATTTCATTTCCTCCCTCTTGTCAAATTCAAACCACACCATGATGCATTATTATAAAACATACATGAATTGCACAAATTACATTAGAACTTAACATTCTTGCATTCATATGAAGATATGAGTTATTACAAGGCTTTAGAGGGCATTTTTAAGCCACTTGCATCCCAAAATCCAAAATACAACTTACAAAAGTAAACTTGCCCAAAATGCATCTAAAGCATTGATTTACAAAATTTAACTTGAAAACAAAAGTTATCCATTTCGGAGTAATGCCTTTAAGCTCGGTGGATTCGATCTCGTGCTCCTCACCGAGATGGGAGTGAATTGGAGGGTGAGCTTTAGCTGGGTAACATGTTTATATTTATGCAAATAAGCTGAATTCTTTTCATTATTCATACATTTAGCAATTCTCTCATCAAATAAACATACATCTTTGCATTTCACAAATTCATCAAGCTAAAGCATAACTTTCATGATTTATGCATCTATCATTCTTGCAAATGCATGCTAACACATAACACACAAATTGATGGTAAGATAAGTCCACAATAAGCGGCGAGCTACACAAGTGTAGTTGTATCTTGAGGAGTCTAAAAGGAACATCCTATGCTTCTAATCGCAGGCGGAGGTGAAGTTTATACATCGTCAACGGCACGTGACTCTGCGGGTGGACTTAAGTACCCACATAACATGTATTCATGCATCAAAATCTGGACATTTCTTGTCCACTGGCTGATTTCTGAAAATGGATTTTTCATGCATCCACATAGCTGATTTTTGGAAATTATATTTCATGCTTAACTCACATTTCATGATTTCACTAATATTCATGCTCATTCAATTCATGGACTTTTCAAGCAATATCAAGCAATGTCATATCTGTTCAAGCTTTCACATAATGGCAATCATAATTCATTTTGTACACAATCAAAGCTCAATCAATGTTCATCTCAAGGAAATTGAAAACATTAATTCTATTAGTTGAGATAGTCTTTAGAACTTACTAGCATAAAGATAAAATGAAACCCACCTTATAACTTGCTTAATTCTTGCTTAGAGTGCTCTTCTCCTTGCTCTTCTCCTCTCTCTTGCTCTACTTCAAGAGAAACAAAACCCAATTCAACACAAATTCAATTGAAATTCTACATAACCTTTTCATGAAATCAACCTTAAAATCACTAAACCCACTTCATTTCTAAGCTTTCTACACCAAAACCCAACTAAAATTAACACTTGAATTCATGACTTACCTTGAGACTTACCAAACTAACATGTAAAAAAAAATTGCAAATGTCGGTCGTGTACACAACATAGCATACATTAAGCTTCCTATGGCACTAGCATAGAGAAAATTACTCATTTTTTCTTTTTCCTTCTCTGTTTTAGGGCATTGATCAAGACTTAAGGTAAGACCCTTTTCAACTAAAGTGTCAACGGGTTTGGAATAATGCATTCGAAAACGTTCCAAGATTTTATTAATATACGCTTCCTTACTTAAACCAAGAAGCTTCTTGGGACGCTTTCTAGTTATTTCCACACCTAGGACATATCTAGCTTCACCCATGTCCTTCTTATCAAAGACAGAGGACAGCCACTCTTTAGTGGTTTTGAGCATCTCCATATTATTTCCGGCTAGTAATATGTCATCAACATATAAAGTGATAAACAAAATTCCACTTGTTGTTCTCTTGACATACACACAATGGTCTTCTGACACCATGACTAAGCCAAAAGAAGTAATGGCTTCATGGAATCTAAAATACCACGATCTGGAAGACTGTTTGAGACCATATATGGATCTTTTAAGACGACACACTTTGTCTTCTTGACCTTTTGATACAAAACCAATAGGTTGATTCATATAAATCTCTTCCTCAAGGTTACCATTGAGGAAAGCGGTCTTACATCCATTTGAAACAATTCCAGGTCCAAATGGGCAACTAGAGCCAGAAGTAAGCGAATAGAGGCAAATCTCACCACAGGAGAAAATGTCTTTTCATAGTCTATACCCTCTATTTGGGTATAGCCTTTCACTATCAAACGGTCCTTGAACTTGTCGATCGCTCCATCCGCTTTACGCTTTATCTTGAAACCCATTTGTTTCCAATTGACTTTTGCCTGAGCGGAAGATCAACTAGTTCCCAAACCTAATTTCGTGTCATCGAGTCCATTTCATCCCTCATGGCATCCATCCACTCTGCATGGTTAGGTGAATCAATAGCCCTTGAAAAGAGGTTGGTTCGTCGATTTCAAAGAGTACAAAGGAAGATTTCTCTTGATTTGGAAATATCGTCGAGGAATTCTTCCATGCACTTCTTCAAATCTAGGACCAACATTTGTCTACCCCGATTCAGATCTCTCCCATATCTCTTGGAGATGTGGGTCGAATCATGATGAGAACCACTCCCACTATCCCTCGAGATGTGAGATTTGGAACATGTAGACTATCTACAGTTCGTGGTTTAGAGATGGAAGACGGACCTCATTCTCAAATTGGTTCTCAGTAGAAAAATCTCGGTGACTTGGCGAGTAACTAAATTCTCCCCTCACCGAGAGTATCCGGTTGTAACTCATACAAATCTAGGTCCTTTTTATTTCACCTATGCTTGGGAACTCATCCTCAAAAACTCCACATCAGGGAAGCAATTTCATCATGCCACCATTCGGTGCTCACCATACATAACATACCCTTTAGAATGTTCGGGTATCTTATAAACACCATTTTAGTGGCTCTCGACCAAGTTTCCCATGTTTATGAGTTGGGTTGTACATAACTAGCCAAACCCCACGGGCGTAAATGATCTAAAGAGGGCTTTCGCCATTCCATAACTCATATGGAGTGGCGGGTACACTTTATCGGGCACACTTAAGAATATAAGTTGTCGCAAGCAACGATCTCCCAAAAACTAATTGGAAGATGAGCGTGTGCCATCATTGACCGACCATGTCAGCGATGTTCGATTCCTACGCTCGCAACACCATTTTGTTGTGGAGTTCGAGGAATCGTTAGTTGTCTTATTATACCCTTTTTCTCACAAAATTCTTTGAACATATCAAATAGATATTCTCGATCACGATCATCCAAAGAGTTTTAACTCTTCTTTCCAATTGTCTCAACTTCGCCATAAAACGCTTAAACACATCAAGCGCTTCATAACGATGAGCTAAAAGATACATATATCCATAATATAATAGTCATCAATTAAAGTGAGAAAATATATAGCCCATGACGTGCTTTAACATTCATGGGTCCGCAAATATCAGAGTGAATAAGCTCTAAAGGTTTAGACACCCTTGAAGCCTTACCAAAAGGTTTCACGGTTGCCTTACCGGCTAAACATGACTCACATCTAGCAACTTAACCTTAGTGAGTCGGTCAAAAGACCTTCTTTAGCTAGCCGACTCAATCTTTCTTGACAATATGACCAAGTCTAGATGCCATTTAATGATTCGTAATCGGATCAAAATATGAAACATAAACAGAAGATGAATTATCATAACAAGCATCCAAATCAAGAATTAAAAAATCGTTTTTCAATGTAGCATGGCCAAAAATATTGCCATTATACATAATATCCAATCCATAATGATTAGAACTAAAAACGAATCCTGATTTCATTAAAGTTACAAGAGACACAAGGCAACATCGCACCCCGGGTGCATAGAGAGCATCATGGAGGAGCAAAATATGCCCACCACGTAACTTGAGCTGATATGTCCCTATTCCTAAGACATCTTCTTCACTACCGTTTCCTAACACGACAATTTGTGAACCCACCAGATACCGATGAAAGTCCACACAGCCAGCTCGATCCCGAACTATGTGTTTGCTTGCTCCCGTATCTACAATCCAATTAGGAAGATAATTAGCAACTAATGCATGAGAACAAACGATAAATCAGAGTTATAGATAAAAAGGTACCTTCTTAGGTTCGGGACAATCCCGAGCAAAATGACCTTTCTTTCCACAATTATAGCCCTTCACACGTGCCATGTTTTTCTCTCCTCGCCTTTAGCCTCAGGCTTCTTGACAATATGACCTTTTGGTCCATTCCTTCGAGGAGGCCGAAAACCTTTTCTTTTACCTCGTTTGGCATCAGGCCTTTTGGTCCTTTGCTTTTAACAAAGGCCACATTGGAGAAGTCTGATGCTTTTAAGCGATCCTCCTCCATTTCGAGATGCCTAATGATCTCTGAAAGGGTTTTGACATTTTCATTATGGGTCAAAACAAGTTTCACATTCTTCCAGTGCTCAGTATGATCTGGAAGAGCCCGAATCACATTCAGGACTTGCTTCTCTTCAGAAATAGCTCGGCCAGCTGCCTTAAGATCACGAACCATTGCACTCATGGTTCGTAAATGTTCAGCCATAGTACGAGTTGTATTAATCTCGTAGTTCATCCACTTAAGGTGCAAAGCACGAAGCCTTGTAGCGGATGTTTGACCAAACGTGATCTTAAGTTTGTCCCACATGTCCTTAGCAGTGGGACAATCCTCAAATTCTCCAATTAGATCATCATGCATGAAATACAACATAGTATAACATGTCTTGCGATCCTTTTTAAACCAATCTGCATAAGCCTTTAAGGATGCTTGATATTGCTCACTAGCAGTATCAATATCGTTTCCATCTTTGTCCTTGACTGAAGGCGCAGCCATTATTAGGGTCAAATGTTCGAGCAATTCTCGTTTATTTAGAAGATACTGAATCTTCCTTTGCCACATATCATAATTGGACCCATCCAATTTTTCAGTGGTGGACAAATCACCGATCAAGATTTTAGTTGCCATATCTACAAGTATATATAAACATAATATGAGGCACATTTCTATTAATTAAATTATCAAAAAATCACAATTCACATCGTATGATCGAAAATTTCACTAAGCTCATATTCATCTCATACAAAAAATGAACTAGGAATTTCTATAATTTAATTAAACTATTTTAATTTGACATGTCACAAAATTGCCAAAAATAAAGAATATGTAAAACTAATTTACAACTAACATTTGATATATGTAAAACAATATTTAATCTAAAATTATATAAGACTCATTTATATAATATTATTTTAAATATAATATAAAATTATCCATAAAACATATTTATAAAATATTTTAATTATATAATATGCAAACAAATTTATAAATTTATAGCATATTTGTAAATGCACAAACAGAACAAGCATAATTTTATCGACACAACGGTACATGCTTATAAGAACGAAAACTTTCTACTGCATATTAACGTTACCCGTTAACGTTCAAATTGTTACAAGTGAAAAGTTTCAGCGTGGGTATCTTTTAGGAAACCATTTAAAGCAAAAACATTTAAAGAGCCTCCACTGTGAAAAATTCACAAAAAAACAATACTCTTCTTCTATGTAATAAAGACTTAAAATCACTCACAACAACCGAGAAAAAAAAAAACACTTAGTTTCCTTGCAAGCCGTCTATTTTAAAACTTTGTAAAACAAGCATATATATACCGATATCTAATTGGCATTATCTAAGCATTTGACACCCGTTGTTTATGCACAGTAAAATATTAAATGCATTTAATGGCTGTTGTCAGCGTGGTCGTAAAACCAATACTTGTTAAAACAATTTGTTGCGACAGAGTGTATCACCATATATACATGAAAATCAAGAAGACTTTTGTTCCTCACGCACAATCATGCGTACTGTAACTCCTTACGTGTAACGAGCAATGTTATGAATACCGCATCGGAATTGCAGATCAATTAAGCTCAAATATAACGGTATCGGATCGGCCTCAGATTTCAATGCTGCTTTTAAAAATTTTTAAATTTATAAAATAGTCCAAAATTTTTAAAATTGCAAAATAATCTATATTGATATATTATACAACAGATCAGATACTTTACTAGTTTCGCTTACATCAACCATGCTTTAAAAATCTTAATAATAAATAATAATGATAATTAATTTGAAATAGTAATAATTTTAAATATTTTACATATAAATAATAACCACAATTAATATAAACAAAGATAATCATCATCATACAATTATAAAATTAAGAATAATATAAACTATTTAAAATATTACAATAATACAATTCAACATTTCAAATTATCAAACTCAATCTCAATTCTCAAATTCAATTGCTCAATTCTAAATCCAATGTCATTCATCAATAATTCAACAATTCAATATTAATACAATAATAAATCGTAAGCTAATTTCCACCATTCAATAATCAATAAATCACCATATCAATTTTAATTTCTAATTATCTTCCAATTTCTAATTCCAAAATGCAAAATGCAAAATGCCAAAATTCAATTCCAATCTCAATCCCAAATTTAATTTACAATCCAATTCCAAAATCCAATTCCAATTCCAATTCTAAATTTAATTTCCAATCCAATTCAAAAATTCAATTCCAATTCCAATTCCAATTCCAATTCCAAAGTGCAAAATGCCAAAATCCAATTCCAATCCCAAATTTAATTTACAATCCAATTCCAAAATTGAATTCCAATTCTAATTCCAAATTTAATTTTCAATCCAATTCAAAATTTCAATTCCAATTCCAATTCCAATTCCAATTCCAAATTTAATTTTCAATCCAATTCAAAAATCCAATTTCAATTCCAATTCTAAATTTAATTTCCAATCCAATTCAAAATTTCAATTTCAATTCCAATTCCAATTCTAAATTTAATTTTCAATCCAATTCATTAGAAAAATATGGTTAAAAAAGAAAGAAAATTGGAGTTGCATAAAGTTCTTTGTTTTTCCTTAGTTTCTCACGTTATGTCATTTTCAACAAGGTCTTTCTTTTTCACTTACCCTCATCTCATTTCATATTAATGATTGTTTGATTTATTCAACGAGTTTAGTGTAGTTAAGATAGACTTATTAGCAACATTTTGGTGGAACCTAAGCGATTTTTACACCACTGTACCGTCCTGTTATAAATTATAATAAATTAATATTCTCAATTCACTACAAGAAATACATACAATTTGTGACGTTTTATTGATAAAACGTCACAAATTGTTTAAACTTTTCGCGACGTTTAAAAAACGTCACGAAAAGTTTAAATTTTTTACGACATTTTATAAAAATGTCCTAAATTTGTAACATTTTTTGCGACGTTTTATTAATAAAACGTCACAAAATAAAAACCGCGACGTTTTGCTGAAGAAAACGTCGTAGAAGGGTTAAAACATTGTGGTTTTCGATTTTCTAAAAATATACCGCACCCGCCCAAACTCTCTTTGGTTATACGATTTTCACGACCAAAACTCATCATTCAAAATTTCTTTTCGTCTCAATACCAAGATACCCATTTTCTTTAATCAACCATTGCTCCCTTGTCACCGAAAACAAGTCAACCTTTTACAGGTGTTATTGAGGTTTCCATAAATTATCAACTTTAAGTTACGCTTTCTCTTAGTTCTTTTAGGGTTTTGTTTTCATGTAGGTTGAGTATTATGTTGGAGAGGAAGCAGAATCGCTTGTAAGTGATGTGAAAAATCAAGAAGGTATTTCGTGGGCATCTGTGGTATTACCGCAAGTTCCTCGTCTTCTTCTTTTGATTCCAGAAATTCTAAGAAACTTTTTGGAGCTTAATCTTCCAAAAGTCAAGGAAGGTAAGAAGCCAAAGTTCGCCTAGGAGTGGTGAGCCTAAACTAGGGTCTCACATCATTGAAGAGACTAAAATCCCTTGCTAAAGTAATGAATTTGTTCTTGAGCTTCTTCATGGTGTACGGTTGCATTTTCCGCACTTCATAAAGGACCTAAAGGTTTGTAATTCTTGATTTTTATTCTGGTGTAGTACAATCTCCTTCATTTTGTGCTCTCCTTTTGTTGGAGGGATTTATTTCCTACTTGACAGATTTCTTAACCATTTGTTTCCTTCTCTATTTTACCCTATGGTTTGACACTATAGCCTGGTGACCTGGAGAAAGCACAACCTGGTTTGCCCCCTTCCTTCTGCTTTTAATCGCTGTCACTGTCGTTCCTCTCGCTCAAATTGTTGTCGTCCCTGTCACACGCCTTCGTTCTTCTACAAACAGTCGCCGACAACATGAAGGTCCTTCGTTTTTTTAGAAGATCTTGGTATTATGTTTGCTATTGATCCTTAGGGAAGCATCGCCCTTTCATTTAAGGTAAGAAAAATAGGTAAAGTTGTTCATTTTTAAACTATGGGTACTCGTAATTTTCTTTTGTTTCTTGTGTTGTATTAAGTACCCAAGAATCTTTTGTTTTTGGTGAATTTGGATTTCATCTTAGTTATGGACTGAATGTATTTCAATAAAAAGCTTGTTTATTTAGATGGAAATGGAAAATTGTATTTTGGGGATTTGCTACTTCAGCTACCTCAAATTATTTCTCTTCTGACGTTCTTATTTAATATTTCAGAAGAAGATGGTGATAATCAAGGTAGAAAGTGCTTTCCATTTTTTCCGTAATATCAATTTGATAAACATATGTTCCTTTTGTTAAACATTTGTCACTTCTTCTGCTATTTTATGGGTTATAGGTTTCTCTTTCCAGCTCTAGGAGGATTGATGTTTGGCTATGACATTGGTGCCACTTCTGGTGTTGCCATATCATTGCAGGTGCTTCAAAAATCTAGTAGCCTATTCTCTAATTTTACTAGTTATCCTTCTTGTAACTTATCTTACAACTAATATTTCTTGAATTTGATAATTGCTTTGTCAATTTATCAATCACCTGAACTTAGTGGGACAACATGGTTCAACCTTTCAAATTGCTCAACTTGGCCTTGTGGTATGGGTTATGGGTTATGCTACTTGCTCTTTCTCTATTGAATATAGAAGCGTTTTTGTCCTGTTTTCTTTTTTTCTGTCAATGAATCAGTCTTTCTGAAGACTTATGGACTTTAATGTCTGTTAGTGGTTCACTTTATGGAGCTCTCCTTACTTTATGGACTTCTCAACTAATGTCTGCTATACATTTACTGAGTATATCATTGTCATCTTTACTAAGTATCCTGCTATACATTTACTAAGTATATCATTGTCATCTTTACTTGATCATCCACCTATTCTGTAGTTTGTGTTTCACTCTGCTTTTATGAATTTTGGCTCATATTTGAATTCTGATTACACTTTTGGCTACTGAATTTTTAAGGGGGGCCAAGTCTTAAAAAAACTTTCAGGTCAACAATGATTTTCTTACCAAAGCTCGTCAATCAAACTAAAGAAATTACTTAACGTAGTCTATCTACACTTCAATTGCTTGATGTCTTTGGATTTGGCACCAACAAATAAATTTACTGTAGGAATGAAATGCATCATTTGTATTAACCTCTTCCTTTCCAAGCACTTAGTTTTTAGCATTTTGTCAGGTCTATCACAACCAAGAACTTTTTGACAACATTTAGCAGCTACTTGAAGAAACATGATGAAACATTGCCTATTGTTAATGGAATGGTCACGGGTATGAGACATGATACTATGAAAAAGTTGATCTTGAAGCTGGACTCCAAAAGAATTCATTGGGTATATGTTGTAGAAAATGCTGGAAACCTGGAAGGGGGTGGTCACTCTAAGGGATATCATCTCAAAGTTGGTACATGAGCCTCTTGGTTACTTTGGTGATTTCTTTGATGGGTTTCTGCCCCTGCCCTCCAATAGCAGAGTTTAAGAGGTGTCAACAACAATATCTTGTCATTGCTTATGAACTAATGATTTCTTGGTTTTGGCAAATAATCCAGACGTTGTCTGGCACTCGATAGATAGACTTGATTGTAACATAGGTGAGCCTCCTTTGTAATTAATTTACCTTTTCTCTCTGTCTTTTGTAATATATTGTTCTTGATGTTTTTGGGCTTGATAATCGATATGAAAATTATAATACAAAAGTTCTGATGTTTGATGTGTACATATAATTGTATTTTGAAGCACTTCATGTCTTTGTCTTGCCTCGTATTACCTACTTTAATGACAGTTTATGTATACAAGAAGGCAAGATGATGTGGAAGCTTTTTACTGAAGTTGTATCTAGAAGACTTCAATGATTAAAAATTTGTATTAAAATTATTAAAATTGAAGAATTATTAAATAAATAAAATTCATTAATAAGATTGAATAGTTAAACAAATAAGATTAAAAATTGTATTTGAAAATAATTATTAAAATTAAAAATTATTAAATTAATTTGATTTTCAAAAATTAAAATAATAATAATAAAACGTCATGAAGACATTTCATGACGTTTTAAAAACGCCATCAAGACCTTCCGCGACGTTTTTTGAAAACGTCGCGGAATGTTAGACAATCCGTGACGTTTTTAAAATGTCGCAGAATGTTAGAGATTCTGTGACGTTTTTTAAAAACGTCGCGGATTGTCCAACCTTTTAGTGACGTTTTTAGAAACGTCGTGAAATGTTAGCATTTTTCGCGACGTTTTCCATAAAATGTCGCGGAAACCTTTTGCTTACACTACATTCCGCGACGTTTTTTGTGACGTTTTTTAAAACGTCGCAGAATACATTCTGCGACGTTTTTTGACATTCTGTGACGTTTTAAAAACGTCGCAGAATGTCTTGTTTTCTTGTAGTGATTATTGCAATTTCAAATAATCATAATACAAAAAGTCTTATCTCTTTTGTTTTTTGATTTTTCTTCTATCTCTATCTTCTATCTTCTCTCATCTTTGTTTTCTCTATACTATCTCTCTCTATCTCTCTCTGTAACTACACAATCCTATTAACCCTCGCTCAATTATTTTGCCTTAATAGTTCATCTCATTCTCCTCTCTCTTTTTTCAATCTCGACTATCCATTGCCACCGTTGGAGTTACGTCACTTAACCACCAGAGTCTAGATCCAGACTAGGGAGGGGCGGCGACGCGGCGTGAGAGGGACAACCAATGAGATTCAGATGGCGGAGGGATGACGGACGGCATGGCGATGGATGGGCGGCACACACGAGTCCAGATCCGCACTGTGGAGGCGGCGACGCGTGAGAGGGACAACCGCGAGATTCGTAAAGGGAGGGATGATTGACGGAGGGCGATGGATCAGGCATATAGGAGATGTGGGTCGAAGGTCGGGTGGGGGCAAGGGTAGTTTTAGGGTTTTTTTTTCGTTATTTGCAAATGAGTCCCTAAGTTTTTTTAATTTTACGGAACTACCCAGGTTTTTCTAAGATCTGTGGTTCCGCCAAGATCGATCAAAAACGGTTTTTAGGGTATTTTTTAGGTACCAAACGGCATCAATCAAAATACTAGGGTAGTTTTTAGGTTTTTTGGTTATTTGCAAATTAGTCCCTAGGTTTTCTAAATTTTGCGAAACTGTCTGGATTTTTCCGATATCTTTGGTATTGGCTGGATTTTTTCCTCGGTACAATTGCTAACGCTCGATGCGGATCCTCACGGAACGGAACGATCCGGCAGATCGTCTCAGACGAATAAAGATTCGCACCATCGCTCCTAACTCCTCTTTTTCTCATCCTTACAACCACTTTTTCTCCATTTTTTTCAATTTTATCAAAATTGTTATCACAAACAATCAGAATATAATTCCAACTGGAAACTAGTTTCGGATGATAAAAAATCACTAATAAAAGGGAAGTAATTTAGCTAAAAATCCAGCCTATACAAAGTTTTATACCTTTCTAATGCATTTTTTCTAATTTCTATAATTTTTTGTCTAACCTACTACAAAATAAACAAAATGAGGAAATAAAAGAGAAGCTTCACAGGAAGGAGAAAAATAATTACCACTTGAAAGTATGGAAAAGAAGAAGAAAAGAATGAAACATTAAATTTGATCAAATTCAAACTTTTCAGCCAATTCAAAGCTTAGTTAAGATTAGATACTTTAATTTCTCCCCTTTAGACCTGAAATGCAGTTCGACCAACCCGTCTATGCCGGTATTGTATGTCTTTAATATAAAGCTAACGTTGTTGACTTTCAATGTGAACTTATTAAACAGTAGCATAAATTTTCTCATTTTTGCCAAACTTACAGACAACTTAAAGAACTTGGAAATTGCTCAGCTTGACGGATTGACCGAATGAGGAGAAGTTCAATGGAAAATTTAGACGAACAAGAAGTAAACTCAGCTCTGGTTGCGCGTTATAAAAGGTCTTGTGGACTTCGCAAAGAGTGCCCAAAGTGCACGTCTTGTAGACTTTTCCCACAAGTTTAATTCCACAAGCTTCTGGCTACCCTGAGACATCCTTCTATAAATTAGTGAAGAAGATCTTGAAGCGAAGCAAACCAACAAAAAGAAGGTAACAACAATGGCTTATCGAACTGCATTTTCACTTACCTTACTCTGCCTGCTGTGTTCTGCCATTATTAAGGGGTCAAGTGCAGGCGATATCGCCGTGTACTGGGGTCAAAATGGGAATGAGGGAAGTTTGGCAGATGCTTGTTCTTCTGGCAACTATGCCATTGTAAATTTAGCTTTCCTTGTCACTTTTGGCAATGGACAGACACCAGTACTTAACCTAGCAGGGCATTGTGATCCTTCCGGGGGCGGCTGTTCTAGTTTAAGCAATGAAATTAAAGCTTGCCAGGGTCAAGGCATTAAGGTCCTGCTCTCTCTCGGAGGCGCTTCAGGAAGCTACACACTCACTTCAGCTGATGATGCCAGGTAGTGGAAGAGTACTTAAAACGTAAAGTAACTTTCAGCTTTTTTTTCTCCACACATCTCGTTTTCTTTATTCTAACAAAACAAAACTCCAGGCAAGTTGCACAGTACCTGTGGGACAATTATCTTGGAGGTCAATCGGGGTCTCGTCCACTTGGTGATTCTGTGTTGGACGGTATTGATTTCGATATTGAAGGAGGCACAACTGAACACTGGGACGAGCTGGCAAAAGCACTGTCAGGATTCGGCGGCCAGAAGAAGGTGTACTTATCAGCAGCTCCTCAGTGTCCATTCCCAGATACGTGGCTCAGTAAGGCAATAGGAACTGGACTCTTCGACTCCGTTTGGGTCCAATTCTACAACAACCCTTGTGGATTCTCTGGCAATGGTGACGAATTCAAGAATTCTTGGAATCAATGGACGACAATTCAGGCCGGAAAAGTATACGTGGGGTTGCCAGCTTCTGCTAACGCGGCGGGGAGTGGCTACGTCCCACCTGATGTTGTGAATTCTCAGATTTTGCCATTTGTCAAGTCCTCGCCCAAGTATGGAGGTGTCATGCTCTGGTCTCGCCAATATGACCAAGGATACAGTTCTGCTATTAAGCCCAACGTGTAAGGGATTGCTCTATAACCGTGTTAAGCAACAGAGTAAAATAACAATACGGATGCAGTTAGCATATGTATTTGAATAATGAAATATCAGTCTTGTTACCACCTGTTTTAGAAATTTTATATATTAAGTGAAAGTGATTTTATTGTTCAATAGCTTCCAGTTGAACATGGCAAAGAAGAAAAAAGAGGTTTTTGTTCTAAGAATGCTTCATATCTGTATTATCATCTACAAAGAGTATATATACAGAAAACCTAACTCCTATTTTAGTAAGACAATAATTTATACAAGGAAATAAATAAACATCTCTACAATCATGGGATCTACATAATACACTCCCCCTCAAGTTGGTGCATAGATGTTTATCATGCCCAACTTGCCAATCATACTATGAAATTCCTTTCCTGATACTGTCTTGATAAGGATGTCAGCTAGTTGACTTGCAGATTTAACAAACAGAAAACATATGACCTTTTGATTTAGCTTCTCTTTGATGAAATGACGATCTACTTTAACATACTTAGTTCAATCATGCTAAACAGGATTATGTGCAATCTGAATTGCAGCCTTGTTATCACAGTATAAGTTAATAGGATCTATGTACTTGACACCTAAATCCTTCAAAACACTCTTGATCCATAACAACTCACACGCCTCAAGCCCATTCCTCAAATTTCGCTCGCACTAGATCATGCTACAACTTTTTGTTTTTTGCTTCTCCAAGTAAGCAGATTTCCTTCCACGAAAGTCAGATAATCGGATGTAGATCTTCTTGTTGTTTGATCTCCTGCCCAATCTGCATCAGTATAGCCTTCAATATTTAAAACACCATTCTTCGAGTACAATAAACCCTTGCCAGGAGTGCCTTTCAGATACCTCAAGATTCTATAAACTGCATTCATATGCTCCTCGCTTGGTGCATGCAAAAATTGGCTCACAACACCTACAGCATACGTTATATCAGGTCTAGTATGAGTTAGGTAAATTAACTTACCTACTAGCCTTTGATACAGACCCATATCTGTAGGAACTTGATCTGGGAAGATCCCAAGTCGATGATTCATTTCTATCAGTGTTTTAGCAGGTTTACAAGCCAGCATTCCAGTCTCACTTTGTAAATCCAATACATATTTACGTCGTGAAAGGGAAATTCCTTGTTTGGACCTTGCTAGCTCAATGCCAAGAAAATATCTCAATTGTCCCAGATCCTTCATTTCGAATTCTGTAGACAAGTACTCTCATAATGTCTTCATTTCTTCAAGATCATCACCTGTCAAAATCATGTCATCTACATAGACAATCAAAGTCGTTACCTTTCCTCCTTTATGTTTCACAAACAAAGTATGGTCCACTTTGCTTTGTTGGTAACCAGTTGCTTTCATTGCCGAAGTGAACTTTCCAAACCAAGCTCTGGGAGATTGCTTCAAATCATATAGGGATTTTTTAAGTTTGCATACTTCACCTTTGTGCTTGGAACTTTTTCTTATTCTAGTGGAAGTTCCATGTATACTTCTTCCTCAAGATCTCCATTCAAGAAGGCATTATTTACGTCGAATTGCTGCAGAGGCCAACCTCGATTTGCAACAATGGATATGAGAATATGGATGGTGTTGAGCTTGACTACAGGTACGAACGTCTCTTGGTAGTCGATACCATATTTTTGGGTATATCCTTTGGCCACAAGTCTTGCCTTGTATCTATCTGCACGTCGCGACGTCATTCCTATGCATGAATGATTCTGTGCTTAATTTTTCCACTCATTTCAAATTTATCTCACACTGGACTTTTATGGCTTTTGTGTCCAAAGCTTTTACTGGTTTCAAAACGATGCTTGAGTTTTTGAAAACATTTTCCATCCTTTCAATGATAATTGGACTTGACAAAATTTTGCTTTCAACGTTTTCAGTACAAAGTGAATGGAAGCATGTTAACAAAATGGCCTTTTAAGTTTTTGGGACTTGAGTTTGTTCGAGAGATTATACCTTGTGGAAGGATATTTGAGCCATAATTTTTTTCTTTTATCTTTGTGCATCTACTTATTTCATTCTTTTCTAGAACTTGTCTCAATTCTTATTTGAAGCTTTATGGACTGAATTTTGTTGATATGATAGAGGCGTTCTTTTCTTAACCCACTTTCCTAAACACCGTCCACTACACATTTATCCCTTGCTAGCCCTTTTGAGCCATTCTATTATGAGCATTTGCATGCACATCTTTATTATGTCATCAGTTATTTTGCCTATGTCAGAAAAAAAAAGTGTCCAGAAAAGGACAATTTCTCCAAAATGTTCAAAATAAAAAAAGGGGAAAAAGCAAAAGAAAAAGAAAAAGAAAATAATATTGCATTATGTTTATGCAATTGTGTCGTTTGACCTCTACTGTTGACATCAATTAGTCGTTTAGTGCATTTGCTCATATTTTTTTTCTTTCCATTCATCCATTTCATTTAGCCTTCCATACATTACAACCCTTTAAGACCTCTTGATCTTCAGAATGATAGTTCTTGTGGTGGAGAAATAGAATTGACACAAGCTTATGGTAGGAGATTGATTAAGTAGATTGAGAGAGAAATATCCTTAGACACAAGTGAGCTGAGCGAAAACACTATATCTTGAGTGCTATCTCTTGTGCTCAATCTCTTGTTCTTAAATTCTTTCAATGTTTGTTCTGTTAACATCCTTCTTGTTTGCTGTGTTTGAATCCTAAGGAAGTGACTTGCGTTAATTTCATTTTATTGTTTTGAGCATGGTGGATATTTTCTTTTCCTCTTGTATTCTTTTTGAATCTGGTAAACTTTGTCCAGGAGTACAAAGGTCTAAGTGTGGGGGAATTTGATTGAGCCAAGTTTATACTATAAATTGGCTGCATTTTCATAGCTACTTGTGCATGTGTTAACTCCGTATTGATGATTTTTTGTGCTTAAATTGGTTCCTCATACTGAGTACTTTCAATTTCCAATTTGTCAGTAAATTGTCATGATTTGATACTTATTCTTTATAATTTTTATTGGGACAATTGATACTGCAAATTGTTATTATTTTGTTGCAGAACAAAGGAGTCAACATCGAAGTCAACAATCATATTGTTCATCCACACGTCGCGACGTGTTTTGATCCATACGCCATGCAAGCGAGCAAGTCACTTCCATACGTCATGGCGAATATTGATTCGACGTCGCGATTTAGTAGGCCATTGCACACGTCGCGACGAATTTAATTTATTTCTTTTATTCGTCGCGACGTACGAGCGGATAACCGGCCTCATATGGAAAGTTTGTCTCACTGCTCTGACCCGACCCGTGTCCAACATATAAAAACTTGCTATTTTTAGGTCAGAGCAGACGGAAGACTGGAGGCTGAGACTTTGAGACTGGAATAGGAGAGACTTCACACACGCAGACACTGGAGGCGTAGACCTTGATCATTCGGGCAGAAGAGACTATACCATTTTCACCATCGTCATCACGTCTTCATTCTCCTTCGATTTCAGCCATCAGTATCATCACCATTCGGATCTTCTGCTAAAATGAGTATCATCCAACCTTCCGTAGCTGAGGGATCGATTGCAGCAATGTGTGGCTAAGTCAGCTTTCCTCTTGGAAATGTAGCAACGATTTGAGTTTACAGAAGCTTCAAAGGGGAGTATCACGTAGTGTCGAAAGTTTAGTTATATTTATGTAAACTCCGAGTTGGAGGATGCATCGGTGTATCTCGATTAGCAATGTTATAGTTTAACAGTGTGCCGAACACTATGTTGAGATTTGGACAAGTGATTTGTAGAATGTTTTGTGCTTAATATATGATAGTTTCGTATATGTCATGGGGTATTGCATTTATTATCTTCATCTGCCTAGTTGTGTTTGATTGAGATTGTGGAGTTTTGACCCTATTGACCGATTGCATTTGCTTGTCTAATTTTCACACTAAGGTTTTCAACAAAGATTTAAATGATGGAGTTCATCAATTAAATCTTTGGACCTAAAGAGTCTTTTAGGGTTGATCTCTCAAAACTTAGTGAATTTTGTCCCTGAAAATCATTTTTGAACTGTGATAACTTGAGCTTCATTTTCGAGAGGATTTCTATCAATTTGATTCCTATCCAATTTTATTTATTGCATCATTTACAAAATTCCAAAAAAAAAATATTCTTTTATACTTTTTGTCCAGTTTTGATTACTTTTCCAGTTTTGAAAAAAATACCAAACCCCCGTTTATCAACTTCAATTGCAATTTTTGACATTTAGGCTAGATTAGACCATTTTTATTTGGTTTCAGTTAAGTGAGACGACCCAAGGTTGCATTCTATACAGCAATCTTGGAATTTATTTCATTTGACCGGTTTCCAAGGATCGATCGTAAGGTCGAATCGACAGAGCCGCGATCACTATGCTTCCATCTGCTTTTAGTTTAACAATGTACACCCATCTACGGCCAATTGCCTTCTTCCCTTCTGGTAAGGGAGCAAGCTCCCAAGTGGAATTCTTCTACAAGGCTTCCATCTCTTCATTCATAGCCTTTGTCCATTTTAGATCTGCCAATGCATCCTGCACATTACTAGGAATAGACACTTTGGATAATTGATTAATGGTTAGTGCATAAGATTTCGAAAGTTTATGAGTAGAGACATAGTTATTGATAGGATACTTCACATTAGCTTTAAGGTCATGCTCATATTGTTTCTTTGGAACACCTTTATTAGGTCTTTGGGAATACCTGGGAGTACTTTGGGATGGACACTCAGTGGTAGAATTATCCAAGATATTCTGGGAAGAAGACTCTCCAGTTGATGGTGTGGGTGACTCAATCATCTCAGCTTCTTCCCCTTCGAGGCTTATGGCTTGTGTATCATCATTACCATCTTTATGAATTTCGCTGTCTAAAGATGGACTTTCACCTTCTGCTATTTGAGTTTGAGTGAACCGAGTATCAATGTGTTTGTTGCTAGTCAACCCTTCTTCCAAAGCCTCAAGTTCCATAAAAACATCACCACCACCATCCTTATCAAAACTAGTACTGTTAATGCAAGGCTCACCCTCTTCACACACATTCTCCCCCTGAAGAGGAGAGCGCAAATCTCCCCCTGAATAATATGGTTCAGTTTCGCGGAAAGAGACATTAAGAGAGACATGTAATTTTCGAGTTTTAGGGTCATAGCATCGATACCCTTTCTGAAAGTTAGAATAACCAACAAATACACATCGTGTGGCACAAGGATCAAGCTTGGTGCGCAAAACTTTGGGTATGTGAACATATACGGTGCAACCAAAGATTCTGGGTTCCAGGTTCGATTGGTGGGGTATGTCAAAAAAGGTTCGTAATTTTTAGTGAGGGGTTTAGAAATCAATAACTCGGGAAGGCACTCTATTAAAAAGATAAACAACAGATTTTACAACCTCTCCTCAATACAATCGAGGCATATTCATGCCAAAGATAGATGCACGTACCACCTCCATGATTTGTCTATTTTTCCTCTCTACAAGTCCATTTTGTTAAGGTGTGTAAGTGCAAGAATTATGATGTCTGATTCCTTCTTGTCAAAGATAATCACCAAACGAGGCATCAAGAAACTCCATGGCATTATCAGATTGCCAAACTCGAATATGTTTCTGAAATTGAGTTTTCACCATGTTGTGAAAATCCTGAAAAGCAGTACTAGCATCACTTTTTTTATGAAGTAAGGATACCCAAGTCATCCGAGTACACTCATCAATAAATGTAATAAAATAACGAGTTTTAGACATAGATGCAATTTTTGCAGGTCCCCAAATATCAGAATGAATAACCAGAAAGGGTTAAGAGCATTTATTGAAAGTAGATAAGTAAGGTTTACGACAATTCTTTGCCAATTCACAAATATCACACTGGAAATCTAAAATATTCAATCCTCTAAACAAACTTGGTCTCAATTTCTTAAGATAACCAAATGAAAGGTGCCCCAGCCTCCTATGCCAAAGCCACACATCAACTTGTGTCCTGCCACCCTCCTTCGCCAAACAAGTCTTGCTACACTTTAGTGTGCCAGTTTCTGTCAAGTCCAAGTAGTAGAGTTTGCCCCGTTTAACACCACAACCAAGAGTCTTCCGAGTCAGAATATCCTGAAAAACACAAAAAATGGCCAAAAAATAACAGTGCAATTTAGAGCGAAGGTGATCTGGCTTACGGACAATAGATTATATTCAAGGGCAGGAACAACTAAAACAGTATCAAGGATTATGGTATTAGACAAGGCAATGGATCCGTCCCCTGTAATAAGAGAGGTACCACCATTTGCTGTGGATATGACCTGTTGGGACGATGGATGAAGGTTTTGCAATTTACTAGAGTCTCTAATCATTTGATCGGATGCACCAGTATCAATAATCCAAGTACTATTCTTAGTAATAGCCGAAAGAATTCTAGCATTATCAACACTACCTGGCTGAGTTACATTGGCAGTAGGAGTTCCCTCTTGAGCTAGAAAGTCTTCACCTGATGTCGCCATCGCAGCTTTGCCAGTGATGTTCTTCCGTGGCTTCTTCGAAAAATCCCACCATTCAGGATATCCAATAAGCTCATAACAACGCTGCTTCGAATGGCCAGAGTCACCACAGTGAGTGCAAACATAATTGTTGGACTTTCCTGAGCCTTGGTTATGTTTTCCTTTGGTAGAATTCGAACCTGTCCCTTGCTGGCTTCGATTAGCTATCAAGGCTGTGTTTTCATAAACGACCCGAGATCCTCCCATGACTTGTCGTTGTTGTGACTCTCTTCTCACATATGCGTAGGCTCCTTCCAGGTCCAATTTTGGGTCTTTTCGAAGGATTTCCTCACGGACTTGATCATATTCAGGATCAAGGCCGCTTAAGAAAATGTGAACTCTTAGCCTCATCATGGCTGAATGAAGTTGTACAACCCCTTTGACAGATTCTTCTTGTGATGTGGTTCGATGATCAATTTCCTGGAAGATTGCAATAAGTTCATTATAATATGTAGATAAAGGCCTACCATTTTGAGTCAGGAAAAGACTTTGATTCAGCTCAAACAATCGTGTTTCATCAGATCCATCGTAGAAGGTCCTCGGCACTGCCTCCCATATTTCTTTTGCGGTAGCCAGACGAATAAACCGTTGCATTAAGTGAGGGCTTATTGAATCAATGAGCCAGCTCTTCACTTTATGATTTTCGGTAGTCCATGTAGCATAATTCGGATCATTGGGTGCAGGTTTCACCGCTGCTCCAGTCAGATACCCAACCTTGTTGCGGGCTCCAATACGCATCTCCATCAATTGTGACCATAAGTGGATAGTTTGTCTCGCCTAGACAACACCGACAGAAAGGCAGAGTGTCTCCGTCAATAATAATCGGGGCTGATGGAGGATTGTTCGGTGTAATTGGTACAATGGGGTTTTGTTCTTGTTCTCTCATGGTGATGGGTTCAAGAGACAAGTTCAAGATATTCGAAATTGATAGTCCAATTTCGTGGGTTCAATGTTCAAGATTTTGGTGGTGGATTCAATAAAAACAAGAAAACGAAGGCTTAAGGAGACAAAGGTTCAAATGACGATTCAAAAAATGGTTCGGTGGTGATAAAAAAGTGGATTTTGCTCTGATACCATGTTGAACATGGCAAAGAAGAAAAAAAAAGGTTTTTGTTCTAAGAATGCTTCATATATGTATTATCATCTACAAAGAGTATATATACAGAAAACCTAGACTCCTATTTTAGTAAGACAATAATTTATACAAGAAAATAAATAAACATCTCTACAATCATGAGATCTACATAAATCTCGCCACTAACACTTTCTAAATATTAAAATTGATATTTGAATAATAAAATGGTATTAAATAGTGTTTTAAAACTGGATTAGAAGTTAAATCAAGAAGACAAAAGATTTAAAGTTTAAAAGATTCAACGGTAGTCATAAAATTAATTAAAGATTGAATAAAATTAAAGAATTTAAAATGTGATCGAAAGAAATTGTCTTTATACATTGAAAATTTTAAAGTTTAATTAAAAAATTGTTCAACAAAATTTAATTAATTAATTATAATTTATAAAATTTATTAATTTAAAAATTAATCGATTAATTAATTATCTTATTTTTCATATCTTTTAAGTCAAGTTATGATAATCAAATTCTTGTTTAATTTAACTATAAAAGATTGAATTAGCTTTATTCCCAGATAGCCTCGGCCACACCACAATCTCCACACATCTTCTGTTCAAAAAAATCGGCCTTATTTCTTCATACAGTCTGGCATTTGACACATCCACATCCTTTGGCTATTTGCTATAACGAGTTAAATTCTGATGGCGTAATCAAAAGCTTTGTCGCAGTAAAATAGGGAATTCACAGAACTTGCAGTTGTGAAAAGATAAAGAAAGTCAACATAACATTTAGATGTAACTAAGCACATCAAAGCTATATGTACATAAACATAAGATCGGTCCCGCCTGAACCCGACCTAACCAATGTAAGAAGTCGGACATGAAATTCCACTAGGCCAAAATATCTACAGGTTTACAAAATTATAAACGTTGGACCATAGGCTGAAGGGGTACTCTAAATTTCAGTATCAACCATCTTCAATTTATGGCAACTAAACTCTGTTCAAGTCCTGCAACTTTTTGCTTGTTTTTTTTCTTGTTGCTCTCTTTCCAATCTTCAATGTTCTAAAAAAGTATTTCACTTCTTTCAGCTAAGAATAAAAGATTCAGCCAGCAATGATCATTCCTATCACTAGAAGCTAAAGAAAAACTACTCTAATCTAATGTTAACTAAAGAAAAGAAAAAAAAAAAGAAGAGAATTTTGAGAAGCTAAAACATGTAGCTGAAAATTGGATGCTTAGATACCCCAAATTATAACCTTAATGATTTTAAGATCATGTGAGGCCTTTTTTTAAATCAAATTTTACTTTGATATGATCTTAATATGCAAAATAAAACATTTTGTTAGCCCAAAATTTATTGATTCACTCTTGATTATTATTCAAATTGCTTCTCCATTTAAAATTTTATATTTAGATCAAGGCTTAATTATTTTCCACTCAACTGACATCTTTCAACTTTATCCTACAAAAATAATTAAAATAATAAGTTCTAAACATATTAAGATAGATTATGAAAGACTCTGAATGCTAAAAGTAAGGCATAATTATGACACATCAAATTCTCATATACATAATACTTGTTTATCCCTAAGTAAATAAAAGATTAATAAAACAAGATAGGCAAATAGGTTTTACCAAACCAATTCTGCCAGGATTAAACTATGCATAGTCCTTAAGATTTAGAAAAAAGAGTTAAGCATCGTCTCACATCAAGTTGATTTTCACAAAAAAAAAAAAAAGAACGTAGACAATTAAAGATAATCAAAATTAGAAGTATGCACAAAGCCTTGGTAAATTTTCTTACGATATTCACTCTTTAACACGATTATTTAGGCTTAAGTATTTACTCTCACACACTTGTCACAGAGAATACACCACAACCAACTTTTATGTACACCAAAATTCTCTTACCATAAACTTACGAAGGCATAAATCAAAAGGAATTTTATTAAAATGGGGATAGGGTTAAAGTTTGGTCAAGGAAAAATTATAAGTTAAAACCACACATATTCAATAAGGCATTAAAAAAAAATATAGGGCTATGAATGTGACCAAGTATTCATCTATCTATATAATATGGTTGCAAATATTCTATTCTTGATTTTTAATTTTTATTTTATCGAAAAATAATTGTAAATTCGTAATCATAAAAAAATTAAACATACAAAATGAGTAGCTTAGAAAACAAAAGTCAGATCAAATTCCACAAATAGCGTTAAAAATGTAGTAGGGTGATATGATATATAATAGGATAGGTTTGTGATATGAGTTTAAAACATAAAGAAATGAATTTTAAAAATGGCTCTAAGGGCTAAACTAAGGATAAGTAAGGTGGCTTTTAAAGTTAAAGTGGCTAAAACAAGAAAAACCTTTATCATATTTAAGTATAAAAAATCGTAGTAATTTGACTTGGTTTAATATAAGTTCTAGAGGTATCCAAATGAAAAAGAATCAAATACTAAAAGATATAAGATGCTTATATCCTTTAAGGCTCAAATACTTACAGACTTCAAACAAATTTACATATTCCTTATACAATACTTTATCAATAATTGACTCCATTTATCTAACTGCATATCCTAACTATTTCGACTTATCAAAGTGTTTAGCCTTTATCTTGATTGATTTTAATCTCAATTTGCAAACCAAATCCAATTCATTCAAAGTGGTTTAGCAAAAATTTCAAAGACATTTTATTTCATCAACTTCTAAAAGCATTAGGCATAAATAAGACATTAAAAGAAAGTACTCAAATATCCTAAAAATGTTCAAAATATCCACAAAATCATAACAAAGAAGAATATCCACCCCACACCTATTTAAAACATTGTCCCCAATATTTAACAATAAAGTGCAAAAACATAAAAGGTAGGAAATAAAAGAGAAAAGAAAAAGACACTACCCTATTTTTCTTCTTTGCTTTGGATGGGAAATTTAGCAAGATTGCATAGTGGTTAGGTTTGTTAAAAGTAATGGGTGATGTTGTTGACTTGTCTAGGTGTGACTTGAGTGGCAAGTGTATGAAAAGAGGATATTTTAGAGTTTTCTAACAGTGCCCTTTAATTTTTCTCTTAATGGTCACATATTTACGCGATTGCAAGAGACATACACAGTTTCGATACATGGGTGTGTAAATTTTACACGTTTATAGTTCGATACAAGCTCCAGGGATATAGGTGTGTCTAGGTACTTACATGGGTGTGTCAAATCCCACACGATTGTGTATCTTTGCGAGTTAGCTCCTCCAATATCACAACAATCTGTTACATGAGCAAGATACACGGGCATGTGTGGGTACTTACAAAGGCATATGAGTTCTCACAGAGCTGTCTATATTTGAAATATCTTGCATTCCTTGTTTTTCTTTCTTGATTCATCTGAATTCCATCCTTGTTTTAGTCTATAAGGCAAGTAAAACATACAAAACCTAAAGAAAATTGACAACACAAATGAAATAAAACAAAACAAAACAATAGATAAGCTTAGGGTGCCTCTTAAGAGTGTTTTCATTTAACATAATTGGTTCAATGGTGTAATTATTCATCCCTCAAGATTAGTTTCCTCTATCTTAAAAGCATCTTGCAATAATGAATTAATATAGGGCAATCTATATTAGGAGATTTAATAATATCATAAATTTGAAATTTAATCATATCCCCCATCAAACTCTATTGTTATAGTTGTATTATGCACATTAAATTTTGTCCTTACTATTTTCTTAAATGGCCTCCCTAATAAAATGGGTGCTGATTAATCATCAATTTTTATATCCAAAACATAGATTTCAGCAGGAAAAATTAATTTGTAACATGCACAAGAATGCCTTTTACCAACCCCTTGGATGTACATTAGACCTATCTGCCAGTTGAATCACCACTCCTGTCATTTCCAATGGTTCTAATTTGAGAGTTAAATAATTAGAATAAGGCATGACGTTTATGGATGCACCTAAATCTAACATTGCCTTTTCTATTCTAGTCTTACCAATAGTGCAAGGGATGAAGAACATACTTGGATCTTTGCACTTCTCAAGAAAATTTTTCGAATTACTGTTGAAACATTTTCATTCACTTTATTTTTCTCGATTCTTTTTATATTTTGCCTTCTTTTCATTATACATAGTTCTTTCAAGAATTTAGCAAATCTAGGTACTTGTTTAATCACATTGAAATGGGAGATATTTACCACACACCTTTGGAATGTCGCATATAAATCAACATCACACTCTCATCTCCAGTTATCCTTTAATTCTTCTAAAGAAGGAGGAAGTCTAGCTAGGGGAGGAGTATGTAACTCATCCTCATATTCTAGTTTAGCCGAATCAGGTGCTGGAAATAGATTTTTCAGCTTTGTTTTGATCTCTTTAGGTGCAAATTGCACATTACATTTTGTCCCTACCTCTTTGCCACTTCCTAAATTACAACACTTACATTTTCCTAAGATTCATCACTATTTGGAATGGTAGTTTGTTGCTGTTTTGGGCTTCTAAATGACTAATGACAATGAACATCTATCCCGTTTGAGTCTCTAAATTTTTTATACTTGACTGAGTCTTTTGTTGAAATTTCAAAATGTTAGTAGCCAAGTTTTTAACTATTTCTTCAAGGGATAATTTGAAGCTTCAACTGGATGTGATTGTTGACTTGTTTGGTTGGAATGAAGAGAAGCCTATATGGTTGATTATATGCACTTGATTGGTTTGTTTGTCCATCTCACCCACCTTAAGTTTTGATTGTTTCTCCAATCGGGGTTAAATATGATGGAAGAGGGATTATCATTATGTTAAGGTTGTCCCTGAAAATTAGCCATGTTAACTTACTCTGTGAAGCCATCTTGAAATGTCAAACACATGTAGGTTGGATGCCCTTTAACTGAAAAATCTCATATACCTTTGCTGCTTCCATTTTTCCTGTTGCTAATTGATGAACAAGTGTAGTAAGGTCATTCTTATGTTTGCCAATGGAAGAAATGTTTACCTCGTTAGCTCGTTAAGCTGAATAGTCCATCCTAATATTGAATTGTTGGGAGTTGGATGCCATATTAGTGATCAACGTGTGCATCTTATTGGTGTTTTGTCAACAAGTGCTCCTCCACTAGTGGCATCGATGATAATCCTTTTAGTGGGTAAAAGTTCTTTGGAAAAATACTAAATTAGTAGTTGTTCACTAATTTGGCAGTGCAGAATACTAATGCATAACTTTTTAAAATGCTCCCAATACTTATATAGTGATTAGTTATTATGTTGGTGAATGCCACAAATCTCCTTTATAATGCTCGTAGCCTTTGAAGTTGGAGAAAAATATTCGAAAAATTAGTTCATTCGAAAAATTAGTTCTTTATTTCGGTTCACATGGTGATACTAAGAGGACATAAATAGTATAACCAATCTTGGGCATTATTCTTCAAGGAGAATGGGAATGCTCCTAATTTAATTTGTTCTTCAATAACACCATTATGCATCATTCATGTGCATACAACAGGAAATTCCTAAAGATGCTTATATGGAACCTCACTTGCATCATTCATGTGCATACGACATAAAATTCCTAAAGATGCTTATATGGAACCTCACCTGCAATACCACGAAAAGTTGGAAACAAATGAATTAAACTAGATTTTAATTCAAAATTAACATTTGCATCAAATTAGGAAAAGTTGTAATGTAGTTGTTGGTTTAAATCTAGTTCGATGAGTTATAGTAGCATTCGATTGTTCACCTTAATTTTTGTTGTTTCAGTGCTTGCAGTGTTGCACTATTTTCGAATCTTTATTTC
Source organism: Erythroxylum novogranatense (assembly GCA_029891385.1). Lineage (NCBI taxonomy): Eukaryota > Viridiplantae > Streptophyta > Magnoliopsida > Malpighiales > Erythroxylaceae > Erythroxylum > Erythroxylum novogranatense. The sequence continues at coordinate 388,440 of JAIWQS010000254.1, read as the reverse complement.
TTTCCTTAATTTTTTGTACCCTTTTTTATCTCTGGAATGTATTATAAATTAGCTTCATTCGAAGATATTGTAATGAATATACAAACTTAGAATTCCCTGGAAACCACTCCAAAATTTGGTAGAACTGTTGCAGGTACTAAAGATGGCAATAGGTCGACCCATGTAAATTTTTTTAAAATTAAAAGTATAAAATAACATTTTTTTAATTAGGTCTTGAGTTGCCCATTCCCTGATTGACCTAAGACGCAACTCTTCTAAGTAAAATGATGTTGTTCTGCTGAGAAAAGTTGGGCCTTGAGCTGGTCTGGGCCTGAACAACCCATGGGTTGGCCTCATTGAAAACACTTGAGTATGGACTAATGTGTCGGTCCATTTCCATCCCTAGTAGGTACCCAAAATTAATTCTTAGGTTCTTGTAATTAAACAAACTTAATATAGAGAAGTAGGAGTCTATCCCATGAGGAATTCTAGCTCGCCAATCGTTATGAAAGTGAGTAATTAACAAAAGAGGTTGTGAAATTTTGTAATAAAGAAAATAAAGGAAGTAATAAAATGAGAGTTTTTAATATGCAAACCTTGGTTTACCATCGCTTTCACCCTTTGGAACTATGATTGATCATTGGTACCAAATAATGATTTTATCAATCATAAATTCGATGTGATACTAAATATCCACCTTTTTTAGGACTAGTTAATCAAAATACATAATTTAATTAACTTTTATTGCTTAACAACCTTAGAAATGATCTAAATTTTACATAATAGATTTAAGAAAAATCAAGCAAGACAAACATAACATCTACGATATCATTTAATCTAGTTGAAGCTTTATTTAAAAGAAATAATTTCTGATGCAACAAATTAAAACTCCTAGTTGATTAAAAGACTTGAACTTTCACCTATTCAAACTTTAATTTGGAAAATGATTATTTCAACCAATAAATTAATCGTGTGCATTAGACATTGATAAAAATAATAATAAAATAAAAGTATAAAAACAATTTAATATATGAGTAAATGAAATACTTTATTATTAGAATCAATTTCCTCCCAATTTTCAAAGTTCTAAAAGGATTTCACTTCCTTCAACCAAGAATAAAAGATTGGGTAGGAAGGGATTTTCTTGGATTTTGATCCAAATGCTATGTATGCGTGACAAAATTTATCCTTGCATTAAGCACCGTGTCAAGAATGGAAGTCGGATCTGGTTTTGGTTTGACAACCGGAAGACTACAATCCACTTATATCGCATCCTCGTAGTTGGCATTTAAGTAATAGAATTCCTCTGAATCTGAGGGTCTCTTCCCTTCTTTATAATGGCCAATGACGGGGTACTTTCAACGGTTTCAATAATCTGGCTCCCATTTTACCTTCTATTCCCGATGTGCTATGGGATGATGCCATCTTGTGGAAGTTGGAAACTAGTGGGCGGTTCACCAACAAGTCTTATCATCTACTACATACTGGGGATTAACTAATGCTATTTTTACTTAATATAATTAATTGGATTTGATCTTCTTTAACAGTAAAAATATGCACACTACCTAATCTAATGACATGACGTATAGTTAATACCTTTAGCTTGGTTATATAAATAAGTTGTGTTAGATTTGCTTTCTTTTGTTTGTGTATAGTCTTGAACTCATTGTAATGTTGGTTTACATATATATTTTCCTTGAGTTTTCAAAAAAAGAATAAAAGACTTAACCAATAATAGTCATTTCTACCACTAGAAGTTGAAGAAAAACTACTCTAATGTTGACTAAAAAAAAAGAACTTTGAGAAACAAGAAAATGTAGCTAGAAATTGGATGATTTGATTTTTGACATCTCGGCTCGATTTATAGTCTTTAAAACCCATGTGAAAAACCCAAACCTAGACAAGATAAGGTTAATAACTTTTAATACGTTTTTCTCTTGTAGATTCAAAGTCTTGAATTTGCTGTTTTTACTGAGTGTGCCCAAGTCTATGATCACTTCATATTGTTTTTTTAGACTTCACTTTAAATTGAATTAGGCAAAATTATGGCACATCACTAGAGTTATAGTAGTCTATTGTGGCCAAGATGAAAGGGAATATGTGCTTATTGCCACATGTGCCTAAGGAAAATACCAGATTGTGAACATAGCTTTCCTGTCAAAATTTGGCAACTACAGGCTCGTGAAATCAACTTATCAGATCACTATGATCCAGAAAGCTATTCTTTACAATCGGCTGATGATGCTAGGAGTGTTGCAGACTACCTCTAGAACAACTTTCTCGGTGGTTTGTAGAGTTCCTGACCACTAGGAGACATCGTTTTGGATGGTATAGACTTTGACATCGAAAGAGACGAACGGCACTATGCTGCTCTTGCACGTAGGTTGTCACAGTTGAAAATGGAAAAGGAAAGTGTATTTAACAGTAGCACCACAATGTCCATTTCCGGACTATTATCTCAATGCTGTACTATTACTATGTCTAGATATATTTCTACAACAAGCCCCCGTTCGATTATAGTTCCAGCAATCGTGACAATTTTAGAAACTCATGGACTAAATGGACGTCAAATATTCTTGCCACAAAGTTCTTTGTAGGAATCCCAGCTTCTCATGCAGCTGCATGTAATAGTAAATGTTCTCAAGACACAAGTTCTACCTTTAGTAAAATCTTTAAGTATGGTGGTGTGATGCTCTGGGCTGAGTCTAACGATGATAAGATTGCGGCTATAATTCCAGAATTACGAGCATTGTTTATTTTAGGTTGAGGTGTCTTGTGGTCCAAAATCAAAACGCAAACTCAGAATTCTAAACAGAGTCTTAAAAAATAAAACTCACTCCTTTTCATCTATCTACTTGATATATTTGATATGTTATAATGGCAACAGTTCCTTATGTGACAGCTTTAAAATTCTTAAACCACAATCTAGACAAAAATTTCGACCATTACATCGTTAATTAAAAAATTTTCATTAGACTCAAAAATAATGTTATCCCAAACTGTAACATTTAAAAGCATATACAATAAAAGAAATTATCGACATTCTCTCTATCTTTTAAAAAAATATAGCGGCAAAAGATGAGTTGTCTATTCATTAAGAGTAACATGGCCGTATCTTTAAAATCAAATAACTCAACACACACACACACACACACACACATATATATATATAAAACTCAACACACACACACACATATTATCAATTCTCAGTAAATATCCATAATAATAATATTATTAATTATTAATACTAATTATTTTAATTACTACTATTTATTTTTTCCTCTTTATTATGTGAATTAATTGGGTCATGCTTAACCTAATAGGCTTACATTCAATGGTTTGCAACTTATTAGGTTTACATTTAATGATCTGTCATCTCATTTATACTCATTATAATCACTCACTAAGTGAAAACGTAATCAAATATGTAAATATTGGTATAGGGTATCTCAATTCGTTAATCTAATTTAGTGCCTTAGTATCATTCTAACATCTAGCTATTAGCACAGATATTCCTAGGACTCGTGATACTTCAATATCACTTTGGTACTTAGCCATTAACAAAGGGCATCTCCAAGACCCAAAATGCCCCTATGGTTACTCCACAAACAGGTACCTAGTCATAACTCGCTTATATTTTAATAACTCATTAATCTACGACTATTGAATATGGTCTATCTTAGGCAAACTATAGATTCACAGCTTTCACAGTCTATCCTTAAACAATTATAGACCATTCTTTATCTAATTTCGTGAACGTAATTTATCTTATCCTAATATTCTTAATCATATGCATAACTGAAAATTATAAATATCATATTTTCCCCAAATTATTAGGTAATCCACATCATAACATGCAATAAAATATAAATCTTGAACATTTTGTTCCTTGTCAATTATTTATTAATAAATAAAATTCTCCAAAATAATTCATATATTTAAAATCTATATATTTAATTATTAATCATTACTTTAAGTAATTACAAATTCAAAATATGATTCACCAACAAATAATTTATTAATAACAAAATTTACAATTTTTTAACCGCATACAATTATACAGTACGATTTACGCTTATCCTTACTTGATTTTTAGACTTAACTATTTTAATTGGTCCAATCTACTCTTTAATCCATCCTCTGGACCTTGACATTTATAAAATTTTATTAGAATTTACTTAAGAAAAATTTTCAAACCCAATCATATTTGGTAATCCAAAGTTACCCTTTTTACCATTTTATTCTTATTTAATAAAAATATCCTTACTTTATCTTACCACCATAATTACTAAAATACCTTTAATTATTAAAATTTCTATTTTGTCCTCACATTTTTATTATTACTAAAATACGCTAAGAATTAAATTCTAATTTTAATTTGGTCCCTTAACAAATCTTATATTTTCTTAAAATTTTCTCCTTCTTCTCTTTTTCTCCTTCTTCTCTTTCTCTCTCTCGTAAGTCCTGCTTTTCTCATCTTTTCAATCACTTTTTCTCCATGTTTAATCAATTTCATCAAAATTGTTATCACAAACAATCGGAATATAATTCCAACTGGAAACTAGTTTAGAATGATAAAAAATCACCAATAAAAGGGAAGTGATTTAGCTAAAAATCTTACCTATATGAAGTTTTATAACTTTCTAATAGATTTTTGTTAATCTCTATAATTTTCTGTCTAACCTACTACAAAATAAACAAAATAAGGAAATACAAGAGAAAAGCTTCGGATGAAGGAGAAAGATAATTACCACTTGAAAATGTGGAAAAGAAGAAGAAGAATGGAACAATAAATTTGATGAAATTCAAAATTTTCAGCCAATTCAAAGCTTAGTTAAGATTAGATATTATAATTTCTCCCCTTTAGTATATTGATTTTCACTTGTTACTAAAATCTTTCAATTAACTATTAACCTATTAAAATTTAATAAATTATATAATATACATAAATCCTTATCATAATAATGTGAAATTTTAGTATTTTATTAAAATTTTCAAAATAAAGTTATTGTATTAATAAATTTTAACATTAATAATTAAATTTATAAATGCTATAATATTCCATAATTTAATTTTATTATAATAGAAAAGTTTGGACAAGTTACTAGTATCTATCTAGCATTTGGGGCCAAGGCTCCTGGCGGTCTATACCTGACCGGAGTTCATAGTTCATGGCTAGTAGTAATACACAGCTTGGAACTAGGAAGGTTCTATGCATTGGGCCTGAATTCATCATTCGTAGACCTTGCATCTTCAAACTCAAATGCGCTTCAACCACCCCGTGTATGTCGGTATTGTATGTCTTTAATATAAAGCTAACGTTGTTGACTTTCAATGTGAACTTGTTAAACATTAGCATAAATTTTCTCATTTTTGCCAAACCTGCAGACAACTTAAAGAACTTGGAAATTTCTCAGCTTGACGGATTGACCGAATGAGGAGAAGTTCAATGGAAAATTTATTCAACAACACGTAAACTCACTCGACAAGATTATGAAAGGCCTTGTGGATCGCATGCATGAGTGTCCAAAGGTGCGTTTGGTTGCGCTCTCCGATGGTCGCAAATGTAATGTAACGACAGAATCGGAATGCACCACGGAGGCGAGTGGTGTTTGGTCAGTGGTTGATGTATCAGAGGAAACAGCTCATCCTATGGGCGTAATGTGTTTGGTTGCGAGACAAGAAAACAAACATGATGCAAATGATTTAATATGCCCCGATCTTTAATATGATCGTAAATATGTAATTCATTGATACCTTTACTATGAATGGTTTGTATTAGTTTAAAAATAACTTGGAATAATAATAACAATTTGAAATTAATCATGATGCTCATTAATAATAATTTTATGATTATTTTAATAACAATAATAATAATAACCAAACATAAATAAGTTAAAAATGTTTAATAATAATAAACTTGAATAATAATAAATATATAATATATAATAATTTGTAATAATAACAATTAGACATAGGATAAATTTTATTAACATTATATTAGTTGTAAAGAGAAAATGGATGCGACTAATATAATACATGTACGACTACTAGTACTAGTAATAATAGTAATAATAATAACAATAATAAACAAATGATAACAAAAAACAAAGTTTATAATACATTTAATAATAAGCATAATAATAATTGTAATAAGAAATATATTATAATAATATTGATAATAATAATTTGGGACCAATAATAATAATATTAATATTAATGATATTCAATAGTAAATTAGTAACAATAGAGTCAACATACATTCAAATACATCATCTAAGCATTCATAGAATTACTTATATAATAGGTTCAACATACATTCATATAAGTAATTACATGATAGGTTCAACATTCATTGAAAAAAGACATTCAAATACTACTGTTCATAAAAACATATTTGGTTCATCATACATGAAGGCCTTAGAATTTATTAATAATGTGCAGAATAATCATTCCCACAATGACGCCAATGGCCATGAGTAAAAATTCATGATTCCAATCTTTGTTTATCTGCAAAGGGGCAACTGCATTGAGTTTTTCATTTGTTGATTGTTGGACTGCAGTTGGCATAGAGGAGGAGGACGCATTGGCGGTTGGCACAATGTCTACTGCAAATTTTCATCCTCAAGCACAAGCCATACTGCAAAGTTCCCAAACACAATGGAATTACCTTATAAAAGAAACACAAGATTATTTTCGCAGCTTCAAAGAACCTCCTAACCGAGCTACAACAACCGACCTCACCTAAACACCAACAAAGACAAAGGTTAAACCTATCTGTATATATGTCATTCTTTTTCCTTTTTGGTTTGTCACTCTTCAAAGCAAGATGTTCTTTGCATGTGCAAAAGAAAAACATACTTATCGCCTGTTCTCTTTGTATCAAGAGCATTCATATATTAGGACTCCACCACATGCATATGCAACCATTACGTGACATAAAGATTAAGGTAAATCAAGTCAACGTTTCTTTTTCTAATTCTAATTGAATCTCCATACTTATGATGAATAATATCGATTAAGACAACATATATTAAATAACTTTGGTTCCTGCACTTTAAGAAATTATTCAATCTTTAAGTAAGCAATTAGCTTGGAAATAATACTATGTCCTTAAGAAATTATTCAATCTTTGGTTATTCACCCTTTAGAGGTTATCCATACATTTGTTTTTGCCTTAGCCAATATGAAACCTTATCTTATATTTATTTCAATTGTCATTTCACCAAAGATATCTAAGAATGCATTCAACAAATGTACTAAGTTTCTTATTAAACCAAGGATTAGGAAGAAATAATTAGTTGGAGTTACAATGTTAAATCATATTCTAAGGATGATCTCACTCTTCATGGTCACATTTGTATACTCCATATGGATTGAGAGGAATTCCTAGTCATCCATGCGTGGATAAGGGAAATCACACTTAGAAAAGGCATCTCAATTCATCTCCCTGAATCAAAATTGAACAAAACCTTTAATGCATGTTCTGCGTTTAGTTCTTTATGACAAATGGACTAGGATAAAGCCTTAACATGCTAGCTCTTTGAATACTAGTTACTTTAGCCTAAGTGACTTATATAAATTCTCTTTAACTTCTAAAACAATTATGGTTTTGATAATAACAAATTTTATTATGACTAATATTATTATCCATAATGATATTAGCAAGTTCATATATGAAAGATTATGAACTTTTGTAGATCAAGAGTTTATGTATGAATGTGTTTTGATTTTAAAAAATTGAAAAGTTATAGAAAATTTGTTCAAAGGAGTTTGATATATTGTATGAAGATTTAACAACCAATCTCGGGTTTTAGATTTAACAACATTGTGTGACTTGTGGACAAAAGCAAAGAGGTAAAATGTATGTGGTGTTTCCAGACTAATCGGCATGAGGCGGCCAATAGTCAAGATAGGCCACAAATCTCAGATCAATTTAGCACCCTAGCCATCAATAGAGTCATTGTTGTCTATCGTAATTATTCACATGTTTTGGTGCACTAATCAAGATGCACCTCTTTACAAATGCAGATGGTTCTTTGAGAATACGAAAGACACAAGCAACATAGATAGAAAGAATGACCGAATTCAAAAAGAAAAAGAAAGAGCAAAAAGCTAGAAGAAAGCAACTGCAATTTTTCCAAACACAAGATCGATGTGTTGTATAACCCAAAAGACACAACTGAATGTTTTTCACATCGAATACTAAAAGAGAAAAAAATGAAATCTCCAGCTGGTAGAAGATTAGCATGCAAAGGAAGATCAATCCACAGATCTACGCACCACAGATCTACGCATATATCATCAAACTAAAGTCAAAACCCAGATAGAGGAAGATCGAAACTTACAATTTTTCAGATCGAAGAACGAACACACTTTGCACACTTTTCAGATCGAAGAGGGATCGGTACTTTGGTTGGTGAGAGACGAAGAACGAACAGAGTTGCTGCTGGTTGGAGGCTTCACCACCGGCTGGAAAGCGACACGACAGAGTCACCACGACAAGTTGCAAACCGACGAAGAACGCAAGAACGAACAGAGTCATGGCGAGAAAGGGTAGGGCTAATCTTGGACGAGAGGAGGATTTGTTTGGGCGAAAGAACATAAATGACCCCTATCCTACGGTTTTGGGGTAAACAGAAAATCGTTATTTCTGTTCACTGGGGCAGATGACAAAAAGACGGGGACGGCAACCAAACAAGTGCAGTTGACAGGATTTTTTTGTTTTGTTTGCCATCCCCGGTGATGGGGACGGCAACCAAACGTAGCCAAAGTGCACATCTTTTAGACTTTACAAAAAGAAGGTAACAACAATGGCTTATCAAACTGCATTTTCACTTACCTTACTCTACCTAAAATTATTGACATTCTCTCTATCTTTTAAAAAATATAGCGTCAAAAGGTGAGTTGTTTATTCAATAAGGGTAACATGACCGTATTCTTAAAATCAAATAACTTATCACATATTGAAAATAGGTAAATGAATAAATGCATACATACATACGTACATATATATACATATATATATATATATATATATATATATATATATATACATACATACATACATGTACATACATACATATATACATACATATATACATATATATAGGCAATACTCAATAAACATCCATAATAATAATATTAATAATTATTAATACTAATTATTTTCATTACTACTATTTATGTTTTACATAATTAGAAATTGATTATGTTATCATATGTTAATTAATTGGTATTGTGTACTAAATAATCGATTTTCATTATTATTCGATTATTTGTGTATGAACCTATTGGGTATTGTGATATGATGATTTTAATGTGTTCATTGAATCGTTAATTGCAAACTCATTCCTAAAGTTTTGATATAATATGTAATTGTTATATTGAAATTCATGTGTAGCGACTAATGATTCGTAATCATTAAGGATAACATGACCTAAGTTAAATAACATATCATATGTGGTTGTTGCCTTGATTAATCGGGTTTTTTAAATCGTAATGCTATAGCCTAATTAAATCTAGTAATCATATCCTAGGTTATTCAGTTGTTAGGTTTAATTAACGATCGTATCTTGATTAAACAAAACTTAAGAGAAAACTTGGGTTAATTATTAACCCATGATTAATAGTTGCTCGAAGAAATTAAAGAACAATAAATCAAAGAAATATGCTTAATTAGAGTGTAGGCCGAGATTGAGCTAAAGAATTGGATCCCTATCGAATTCACCACTTTTATCATTTTTTTGTATGTTTTCTTTAATTTGTTTTTATTAGTTAGTTTCATTTTATTTTCTTCTTTAAAAAATCCAAAACCCCCTGTTGAACCTAAACACTGATTAATTTTATTTCATAAATTTCACACACTCTCTATATGGAAACCTAGACTCACCATTGTTATAGTAGTAAATTTAGTTATTTTATTTTGACTAGCGTATGACGCGCAGATCCACTTCATAAATTTTTTGTATAAGGTAATAGTTCTTTATGTGACGCTCTAAAATTCTTGAACCACAATGTAGACAAAAATTTCCACAATTACATCATTAATTAAAAAATTTCCATTAGTCTAAAAAATAATGTTCATCATTAACAAAAATATTTTGTACAAGCATAATCATCGCAAACTGTAACATTTAAAAGCATATACAATAAAACAAATTGATTTGCCCACCTAAAATCTACAATGTTAGTTGTGTGCACTGAAGTTATCAACATTATCTCTACCTTTTAAAAACATATAGCGGTAGAAGGTGAGTTGTCTATTCAGTAAAGGTAACATGATTGTATCCTTAAAATCAAATAACTCAACACATATTGAAAATAGGTTATATATATATATAAGCAATACTTAGTAAACATCCATAATAACAATAATATTAATTACTAACACTAGTTATTTTTACTATGCTTTACATCTTTATTAACTGAATTAATTGGGTCATGCTTAACCTAATAGGCTTACATTCAACTGTTTGCAAGTTATTAGTCTTACATTTAATGGTCTGTCAGTTCACTTATACTCATTATAATCACTCACTAAGTAAAAACATAATCAAATATGTAAATATCGGTATAGGATAGCTCAATCCGTTAATATAATTTAGTACCTTAGTACCATTCTAGTATCTAGCTATTAAAATAGGATATTCCCTTGACTCAAGATACTTCAATACTACTTTGGTACCTAGTCAACGACAAAGGGCATCTCCAGGATCCAAAATGCCCCAGTGTTTGCTCTACGGACAAGTACCTAGTCATAACTCACTAATATTTCAATAACTCATTAATCTACAACTATCGAATGTAGTCTATCCTAGGCAAATTAGTCTATCCTAGGCAAATTACAGATTCACACTTTCAGAGTCTATCCTCAAACAATTATGGACCATTCTCTATCTAATTTCGTGAACATAAATTTCTATCTAATTTCGTGAACATAATTTATCTTTTCTAATATTCTTAATTATATGCATAACTAAAAATTATAAATATCATATTTTCCCAAATTATTAGGCAGACACATCATAATATGTAACAAAATATAAATACTAAAGATTTTGTTCCTTGTCAATTATTTATTAACAAATAAGATTTTTAAAATAATTCATATATTTAAAAATATATATTTAATTATTAATCATTAATTTAAGTAATTTCTATTTCAAAATATGATTCACCATCAAATAATTTATTAATAAAATTTTTTACAATTTTTGCACCATACACAATTATAAGGGTATAATTTAAGTTATCCTTACTTGATTTTCAGAATTAACTATTTTAATTGGTCCAATCTACTCCTTAATCCATCCTCCAGACCTAGACATTTGTAAAATTCTATTAGAATTTATTTAAGAAAAGTTTCAAACCCAATTACACTTGGTAATCTAAAGTTACCACTTTTACTACTTTATTCTTATTTAATAAAACTATCCTTACTTTATCTTACCACCATAATTAATAAAATGCTTTTAATTATTAAAATTTCTATTTTACCATCGCATTTGTTTATTATTACTAAAATATGTTAAGAATTAAATTCTAATTTTACCCTTAAATATTCATATTTCGTATTTTGTCCCTTAATAAATCTTAAATTTTCTTAAAATTTCCTTCTTCTTCTTCCTTTCTCTTCTCCTAACTTCTCTCTTTCTCATCTTTTCAACCACTTTTCTCCATTTTTTCAATTTCATCAAAATTGTTATCACAAACAATTAGAATATAATTCCAACTGAAACTAGTTTTAGATGATAAAAATCACTAATAAAAGGGAAGTAATTTACCTAAAATCTAACCTATACAAAGTTTTATACCTTTCTAATGGATTTTTGCTAATTTCTATAATTTTTTGTCTAACCTATTACAAAATAAACAAATTGAGGAAATACAAGAGAAGCTTCATATGAAGGAGAAAGATAATTGCCACTTGAAAGTATGGAAAAGAAGAAGAAGAAGAATGAAACACTAAATTTGATCAAATTCAAACTTTTCAGCCAATTCAAAGCTCAGTTAAGATTATGTACCAACCCGTCTGTGCCGGTATTGTATGTCTTTAACATACAGTTAACGTTGTAGACTTTCAATGTGAACTTGTTAAACTTTAGATAAATTTCTCTTTTTTGTCAAATCTACAGTGAACTTAAAGAACTTGGAAATTTCTCAGCCCAGAGTGCACGTCTTGTAGGTTTTTCCCACAAGTTTATTTCCACACGCTTTTGGCTAACCTGAGACATCCTTCTATAAATTAGTAAAGAAGATCTTGAAGCGAAGCAAACCAACAAAAAGAAGGTAACAACAATGGCTTATCGAACTGCATTTTCACTTACCTTACTCTGCCTGCTGTGTTCTGCCATTATTAAGGGGTCAAGAGCAGGCGATATCGCCGTGTACTGGGGTCAGGGTCAAGATGCGAATGAGGGAACCTTGGCAGATGCTTGTTCTTCTGGCAATTATGCCATTGTAAATTTAGCTTTCCTTGCCACTTTTGGCAATGGACAGACACCAGTACTTAACCTAGCAGGGCATTGTGACCCTGCCGGGGCGGCTGTTCTAGTTTAAGCAATGCAATTACAGCTTGCCAGGGTCAAGGCATTAAGGTCCTGCTCTCTCTCGGAGGCGCTTCAGGAAGCTACACACTCACTTCAGCTGATGATGCCAGGTAGTGGAAGAGTACTTAAACGTAAAGTAACTTTCAGCTTTTTTTCTCCACACATCTCGTTTTCTTTATTCTAACAAAACAAAACTCCAGGCAAGTTGCACAGTACCTGTGGGACAATTATCTTGGAGGGCAATCGGGGTCTCGTCCACTTGGTGATGCTGTGTTGGACGGTATTGATTTCGATATTGAAGGAGGCACAACTGAACACTGGGACGAGCTGGCAAAAGCACTGTCAGGATTCGGCGGCCAGAAGAAGGTGTACTTATCAGCAGCTCCTCAGTGTCCATTCCCAGATACGTGGCTCAATGGGGCAATAGGAACTGGACTCTTCGACTACGTTTGGGTTCAATTCTACAACAACGGTTGTGCATTCTCAGGCAATGGTGACGAATTCAAGAGTTCTTGGAATCAATGGACGACAATTCAGGCCGGAAAAGTATACGTGGGGTTGCCTGCTTCTCCTAGCGCGGCGGGGGGTGGTTACGTCCCATCTGATGTTGTGAATTCTCAGATTTTGCCATTTGTCAAGTCCTCGCCCAAGTATGGAGGTGTCATGCTCTGGTCTCGCCTATAGGACCAAGGATACAGTGCTGCTATTAAGCCCAACGTGTAAGGGAATTGCTCTATACCCGTGTTAAGCAACAGAGTAAAATAACAATATGGATGCATTTAGCATATGTATTTGAATAATGAAATATCAATCTTGTTACCACCTGTTTTAGAAATTTTATATATTAAGTGAAAGTGATTTTATTGTTCAATAGCTTTCTAAACTCTGTTCAAGTCCTGTAACTTTTGCTTGTTTTTTCTTGTTGCTCTGTTTCCAATCTTCAATGTTCTAAAAAGTCTTCCACTTCTTTCAGCTAAGAATAAAGGATTTAGCCAGTAATGATTATTCCTATCGCCAGAAGCTAAAGAAAACTACTCTAATCTAATGTTAACTAAAGAAAAGACAAAAAAAGAAGAGAATTTTGAGAAGCTAAAACATGTAGCTGAAAATTGGATGCTTAGATACCCCAAATTATAACCTTATTGATTTTAAGATCCTGTGAGGCCTTTTTAAAATCAAATTTTACTTTGATATGATCTCAATCTGCAAAATAAAACATTTTGTTAGCCCAAAATTTATTGATTCACTCTTGATTATTATTCAAATTGTTTCTCCATTTAAAATTTTATATTTAGATCAAGGCTCAATTCTTTTTCCACTCAACTGATATCTTTTAACTTTATCCTACAAAATAATTAAAATAATAAGTTTTAAACATATTAAGATAGATTATGAAAGACTCTGAATGCTAAAAGTAAGGCATAATTATGACACATCAAATTCTCATATACCTAAGTAAATAAAAGATTAATAAAACAAGATAGGCAAATAGGTTTTACCAAACCAATTCTCCTGGATTAAACTATGCATAGTCCTTAAGACTTAGAAAAAGAGTTAAGCATCGTCTCACATCAAGTTGATTTTCACACAAAAAAAAAAAGAACGTAGACAATTAAAGATAATCAAAATTAGAAGTATGCACAAAGCCTTGGTAAATTTTCTTACGATATTCACTCTTTAACACGATTATTTAGGCTTAAGTATTTACTCTCACACACTTGTCACAGAGAATACACCACAACCAACTTTTACGTACACCAAAATTCTCTTACCATAAACTTATGAAGGTATAAATCAAAATGAATTTTATTAAAATGGGGATAGGGTTAAAGTTTGGTCAAGGAAAAATTATAAGTTAAAACCACACATATTCAATAAGGCATTCAAATAAAATATAGGGCTATGAATGTGACCAAGTATTCATCTATCTATATAATATGGTTGCAAATATTCTATTCTTGATTTTTTAATTTTTATTTTATCGAAAACAATTGTAAATTAAGTAATCATAAAAAAAATAAACATACAAAATGAGTAGCTTAGAAAACAAAAGTTAGATCAAATTCCACAAATAGCGTTAAAAATGTAGTTGGGTGATATGATATATAATAGGATAGGTTTGTGATATGAGTTTAAAACATAAAGAAATGAATTTTAAAATGGCTCTAAGGCTAAACTAAGGATAATTAAGGTGGCTTTTAAAGTTAAAGTGGCTAAAACAAGAAAAACCTTTATCATATTTAAGTATAAAAATCGTAGTAATTTGACTTGGTTCAATATAAGTTCTAGAGGTATCCAAATGACAAAGAATCAAATACTAAAAGATATAAGATGCTTATAAATACTTATAGACTTCAAACAAATTTACCAATTCCTTATACAATACTTTATCAATAATTGACTCCATTTATCTAACTGCATATCCTAACTATTTCGACTTATCAAAGTGCTTAGCCTTTATCTTGATTGATGTTAATCTCAATTTGCAAACCAAATCCAATTCATTCAAAGTGGTTTAACAAAAATTTCTTTGACATTTTATTTCATCAACTTCTAAAAGCATTAGGCATAAACAAGACATTAAAAGAAAGTACTCAAACATCCTAAAAATGTTCAAAATATCCACAAAATCATAACAAAGAAGAATATCCACCCCACACCTATTTAAAACATTGTCTCCAATATTTAACAATAAAGTGCAAAAACATAAAAGGTAGGAAATAAAAGAGAAAAGAAAAAGACACTAACCTATTTTTCTTCTTTGCTTTGGATGGGAAATTTAGCAAGATTGCATAGTGGTTAGGTTTGTCAAAAGTAATGGGTGATGTTGTTGGCTTATCTAGGTGGTGGCAAGTGTAAGAAAAGAGGATATTTTAGAGTTTTCTAACGGTGCCCTTTAATTTTTCTCTTAATGGTCACATATTTACGCAATTGCAAGAGACATACACACTTTTGATACATGGGTGTGTAAATTTTACACGCTTATGATTTGATACAAGCTCCGTGGATATAGGTGTGTCTAGGTACTTACATGGGTGTGTCAAATCCCACACGATTGTGTATCTTTCATGAGTTAGCTCCTCCAATATCACAACAATCTGCTACATGAGCAAGATACATGAGCATGTGCGTTCTTACAAAGGCATATGAGTTCTCACAGAGTCGCCTATATTTGAAATATCTTGCATTCCTTGTTTTTCTTTCTTGATTCATCTGAATTCCATCCTTGTTTTAGTCTATAAGGCAAGTAAAACATACAAAACCTAAAGAAAATTGACAACACAAATGAAATAAAACAAAACAAAACAATAGATAAGCTTAGGTGCCTCTTAAGAGTGTTTTCATTTAACATAATTGGTTCGATGGTGTAATTATTCATCCCTCAAGATTAGTTTCCTCTATCTTAAAAGCATCTTGCAATAATGAATTAATATAGGACAATCTATATTAGGATATTTAATAATATTATAATTTTGAAATTTAATCATATCCCCATCAAACTCTATTGTTATAGTTGTATTATGCACATTAAATTTTGTCCTTACTATTTTCATAAATGGCCTCCCTAATAAAATGGGTGCTGATTAATCATCAATTTTTATATCCAAAACATATATTTCAGCAGGAAAAATTAATTTGTAACATGCACAAGAATACCTTTTACCAACCCCTTGGATGTACATTAGACCTATCTGCCAGTTGAATCACCACTCCTGTCATTTCCAATGGTTCTAATTTGAGAGTTAAATAATTAGAATAAGGCATGACGTTTATGGATGCACCTAAATCTAACATTGCCTTTTCTATTCTAGTCTTACCAATAGTGCAAGGGATGAAGAACATACTTGGATCTTTGCACTTCTCAAGAAAATTTTTCGAATTACTGTTGAAACATTTTCATTCACTTTAATTTTCTCGATTCTTTTATATTTTGCCTTCTTTTCATTATACATAGCTCTTTCAAGAATTTAGCAAATCTAGGTACTTGTTTAATCACATTGAAATGGGAGATATTTACCACACACCTTTGGAATGTCGCATATAAATCAACATCACGCCTCATCTCCGTTATCCTTTAATTCTTCTAAAGAAGGAGGAAGTCTAGCTAGGGAGTAGTATGTAACTCATCCTCATATTCTAGTTTAGCGAATCAAAATGGAAATAGAATTTTCAGCTTTGTTTTGATCTCTTTAGGTGCAAATTGCACATTACATTTTGTCCCTACCTCTTTGCCACTTCCTAAATTACAACACTTACATTTTCCTAAGATTCATCACTATTTGGAATGGTAGTTTGTTGCTGTTTTGGGCTTCTAAATGACTAATGACAATGAACATCTATCCGCTTGAGTCTCTAAATTTTTATACTTGATCGAGTCTTTTGTTGAAATTTCAAAATGTTAGTAGCCAAGTTTTTAACTATTTCTTCAAGGGATAATTTGAAGTTTCAACTGGATGTGATTGTTGTCTTGTTTGGTTGGAATGAAGATAAGGCCTATATGGTTGATTATATGCACTTGATTGGTTTGTTTGTCCATCTCTCCACCTTAAGTTTGGATTGTTTCTCCAATCGGGGTTATATATGATGGAAGAGGGATTATCATTATGTTAAGGTTGTTCTGAAAATTAGCCATGTTAACTTACTCTGAAGCCATCTTGAAATTTCAAACACATGTAGGTTGGATGCCCTTTAACTGAAAAATCTCATATACCTTTGTTGCTTCCATTTTCCTGTTGCCAATTGATGAACAAGTGTAGTAAGGTCATTCTTATGTTTTCCAATGGAAGAAATGTTTACCTCGTTAGCTCGTTAAGCTGAATAGTCCATCCTAATATTGAATTGTTGGGAGTTGGATGCCATATTAGTGATCAACGTGTGCATCTTATTGGTGTTTTGTCAACAAGTGCTCCTCCACTAGTGGCATCGATGATAATCCTTTTAGTGGGTAAAAGTTCTTTGGAAAAATACTAAATTAGTAGTTGTTCGCTAATTTGGCGGTGCAGAATACTAATGCATAACT
Source organism: Erythroxylum novogranatense (assembly GCA_029891385.1). Lineage (NCBI taxonomy): Eukaryota > Viridiplantae > Streptophyta > Magnoliopsida > Malpighiales > Erythroxylaceae > Erythroxylum > Erythroxylum novogranatense. Next base: position 370,890 of record JAIWQS010000254.1, on the reverse strand, counting down.
TTTTAAAATGCTCCCAATACTTATATAGTGATTAGTTATTATGTTAGTGAATGCCACAAATCTCCTTTATAATGCTCGTAGTCCTTGAAGTTGGAGAATTTTTTTTCGAAAAATTGGTTCTTTATTTTGGTTCACATGGTGATACTAGGAGGACATAAATAGTATAACCAATCTTGGGCATTATTCTTCAAGGACAATGGGAATGCTCCTAATTTAATTTGTTCTTCAATAACACCATTATGCTTCATTCATGTGCATACAACAGGAAATTCCTAAAGATGCTTATATGGAACCTCACTTGCATCATTCATGTGCATACGACATGAAATTCCTAAAGATGCTTATATGAAACCTCACCTGCAATACCACGAAAAGTTGGCAACAAATGAATTAAACTAGATTTTAATTCAAAATTAACATTTGCATCAAATTAGGAAAAGTTGTAATGCAGTTGTTGGTTTAAATCTAGTTCGATGAGTTATAGTAGCATTCGATTGTTCACCTTAATTTTTGTTGTTTCAGTGCTTGCAGTGTTGCACTATTTTAAAAATCTTTACTTCTTTCCTTAATTTTTTTGTACCCTTTTCGATCTCTGGAAGGTATTATAAATTAGCTTCATTCGAAGATATTGTAATGAATATACAAACTTAGAATTCCCTGGAAACCACTCCAAAATTTGGTAGAACTGTTGCAGGTACTAAAGATGGCAATAGGCCGACCCATGTCAATTTTTTTTAAATTAAAAGTATAAAATAACATTTTTTAATTGGGTCTTGGGTTTCCCATTCCCTGATCGACCTAAGACGCAACTCTTCTAAGTAAAATGATGTTGTTCTGCTTAGAAAAGTTGGGCCTTGAGCTGGTCTGGGCCTGAACAACCCATGGGTTGGCCTCATTGAAAACACTTGAGTATGGACTAATGTGTCGGTCCATTGCCATCCCTAGTAGGTACCCAAAATTAATTCTTAGGTTCTTGTAATTAAACAAAATTAATATAGAGAAGTAGGAGTCTATCCCATGAGGAATTCTAGCTCACCAATCTATCCCATGAGGAATTCTAGCTCGCCAATCGTTATGAAAGTGAGTAATTAACAAAAGAGGTTGTGAAATTTTGTAATAAATAAAATAAAGGAAGTATTAAAATGAGAGTTTTTAATATGCAAACCTTGGTTTACCGTCGCTTTCACCCTTTGGAACTATGATTGATCATTGGTACCAAATAATGATTTTATCAATCATAAATTCGATGTGATACTAAATATCCACCTTTTTAGGACTAGTTAATCAAAATACATAATTTAATTAACTTTTATTGCTTAACAACGTTAGAAATGATCTAAATTTTACATAATAGATTTAAGAAAAATCGAAGCAAGACAAACATAACATCTACGATATCATTTAATCTAGTTGAAGCTTTTTTAAAAGAAATAATTTCGATGCAACAAATTAAAACTCTAGTTGATTAAAAGACTTGAACTTTCACCTATTCAAACTTTAATTTGGAAAATGATTATTTCAACCAATAAATTAATCGTGTGCATTAGACATTAACAAAAATAATAATAAAATAAAAGTATAAAAACAATTTAATATATGAGTAAATGAAATACTTTATTATTAGAATCAATTTCCTCCCAATTTTCAAAGTTCTAAAAAGGGTTTCACTTCCTTCAACCAAGAATAAAAGATTGGGTAGGAAGGGATTTTCTTGGATTTTGATCCAAATGCTATGTATGCGTGACAAAATTTATCCTTGCATTAAGCACCAGGTCGGTAATGGAAGTCGGATCTGGTTTTGGTTTGACAACTGGGAAGACTACAATCCACTTATATCGCATCCTCGTAGTTGGCATTTAAGTAATAGAATTCCTCTGAATCTGAGGGTCTCTTCCCTTCTTTATAATGGCCAATGACGGGGTACTTTAAAAAGGTTTCAATAATCTGGCTCCCATTTTACCTTCTATTCCCGATGTGCTATGGGATGATGCCATCTTGTGGAAGTTGGAAACTAGTGGGCGGTTCACCAACAAGTCTTATCATCTACTACATTGTTAAGACCCGATCCCGAGATCGGATCCCAACTCTAACTATTTATACCTTAACATTAACGCTCATGCTCTTGCTTACATTCCACACCTATTGGACCCGCTTCGAGCCCAAAATTTGAGCCCTAAAGCTTGCTCCCCTACTTTCTGCAGCTGCTTGATGTGGTTCCATAAGGGTGATGAGCGTACACTACTTAATCATCAAAATCACATTTGGACTTGTTCATATCAATGTAGCTTAAGGCCTCACGTTCACACAGAGGCAAGAATCACCTTAATCGGAGTCATATAACTCAAGATACACTCCAAAAATCTAAGAGAGTTCATACCCGAAACATGCCCTCTTAATTGATCTTTCACTTGTTTTAGGACAAATTTTCTCAATTTAACTCCAATTGATACCAAATTTTATGGAGTGAAAGATATGTGTCTTATAAATCCAATGGTTCAAGCCTCACCTCATTTGGAGGTCGTATGAGAGAATTATGCCCGAAACATTGGACCATGCTCACTTCTGAAATCGGATTGAAACTCTTTTGGCGCGATTTACTATAACTTTTAATCTATAGCTCCAAATGCTTTTGTTCTTTCACCATACGAAAGTAGACATCTAGATCTACAACTCTCATGAAGACTACAAAGGCTGATTCTATCTCCTACATTCTGCAGCGTCTATTTTTCCCATCATCCGATTTCTATCATCCGGTTTTCTATCGTCGATTTCTATCTTCGCTTTTCTATCTTACGCTTTTCTATCTTGATTTCTATCTTCGCTTTCTATCTTCTGATTTCTATCTTCGCTTTCTATCTTCTGATTTCTATCTTCCTTTTCTATCTTCGCTTTCTATCTTACGCTTTTCTATCTTCCGATTTCTATCTTCGCTTTTCTATCTTACGCTTTTCTATCTTCCGATTTCTATCTTCGCTTTTCTATCTTCTCGCTTTTCTATCTTACGCTTTTCTATCTTCGATTTCTATCTTCGCTTTTCTTTCCTCTTCTCGTAAACTTCTCCTCTTCTCCTTTAAATTTCAGAAATCTCACTTCTTCCTACACTAATTCACTTAAACTCCTCCTTTTATACTTCTTCTCTAATCCACTTAAGCCCAAAAGGCCAAGCCTTCATTTAATTCCTTCTTCTTTCATTTTCCTACATCCTCCTTACTTCCTCTTTATCCTACAACTTACTTAGGCCCAATTATCTTTAAGCCCATTTTATCTTTCTTTTCTTTCCTACCTCATTAAAACCCAACTAATTCATTTAATTCCATTAACTCATTACCTAACATCTTTAATGCCAACTCATATTACTCAATGTCAAGTTAATTAATGTTAACATAATTTACTTAATTACTCTAATCATGCTTAATTACATAAAAATTTTGGGGCTAACATTTCTCCCCCCCTTAAGAAATTTCGTCCTCGAAATTCTTACCGACTCATTGAAGAGGTGTGGATACTTCTCCTTCATTGCATCCAGGGTTCCCACGTCGCCTCTTCAATCGCATGATTTCTCCAAAGGACTTTAACTAGTGAATCGTCTTGTTTCGAGAACTTTCTCCTTGATATCTAGAATCGCTCGGCATCTCCTCATAGCTCGATCATCACTCAATTTGAACCTCGAGGTCTGAATTATGTGAGAAGGATCGATCTGTGCCTTCTCAACATAGAAACATGAAAACGTCGTGGATCCGAGACAACTCGAGGCAATGCTAATCAGTAAGCTAACGGCCCGATCTTCTCTAGAATTTCATACGGACCCACATATCGAGGACTTAACTTCCCTTTCTTGCCGAATCTCATAACTCCCTTCCATGGAGACGTCTTAAGGAACACCTTGTCACCCACTGCATAATCCATTTCTTTTCTGTTAGCATCGGCATAGTTTTTCATTCTGTCCTGGGCGGCCTTAAGTCGCTGTTTGATTACCTCCACTTTCTCAACTGTCATCTGAACCAACTCTGGTCCCACTAGCTTCCTCTCACCTTCCTCATCCCAGCATATCGGAGTCCTGCATCTTCTGCCATAAAGGGCTTCATAAGGAGCCATCTGTATGCTCGAATGGTACGAATTGTTGTAAGCAAATTCGACCAACGGCAAATGATCATCCCATGCTCCTCTGAAGTCCATGACACATGCTCTAAGCATCCCCTCTAGAGTCTGGATTGTCCTCTCAGACTGACCATCCATCTGAGGATGAAATGCTGTGCTGAAATTCAATTTAGTTCCTAATGCTTCCTGCAGACTTCCCCAAAATCTCGAGGTGAATCGAGGATCCCTGTCGGATACTATAGAATCCGGAACTCCATGCAACCTTACCACTTCATCAATGTATTTCTTTGCTAAGACTTGCAAGGAATCTGTTTGCCTAATTGCCAGAAAATGGGCTGACTTGGTCAACCGATCAACAATAACCCAAATGGCATCATGCTTCTTGCTGGTCCTCGGCAAACTCATCAGAAAATCCATTGTGATCCTTTGCCACTTCCATTCAGGAATGGACAATGGCTGCAACATGCCTGAAGGTGCCTGGTGTTCAGCCTTGACTTGCTGACACACTAGACATCTGCTCACATACTCTGCTACATCCCTCTTCATGCCTTTCCACCAGAAATGTTCCTTCAAATCTCTGTACATTCTGGTGCTTTGCTGAATGCATAGAATAAGGCGCATTGTGTGCCTCATCCATGATCTCATCCTTAACTAATTTATCATTCGGGATACATAACCTGTTTCCGACTACCATTAGCCCATCATCTCTCACTACCACTTCAGACTGCTTACCATTCTGTATTTCCTCACGAAGCTTACTCGCCTCGCATCCTGCTCCTGCAACTCCTTAACTTTCTCTCTAAGTATCGGCCTCACCCTGAATTGAGCAAGAATACAATCTGACTGATCCTGTTTTAGACTTATCTTAAGCTTGGCCATTTGCTCCAATAGAGGCAAGTAAACTGCCTGAACATAAGCTATCGATGACTTCCTACTCAATGCATCCGCCACTACATTAGCCTTGCCTGGATGATACTCTATCATCAGGTCATAGTCCTTGAGCAACTCTAACCATCTTCTCTGCCTCAGATTCAGTTCTTTTCTGCTCATGATGTACTTAAGACTTTTGTGATCCGTGAAAACCCTTGTGCGAACCCCATACGAGATAGTGTCTCCATATCTTTAAGGCAAAATCATCGCTGCCAATTCCGGATCATGAGTCGGATAATTCAACTCATATGGCTTCAATCGCCGTGAAGCATAGGCTATCACTTTGTCATTCTCATTAATACACAACCTAAGCCTCTTCTCAAGCATCACTATATATCGATATACCCCGATCTCCATCAAGGTGATTAAAATGGGAGCACTAGTTAACCGCCGCTTAAGCTCCTCAAAACTCACTGGCAATCCTCATTCCAGATAAACTGCTGATTCTTCCTTAACAGCTTAGTCATAGGGGCAGCTATTATTGAGAATCCTTCCACAAACCTTCTGTAATATCCTGCCAGGCCCAGAAAACTCCGTACCTCTTTTACTGTCTTAGGCTCTTGCCAATTCACTACTGCTTCCACTTTTCTCGGATCAACATGAATTCCTTTGCTGGAAATCACATGTCCAAGGAAAACTACTTCATGCAGCCAAAATTCACACTTGCTAAATTTGGCATACAGCTCCTGCTCTCTCAATCTCTGCAATACTATCCTGAGGTGCTGTTCATGCTCTCCTTCATCCTTAGAATAGACCAGAATGTCATCAATGAACACTATGACAAACCGATCTAAGAACTCTGAAAACCCTATTCATAAGGTCCATGAATGCAATTGGAGCATTGGTCATCCGAATGGCATGACCACGAACTCAGTAGTGCCGTGGCGGGTCCCGAAGTCGTCTTGTTAACATCGGACTCCACGATTCGGAGTTGATGATAACCTCGATCTTAAGTCAATCTTGAAAAGACCCTTGCTCCTCGTAGCTAATCAAATAAATCATCTATCCGTGGCAACGGATACTTGTTCAATCGTCATCTTGTTAAGCCTTCTATAGTCTATGCACATCCTCCACGCTCCATCCTTCTTCTTAACAAACAGACCGGAGCTCCCAAGGTGAAGAACTCGGCCCGATGAACCGCTTCTCCAACAATTCCTGCAATTGCTCCTTGAGTTCTCTCAATTCAACCGGAGCCATTCTATAAGGTGGTATGGAGATTGGCGCGTTCGGAATCAAGTCAATTTCGAACTCAATTTCTCTCACCGCGGCAACCCCGTAATTCTTCCGGAATACATCAGAAACTCCTTCACAACTTGATAATCTTCTAATCGCCCACATTCACTTCAATCCACTACATGCGCCAAAAGGCCTCACACCGCTCTCATCATATTGTCACTAACATAGCCGAAATGATCCTCGACCGCGCTTCTGTCCCCTTGAAAACCACTTTCGATCATTGCCGGATCAAACTCTACTTCTTTCAAACTACAATCTAGCTTCACTTATACTTCTCCATGACATCCATCCCAAAATGACATCCAACCTCAAGGTCTAGAGGTAGTAGATCTACTACCGATCTAGCACCGACGATCGAGCTCACAATTTTATAGATCATACTAATCACCACCTTACCCTCTAAAGGAGTACTAACAACCAAAAATTGTCCATAACCTCGGGACACACAACATGCATATTCATACTTGCAGATACAAATGAATGTGGAGCCAGATCAATTAACACATAAACAGAGAGTCAAATAATCTGAGCCATACCACCACAACTTCAGGAGCACCGCAGCTTCCTCTTTGGTCATGACAAATACTCTAGGCTGGCGCTGACCTGTGCCCTGGTCTCCTGCGCAGATTAGCCCTCTTGATCGCTCCAGAATCGCTTACTTCAGAATCGGCCTGGTTCCCACTGTCTCTGCGCCTCGAGCTTGAGCTTGGGAACCCTCCTGTCTCGACCTCTGGGACAATCTCTCATCATATGCCCTTCTCTCCACTGAAACAACCACCAAAGCCCTTGAGACACCTCCCGGATGAAACTTCCCGCATTGATCACACTGAGGATACTTGCCCTTCCATGACTTCCCCAGGCCTCCCACACTAGAGACCTGTTGAAATTGCCTGATCACGACTCTTGGCAGGACCACTACTGCCCATGCCACTCTGAGTATGATGGGTCCTGGTGCTCCTCTCAGGTGCTGGAGCACTCACTCCCTTCCTGGAAGATTGCTCTCTGTTCTTCCTTTTCCTACTCACTTCAGCCTTAATATTCTCCAGCTTCTCAGCCTGGAGCGCTGCATCTACCAACTGCTGATAGTCATGGAAATTATGGATCAGCACCTTCTCCCTGATCCCTAGGTGCAGTCCGCTCTCAAACTTCATGCACTTATCCTCTTCGTCGCCACAATATTTGCTGATATCGAGATAGTTGAGTGAACTTCACTCATATTCACTCACGCTCGCTCCCTCTGTGTGAGGCTCGAAACTCCCCGGCCTTCTCTTGATGTAAACCCTCGAGAAGTACTTCCTCCTGAAAACCTCTAGAAACTCCTTCCATGTCACCAAGGTATTACCTAGCTGCATGGGGCACCGCCTCCCCAAAGTCAAACAGATCCCCTGCAATAAACTAGTCAGCATACTCTACCCTCTCCCATCCGAGCACTTCATCGACTCAGACCCTCTCGGTCCTCTTCAACCATGCTTCGCCTCCTGGGATTAGTAGTTCATTGAAATCGATGACCCCATACTTCCGGCTTGTCATCTCGCCCACCCGATCTGCTGGGTGGCATCTGAGCCAGGGTCCTTGGCCCATGGCATGGATGAAAGCTCAGGCGAAGGCCCCGAAAGAGCTGGGATCTACTTGAGGCATAGGAGGGGCTGAGAGGCACTTCATGCTGCACACTCGGTGCTTCGAATCTGAAATAGGGATGGTCCTCGCATCACGGGAATGTGGGATTCATCCGCACCTCCCTCGAGAGCTCGATCGAGCTGAGCTCCTCGAGTTCTTCTTCGAGGCGATATTACTCCTTTTAGTGAAAACATTTCAAATCTTTAGCTCATGCTTGTAAGACAAGTTCAAATCATGTAAAACAATTCAAAATCAATGATGCATGTACTGTATTTAAAACAAGTTTAAAGCTCATGTAACATGATGTATGCTGACTCTACTCTTGAGGCTACCCACTAGGGTTCCTAGGAAATCATAAACCTAGAGCTGCTCTGATACCACAGATGTTAAGACCCGATCCCAAGACCGGATCCCAACTCCAACTATTTATACCTTAACATTAACGCTCATGCTCTTGCTTACATTCCACACCTATTGGACCCGTTTTCAGAGCCCAAAATTTCGGAGCCTTAAAGCTTGCGATCCCTACTTTGCAGCGTTTGATGCTGTGGTTCCATAAGGGTGATGAGCGTACACTACCTAATCATCAAAATCACATTTGGACTTGTTCATATCAATGTAGCTTAAGGCCTCACGTTCACACAGAGGCAAGAATCACCTTAATCGGAGTCATATAACTCAAGATACACTCCAAAAATCTAAGAGAGTTCATACCCGAAACATGCCCTCTTAATTGACCTTTCACTTGTTTTAGGACAAATTTTCTCAATTTAACTCCAATTGATACCGAATTTTATGGAGTGAAAGATATGTGTCTTATAAATCCAATGGTTCAAGCCTCACCTCATTTGGAGGTCGTATGAGATAATTATGCCCAAACATTGGACCATGCTCACTTCAAATCGGATTGAAACTCTTTTGGCGCGATTTGCTATAACTTTTAATCTATAGCTCCAAATGCTTTCGTTCTTTTACCATACAAAGTAGACATCTAGATCTACAACTCTCATGAAGACTACAAAGGCTGATTCTATCTCCTACATTCTGCAGTCGTCCTATTTTTCCCATCATCCGATTTCTATCATCCGTTTTCTATCGTCGATTTCTATCTTACGCTTTTCTATCTTCGCTTTTCTATCTTCCGATTTCTATCTTCGCTTTCTATCTTCTGATTTCTATCTTCGCTTTCTATCTTCTGATTTCTATCTTCGCTTTTCTATCTTCGCTTTCTATCTTCTGCTTTTCTATCTTCTGATTTCTATCTTCTGCTTTTCTATCTTCTGATTTTCTATCTTCTGATTTCTATCTTCTGCTTTCTATCTTCTGCTTTCTATCTTCTGATTTTCTATCTTCTGATTTCTATCTTCTGCTTTCTATCTTCTGCTTTTCTTTCCTCTTCTACGTAAACTTCTCCCTCTTCTCCTTTAAATTTCGTAAATCTCACTTCTTCCTACACTAACTCACTTAAACTCCTCCTTTTATACTTCTTCTCTAATCCACTTAAGCCCAAAAGGCCCAAGCCTTCATTTAATTCCTTCTTCTTTCATTTTTCCTACATCCTCCTTACTTCCTCTTTATCCTACAACTTACTTAGGCCCAATTATCTTTAAGCCCATTTTATCTTTCTTTTCTTTCCTACCTCATTAAAACTCAACTAATTCATTTAATTCCATTAACTCATTACCTAACATCTTTAATGCCAACTCATATTACTCAATGTCAAGTTAATTAATGTTAACATAATTTACTTAATTACTCTAATCATGCTTAATTACATAAAAATTTTGGGGCTAACATACATACTGGGGATTAACTAATGCTATTTTTACGAATATAATTAATTGGATTTGATCTTCTTTAACAAAAAAATATGCACACTACCTAATCTAATGACATGACGATAGTTAATACCTTTAGCTTGGTTATATAAATAAGTTGTGTTAGATTTGCTTTCTTTTGTTTGTGTATAGTCTTGAACTCATTGTAATGTTGGTTTACATATATATTTTCCTTTAGTTTTCAAAAAGAATAAAAGACTTAACTAATAATAGTCATTTCTACCACTAAAAGTTGAAGAAAAACTACTCTAATGTTGACTAAAAAAAAAAGAACTTTGAGAAACAAGAAAATGTAGCTAGAAATTGGATGATTTGATTTTCACATCTCGGCTCGATTTATAGTCTTTAAAACCCATGTGAAAACCCAAACCTAGACAAGATAAGGTTAATAACTTTTAATACGTTTTCTCTTGAGATTCAAAGTCTTGAATTTGCTGTTTTTACTGAGTGTGCCCAAGTCTATGATCACTTCATATTGTTTTTTTAGACTTCACTTTAAATTGATTCTCATAATCTGTTATCAAATGCAAATTAAAATGTTTTGGTAGCCTAATCTCCTTAATTTCCCTTAATAATTAGTGATTTTGACTATTTATTTCAAACTTTTCAATTTTGTATTACATTTTAATGTTTTTCTTAAAAGAATTGAATTTGAGCATATTAAAATAAGATTGTAAAGGATTTGAATGCTAAAAATTAGGCAAAATTATGGCACATCACTAGAGTTATAGTAGTCTATTGTGGCCAAGATGAAAGGGAATATGTGCTTATTGCCACACGTGCCTAAGGAAAATACCAGATTGTGAACATAGCTTTCCTGTCAAAATTTAGCAACTATAGGCTCCTAAAATCAATTTATCATGTCACTGTGATCCAGACAGCTATTCTTTACAATCAGCTGCTAACGCTAGGAGTGTTGCAGACTACCTGTAGAACAACTTTCTCGGCAGTTTGTCGAGTTCTTGGCCACTAGGACGCATCAGTTTGGATGGTATAGACTTTGACATCGAAAGAGGTGAACCACACTATGTTGCTCTTGCCCGTAGGTTGTCAGAGCTGAAAAATGGAAAAAGGAAAGTGTATTTAACAGCAACACCACAATGTCCATTTCCAAACTATTATCTCAATGGTGTACTATCAACAGGATTATTTGACTATGTCTGGATTTATTTCTACAAGAAGCCCCCGTTAGACTATAGTTCTAGCAATCCTGACAATTTTAAAAACTCCTGGACTAAATGGACGTCAACTATTCTTGCCACAAAGTTCTTTGTAGGAATCCTAACATCTCAGGCAGCTGCATATAACAGTAAATGTTCTCAACACACAAGTATAACGATGATAAGATCGCGGCTACAATTCCAGAATTATGAGTATTGTTTATTTTAGGTAGAGGTGTCTTGTGGTCCAAAATCAAAGAGCAAACTCAGAATTCTAATAACCAGAGTCTTAAAAAATAAAACTCATTCCTCTCCATCTGTCTACTTGATATATTCGATATGTTATAATGGCATCCACTTCATACATTTTTGATAGAAGGTAACAGTTCTTTATGTGACGCTCTAAAATTCCTAAACAACAATCTAGACAAAAATTTTCACAATTACATCATTAATTAAAAAACTTTCATTAGTCTAAAAAATATTGTTCATCATTAACAAAAAATGTTTGTACAATCATCCCAAACTGTAACATTTAAAAGCATATACAATAAAACAAATTGATTTGCCCACCTAAAATCTACAATGTTAATCGTGTGCACTGAAGTTATTAACATTCTCTCTATCTTTTAAAAAAATATAGCGGCAAAAAGTGAGTTATTTATTCAATAAGGGTAACATGACAATATCCTTAAAATCAAATAACTCAACACACGCACACACACACACATATATATATATGTAATAAAATACATAAGCAATACTGAGTAAACATCCATAATAATATTATTATTAATACTAATTATTTTTAATTACTACTATTTATATTTTACCTCTTTAATATAATAGGCTTCCATTCAATGGTCTGCAACTTATTAGGCTTACATTGAATAATCTCTCAGCTCATTTATACTCATTATAATAAAACATAATCAAATATGTAAATATCAGTATATGGTACCCTAATCTGTTAATCTAATTTAGTATCTTAGTATCATTCTAATATCTAGCTATTAACACGGGATATTCCCAGGACTTGGGTACTTCAATACCACTTTGATACCTAACCATTGACAAAGGGCATCTCTAGGACTCAAAGTGTCCCAGTTTTTACTCCACGGATTGGTACCTAGCTATGACTCGCTCATCTTTCAGTAACTCATTAATTTACGACTATCGAATATAGTCTATCCTAAGCAAACTAGAGATTCACAACGTTTACATTCTATCCTCAAACAATTATAGACCATTCTCTATCTAATTTCGTGAACATAATTTTTCTGATCCTAATATTCTTAATTATATGCATAATTGACAATTATAAATATAAAAAATTCCCAAATTTTAGGCAATACACATCATAATATTGAACATTTTGTTCCTTGTCAATTATTTATTAATAAATAAAATTCTTCAAAATATTTCTTATATTTAAAAATCTATATATTTAATTATTAATCATTAATTTAAGTAATTACTAATTCAAAATATGATTCACGATCAAGTAATTTATTAATAACAAAATTTTACAAGTTTTTGAACCGTACACAATTATAAGGGTATAATTTAAGGTTACCTTAATTGATTTTCATGACTTAACTATTTTAATTGGTCTAATCTATTCCTTAATCCATCCTCCGGAGGTTGACATTTATTTAAGAAAATTTTCAAACCCAATTACGCTTGGTAATCTAAAGTTACCCCTTTTTTGATACTTTATTATTATTTAATAAAATATCCTTACTTTATCTTACCACCATAATTACTAAAATACTTTTAATTGTTAAATTTTCTATTTTAACCCCATGTTTTTATTATTATTACTAAAATATGCTAAGAAATAAATTCTAATTTTAATTTTGTCCCTTAATAAATCTTGAATTTTCCTTAAAATTTCTTCTTCTTCTCCTTTTCTCTTCTCCTAACTCCTCTTTTCTCATATTTTCAATCACTTTTCTCCTTTTTTCAATTTCATCAAAATTGTTATCACAAACAATTAGTATATAATTCCAACTGGAAATTAGTTTAGGATGATAAAAATCACTAATAAAAGGGAAGTAATTTAGCTAAAATCTTACCTATATAATGTTTTATACCTTTCTAATGGATTTTGTTAATCTCTATAATTTTATGTCTAACCTACTACAAAATAAACAAAATTAGGAAATACAAGAGAAAAGTTTCACATAAAGGAGAAAGATAATTACCACTTGAAAATATGGAAAAGAAGAAGATGAAGAATAGAACACTAAATTTGATTAAGTTCAAACTTTTCAACCAATTCAAAGCTCATTTAAGATTAGATATTTTAATTTCTTCCTTTAGTATATTGATTTTCAATTGTTACTAAATTTTTCAATCAACCATTAACCTATTAAAATTTAATAAAATATATTTTTTCTTTAATATAAATAAATCCTTATCATAATAATCTGATAATTTAAATATTTATTAAAATTTCAAAATAAAGATACTTTTATTAATAAATTTTAACATTAATAATTAAATTTATAAATACTATAATATTCCATAATTTAATTTTATTATAACAGAAAAAAGTTTGGAAAAGTTACTAATATCTATCTAGCATTTGAGGCCAAGGCTCCTGGCGGTCTACACCTGACCGGAGTTCATAGTTCATGGCTTGTAGTAATTCACAGCTTGGGCCTGAATTCATCATTCAGAGACCCCGCATCTTCAAACCTAAAATGCAGTTCAATCACCCCGTATATGCCGGCATTGTATGTCTTTAATATAAAGCTAACGTTGTTGACTTTCAATGTGAACTTGTTAAACATTAGCGTTAATTTTCTCATTTTTGCCAAACCTACACTCAACCAAAAGAACTTGGAAATTTCTCAGCTTGACGGATTGAACGAGTGAGGAAAAGTTTAATGGAAAATTTGTAATACCTAACAGTATCTCAGTTGTATATCCTGAATTGAATGTAAAAAGATAAGAAATAAAAAATGCAGAAATACCTAATTTTGGTTTTCATAACTTCAAACGAACTTTTCAAAGCTAAAATGAACGTGAATCTACCGCCGTCCTTACGGGAACTCCTCTCAAGGATACGAATAAGATCTTTATACAATTTTCTCAAAACGTAAGCTCTCTTAACAATTCAGAGAATTCTTATACTTACGATTCATTATATAAGCAATTGTATGAGACTTTATCTTTTATATAACATCCATATCGGCTTTCTCATCACAAGGCTAATATGGTTGCGGTCCACACTAATAAGAATCAAATTTTCATACGAATTTTGACTCATTAATTTAGAACTTTTATGAGCAACTTTATTATCTTTATCTAGATCAAATTACGTAATTACTTAACCGATAATTTATTGAAAAACTAAAAAATGCAATTAATAGTTGTTCAACTTTATGAGAAAGGACAAAATTATCTAACATTCTCCCCTTTGAATAAACATTAATTGCAGTTTTAACTCTAGTTTAAAAACAGTTTAAAAATTCGATTAAGCCACACTACTGAATTAGTCGACAATACCTCATCTGTTAGTGCCAGATGAAAATTTGCAATAACATTCCCGTCCATCCCATTTCACTTATTATCATCTGTGAATGTTGTCGACTTTTCGCTGATGGTTGCTAGACAGTTATCTTTTCTCAAAATAGCCTTCATCTTCAACTTCCATAACGAGAAATTACTCTCATTGAACTTTTCAATATCAAATTTTGCTGTTATTGTTTCTATCACTAATAGAATTTTGGCTCCCACTATTTTACATGAATAATACCTGAATATATGAACAATACCCATATGTATAAATAGTTTCGAGTACCATATGTGTATGTAATAATACTTTATACTTGAATTACAATAACTGCACAGTTTAATGCGAAAATAAATACATAAACAGTTATCACCTTTTGTGGTTATTGTTCACCAATTTTTACTGTGCTCACCGAAATTTCGAACGGATTACGTCAAAAAATTCGTTGTAATTTTCTCAACTAATTCTGATACCACTTGTTGTAAAAATCAACTATATTAGAGCAGATTCGCAGCTAAATATGACTGAAAGAATAATAATGAACATACATATTTTACGTAGAAAATCTCCAAATTAGGATAAAAAACACGGATAAGACAAGGATAGAAGAATTTTACTATTAAAAAAAGGATAATTACAAAGAAAAGCTAGACCCATAAAAAATATACAAAATATTTTTGTCTTTCTTTCTTTTTATTTTATCTCTCACCTCACATCTCTCTTCTCTCTAATTGAGATACACTCTCTTTATTTATCTCCTGCTTACCATTATTCATCTTATTAGGCATGCCAAGCCTACTAAGTTTGGCAAAACGAGTCCTGTAGACTTTCCCCACAAGTCTATTTCCACAAGGTTTCGGCTAACCTGAGACATTCTTCTATAAATTAGGGAAGAAGATCTTGAAGCGAAGCAAACCAAGCGAAAGAAGGTAACAACAATGGCTTATCTAACTGCATTTTCACTTACCTTACTCTGCCTGCTGTGTTCTGCCATTATTAAGGGGTCCAGTGCAGGCGATATCGCTGTGTACTGGGGTCAAAATGGGAATGAGGGAAGCTTGGCAGATGCTTGTTCTTCAGGCAACTATGCCATTGTAAATATAGCTTTCCTTGTCACTTTTGGCAATGGACAGACACCAGTACTTAACCTAGCAGGGCATTGTAACCCTGCCGGGGGTGGCTGTTCTAGTTTAAGCAACGACATTAAAGCTTGCCAGGGTCGAGGCATTAAGGTCCTGCTCTCTCTCGGAGGCGCTTCAGGAAGCTACACACTCGCTTCAGCTGATGATGCCAGGTAGTGGAAGGAGTACTTACACGTAAAGTAACTTGAGCTTTTTTTCTCCATACATATCGTCTTCTTTATTCTAACAAAACAAAATTCCAGGAGAGTTGCACAATACCTGTGGGACAATTATCTTGGAGGGCAATCGGCGTCTCGTCCATTAGGTAATGCTGTGTTGGACGGTATTGATTTCGATATTGAAAGAGGCACAACTCAACACTGGGACGAGCTGGCAAGAGCACTGAAAGGATTCCGCGGGCAGAAGAAGGTGTACTTATCAGCAGCTCCTCAGTGTCCATTCCCAGATAGGTTTCTCAATGGGGCAATAGGAACTGGACTCTGCGACTACGTCTGGGTCCAATTCTACAACAATAACGGTTGTCAATTCTTAGGCAACGGTGACGCGTTCAGGAGTTCTTGGAATCAGTGGACGACAACTAAGGCCGGAAAAGTATACTTGGGGTTGCCTGCTTCTCCTAGCGCGGCGGGGAGTGGCTACGTCCGACCTGATGTTGTGAATTCTCAGATTTTGCCGTTTGTCAAGAGGTCGTCCAAATATGGAGGTGTCATGGTCTGGTCTCGCCAATATGACAAAGGATTCAGTGCTGCAATTAAGCCCAACGTTTAAGGGAATTGCGCTAACTGTGTTGAGTAACAGAATAAAATAATAACATGGATGCCTTTTGCATATGTATTTGAATAATGAAATATCCATCTTGTTAAAACCTGTTGTAGAAATTTTATATATGTAACGACAGTGATTTTATTGTTCAATAGTTTTCTACGTATTAAAATTGATACTTGAATGATAGAATGGTATTAACCATAGTTAGTTTAGAAGATTGTTCTTAAAACTGTGAAATTATTAATTATACTTGAAATTAAAAAAAAAACCTAAATCTTCTCTTATGTTTCTTATCTTTTAAGTCAAGTTATGATAATCAAATCCTTGTTGAAGTTATCTATAAAGTTATGATAACCACAGCCTCCTCGTATCTTCTGTTCAAACAAGTTGGCCTTATTTTTTCATATTCTGTCATTTGACACATCCACATCCTTTGGCTATTTGTTTTAACGGGATACATTCTGATGGCGTAATCAAAAGCTTTGTCCTAGTGAAAATGGCAAATTCACATTACTTGCAGGTGTGAAGAGAAAAAGAAAGCCAGATACAACTCTTAGATGTAACTAAGCACATCAAAGCTATATGTGCATAAACACAAGGTTGATCCTTCGGCCCAAAAATATCTACAGATTTACACTTATTATAAATGCGGGACCATATGCTAAAGGGGTACTCTAAATTTCAGCGTCAACCATCTTCAATTTGTGGCAACTAAACTCCGTTCATATCCTGTAACCTTTTGCTTGTTTTTTCTTCTTGCTGTATTTACAATCTTCAATGTTCTAAAAAAGCCTTCCACTTCTTCCAGCTAAGAATAAAAGATTTAGTCAACAATGATCATTCCTATTGTTACAAAGGTATTCTAGGAATTCAAACTTTCACCGAAGTTTCTCGCTCACACCCTTTGCATGGCAATCTCGCTTAGATCCGTTAAAGCAAAGACTCAGCCTTTCCCTCACTTTCGAAGTGTTTACCTCGCACACACTCGAATAAACAATGCTTAAAAGAACAATAAGAGTAAAGGCAACAAGAACGCACAAAGATACGGTATAAAACTAACTTTATATACTTTCCCTCAAAAGAATACAAAGAATGCTCTCTCTGAATGAATAAGAAGAGCAAGGCTCGAATGAGCTATATATAGACATCCTAACTTGCCTTCCAAGTTACATTCAGAATCCTACTCAATCTGAACTGCCTAAGATCGTGCTAGATTATGTCTATCCTTATCAGATTGCATCACGTGGACCAATTAGACGACACCCCCGTCTAAATAGGACTCTAACTGATAAGATAAGATAACAACAAGATAGAGGTTACATTTAACTCGGAAACTAACATCCTCGTCCTCGAAGAACTCTACTATCTTCAGACGTTCAGTTCCACTGTAACTCTAACTCCCAGTTGTCGCCACATCATCCAAGATCTCCCCACGATCTCTATCCGTTGATGATGCAATGTGATCTCGCCGAAGCCCACTAGCACATTGGCCTAATCCAATGCTCCCACAACAAGTCCATTAGTCGTGGTCCATTCATCCAAGCATGGGCTAAGTCCTTAGTCCATCAAGTTTTTAGCCCAGGTCGAGTCAATCTCCACAAGGTCCAATGCTTTACTAAAATTTGCACCAAGTCTGATCCCACTAGCCCGTGTTTGCCTTAGTATTTTCGCATGCCTCCCTCATGCGTGGATTCAGCTAACCTCTTGCCTAAGGCTCCTCATCAAGGTAGCTGAGAAGTGCTCCGGAACTTAGGGGTCTAACAAACCACCCCCACCAGATGGATTCGACGCCCTCGTCGAATTAGTCTGAAGGTAGGCGTTCACCTGATCCTCGAACTGCCACAAGGTTGTATCTTTCTCCCATGTTGCTTCCGCGATAGGTTTACCCTTCCACTGGATTAAGAACTTTGTCCGTCGGTTCTTCTTACCCATGGTCCGGTGGTCTAGGATCTTCTCCGCTTGATCCTCAAACTGTTTTCTCACAACCGGTGGTGCATGCTTCACCTGACTCCTATTCGGATCTGATGCATCCTCATAGTAAGGCTTGAGAAAACTAACATGAAAAGTAGGGTGTACCTTTAACCGCTCGGGTAACTTCAATCGGTATGCCACGTTCTCCACTTTCTGTAGCACTTCAAACTGTCCATCATACTTTGGCACTAATCCCCTATGCACTTGGTTGCTTGAGATCTTCTTCCAAATTTGCGGGGTTAGTTTCAACAAAACCTTATCCCCCACATCAAACTCCAACGGTCTCCTCCAAAGATCCGCTTGCTTCTTCATCCGTTGAGAAGCTTTACGAAGACTGTCCCTCGCCTCATCTAGCATCTCTTGCTTCTCCCTTGCAAACTTATGCGCCGCAGGACACTTGTCACTTGTCCTTTGTTGAGCGATCTCTAAAGGAGTGAGAGGCTGTTGTCCCAACACAATCTCAAAGGGACTCTTCTCCGTGTCAAGATCTGCAAGTTATAACGAACTGCGATATCAAGTAAATTTAACCAATTTCGTTGACTTGCACTTACGTAATGCCGAAGATATTCCTCTAACAAACCGTTGATTCTTTTTGTTTGGCCATCCGTTTGTGGGTGATTCGCTGTTGAGAACTTTAACTCACAACCCATCAAATTAAAAAGAGATGTCTAGAATCGGCCCGTAAATATGGCATCTCGGTCACTCACAATATCCGCTAGTACTCTAAAATACTTGACCACATTTTTGTAGAATAGCTCGGCCGCAACATTCGAGGTACAGGTCACAGGAGTTGACACGAAGACTGCATACTTAGAGAATCTATCAACCACCACCATGATTGACGCCATGTTGTCCACCTTTGGAAACCCACTAATGAAATCCATTGAGACCGACATCCAAGGTCTCTCGGGGATGGATAAGGGTTGTAGCAAACCGGCTTCCTTCTTCCTTTCCGATTTATCCAACTGACATACAAGGCACGTCTTGACGTAACACTCCACGTCATTCTCCATCTTCAACCAAAAGTAGGAACGCGATAGGAGCGTTAGCATCCGTTAGACTCTTGGGTGACCAGCCCACTGCGAGTCATGCGTCTCCTTCAACAATTGTTTCCGCAATCCACCAAAGCTTAGCACGTAAACTTGACTACTCTTAGTCATCAATAGCCCATCGTCATCGAGCCAAAACCTGCGTACAACACCCTCCTTTACTTGAGTAATTAACTTACAGTACATGGTGTCTAGCGAAGCTGCCATTTTGATTTGCTCCAACAGGTTGGAGTCCACCCTTGTGATCGAATAAAGGGCCGCAAATGTTGGACCCCAAACTTTCGGTGAAAATTAGAATTATTAAAATGAATTCAATGAGTGCTTTCAGATATGAATTGTGTTATAGAAGTTTTTATGGAGTTCTGGGTAAAAAGTTATGATGTTTACAAGTTGAGGTGTTGTTTAAAGTTTTGAGGAGATTATCGATCGGTTATCTTTGAGTGCATTTTTGACCTCTTTAAAGATCAAGCTTACTTTCGAGTTCTTCTTGAAAATGGTAGATCTCTCTTTTAGCTTTCCAACGGTACCAAGTTTGCGAAATTTGGAGCTCGGAGTCAAAAGATATGAAAGTTTGAAGTTTAGAGGTCGGATCGCGTGGCCGATCGCTCGGCAGCGAGCGCCCGCACGCGCCCGAGCGACCCACTCGGGCGTTGGTCAATCGGCCCGCGGGGTAGATTTTTAGTTGACCTGTTGGGACTCGAAAATTTTTATTTTTATTTTTTATTGATTTATTGATTTATTTGACTTATTCTTTATTTTTGCCTTAATTGTTTAATTATGTGTATATATATATATATGTATTTGTTGAGTCTTGAAATTTGTTAGTATGATTGGGAATTGGAAATTTTGAAGTTTAAGTGAAGGGTTAGAATTAATTGGATTAATTGAAGTAAGCTTGGATGTGTAAAGCCATATGAGACAAAAGTAAGTGCTTGTTAGGAAGAGTGGGCTTTAGAGGTTAAAGGGGATAAGAAGAAGGAGGATTAGAAATAAGTGGATTATGGTGTAGTGGGCTTGTGAGGAGGAGAGCCCAAAGTGGCAAGTGAGCTTTAAGAGGGTATCAAAACTATGTAGTTTTGATGAGGGCTTTAAAGATGAGTTAAATGAATTAAGAGGAGAGGAAGCAAGTGTCGCAGAGAAAAGAAAAGAAGAGAAGAGCAAAGCGTGAGCCAAGAGAAAGGAGGGTTTCGGCCAAGAAGAAAAAGGGAGAGCCATAGGAAGCTTAAAGGAAGGAAGAAAGAAGAGGAAAAAGAAGAGAAATCTACTTGGTAGAGGTAAGTTCCATCTTTGTTTATGATATGTTCGAAAATGGGAGGAAATGGAAGTTAGGGTTTGTGTAGGGTTTGAAGAAAGAAAGAAGAGAAGGGTAAGATCTATGGATTTTTGGGATTTCTAAGTTAGGATTTTGGTTTTTCTAGCATAGATGACTTATGGGTAGGTTAGGTTTAAAGTTTATTTTACCTTTGCTTGATTTTATGAATGCTATGTCTTTCTTTAGAATATATTTATTAAATGGAGTGTGATTTAATTGAAGGAACTCAAGAAAACCCCACTCAAGACAAGGAGGAAGGGCAATCTTGAATTCGGATTCCGACGTTAGGTGGGTAACATTTTTATAGTTGTTGTGTAATGGACAAATGCCCTATGTGTGCTATCTTTGTTAAATTGTGTGTATATTGAAAGTGTATTCCTTTGATTTGAAAGAAAAGAATGAAACTATGACGATTCGATGCAATGAAAGAAGCATAAAATGCTATTCTTGTGTTTGAATATGTGAGCATAAATTGGTTGTGATTGGGCGAGAGAGAATCTATTTCGTTAAGTCATGTGCACGTTGACCCCCCTAGCCTTATCCCGACTGCCCGCTTGAGGCCCACGAGATCCGAAAATGGACTCGTCGTGTTTACGGTAAACTTCAGTTTCCGTCGTGTTTATGAAACTCTCGAGCCAATTGTGTAAATTTCAGCATTTTGAGTATATGATGCATATTATGTGTTTTAATTGATAAAAGATCCCATGTTATGCTTTATGTGATGAGTTCGGCTAATTATGACTTATGTGATAAAGTTGGGTATTTATGCCTATTATGTTAATTGCAAATGTTATGGATTCTTGATTATGTGTTGTATGGTTCATTACTCGATGGCTATAGAGGTGTTAGCCACTGAGCCGTGTTTGCTCACCCCATTCTCCCTCCTCAGGTGCAAACTCTAGTTGAACGTGGAACCTTGCAAGGCATCGGGCATAACTCCAAGAAACTTTAGACACTTTTGTATTAAGTTAGTATCTAGCTTTGGATAGCTTTATAAGCATATTAAGCATTGGGCATCTCATATGTTGTATTTTGGTACTTGATTCTCGATGGATTTGATGAACATGCTGATATGTAATTAAAGCTATGATTGAATTCTTGAATGATTGATAAGGAGAATGAGAGCTCTAGTACTCTCTTATGTATGTGTATGTACTGAATTGCGATCTGTGTATGGCCTTGAAAAAGGGTATGTGTATGCATCTTTTAATGGTTGAGTTGTTGTTGGGTTTTGTATTGGGATAGCTTGCTGGAATTTGCTAAGGTTTAGGAGTTGTAGAAATTCTGGGCTGATGTGTTCATAAGGTCAATTTTGGGTATTTTGAGTAGAGCTGAAATTTCTGGACTGTCATAGATCAATTAGGATCATTTAGATTCCTTGAGGGTGTTAGGCGAGTTGTAGAACCTTCCATGTTGTAGTATGAGCCATTTTAGAGTGTGTTATTTGGTAGCTAAGAGTTGTTAGAATAAAGTGCAGGTGCTGTCAAAATGATAGATTTTATTAGCAGAAACTTTGATTTCTCATGCGACCTATATAAAGTTGGATTTTGTCCTTTTGGTCTTCATGAAAGTTGTAGATCGTTCTCTTACCTTTCCATAGCCACCAAGTTTGCTCAATTCGGATTCCTGAGTCAAAAGTTATGGTGGTTGCAAGTTCTGGTACTGTTTAGGAGGAGCTAGTCGATCAGTCTTGGAGTAAGCTTTTGATTTTTTTAGAGGCCGAGCTTATCTTTAGGTCCTTCTTTAAAATGGTAGAGCTATCTTTTAGCTTTCTAACAAATTAAACCGTGTCTTATTTGGAGCTCGGAATCAAAAGTTATTAAGGTTAGAAGTCTGATAGGTCGGATCGCTGAGTAGGTCGCCCGCACGTGAGCGCCCAGCCCGCTGCCGAGGGCCAGCGCTCGCCCTTGGGCTAGCTCGCGTGTTTGGGGTCGGTTTTTGGCCGACCGACCCCTCTCCCTTCTTTTGGCCATAACTTTTTGCATAGACCTCCGATTAAGCTGATTTTCGAAGTGATGGATTTCTAAGAAAATTTTCTATCTTTTTATACCTGATTTATCAATATTGCTTTTAAATTGTAAAAAGTGCTTTTAAATAGGGCAGAGTAGTGAGCCCCTCCAATCTCAGACGCAGCAGTCACCTAGCCAGTCTGAGCAAGTGCCTGCTCTAGACCCGAGATTGTTCCAGGCATTTACCCAAGCCTTTGTTCAGGCTATGGGTTAAATGCCCCAGGTTTCTGGTTCGGCCCCAGCTAAGAAGGGGAGATAGTTTGACAAGTTGAGAAAGTATGGAGCGGTGGACTTCTACGGGACCACGGATCCTGAAGAAGTCGAGACCTGGTTGAGGAAGACCGAGAGGGTCTTGGATCAGATGGAGTGCGAGGATGATGAGAGGGTGGTCTATGTTGCCAGTTTACTCCAGGGAGATGCCTTGCATTGGTGGGAGTGTGTACCGGGAAGTTAGCTGAAGCCGATAAGGTTGACATGGGAAGACTTCTGGTGTTTCTTACAGAAAAATATCTGTCTAAGGTGTACATCCAGTGAGAACGGAGGGAGTTTCGAGTCTCACCTGAGGAGATGACGATTCTCGAATCTGAGCCACGGTTCACTCATTTGTCAAGGTATGCTTGAGATGATGTTGATGAGGCTGCAAAGTGTCACTGGTTTGAGTCGGACTGCACCTAGCTATCGAGAGAAGGTGGTAGTCAGAACTTTGGCGACTTTCAACAATGGTTGAAGCGGCGTTGAGAGTTGAGAACATCGAGAACATTAAGAATGCGATTAGCCGGGAAAAGAAAGGGAAGAGAGCGATTCGGGAGGGAGGTGGTACTTATTCACGAGAGAAGTGCAGAACCTTTCTGTCTTGATCTGAGGAGAGGAGCAGCGGTGCGAGCCGACCTAGGGCTATGAGGACTTCTACTGTTTCTCACCAAACCTCAACGGTGGGCGGCAGTAGAAGAGGAGATGGGGAGAGGCCACCTCTTCCCAAATGTTAGCACTGTGGGAATCTCCATAAGGGAGAATGTCGCAGATTAACAGGAGCAAGCTTTAATTGTGGGCAGAGAGGACAAATAGCCAAACAGTGTCCTAAGACGGATAGAAGAGAGGGATCACAGATGCAAGCTTCCAGGAGAACAGAGACAGTGGGACAGAAGGTCAGGATCAAGTGGGTAGCTCGAGTGCCTAAGAGCTCATCCTCCAGACAGATCCAGGGGGCAAGCACCGGCTAGAGTGTTTGCAATGACTCTAGAGGAGGCAGAGACAGCTCCAGAAGTGGTGACGAGTATGGTTAAATTGTTTGATGATGATGTTCTTGTTTTAATTGATCCGGGTCTACCCATTCCTTTGTGTCTTCGAGTATGACTGTGCATAGGAGGAGTCTGAGCCCATTGGATACTCCTTTGATGGTGAGTACTTTGAGCGGCCAGTATATTATTATCAGTCAAGTGTATAGAGATTGTGAGATAGGGATTAGTGGAGGAAAATTTGTGGTGGACTTGATGCCCTTGAAGATGGGAGGATTGGATGTGATCCTAGGTATGGATACATTAGAGAAGTATCATGCCAATTTAGACTGCAAGCAGAAGAAAGTGGAATTCGAGCTAGAGGATGGTAGAAAAGTGGTATTCATGGGAGATAGAAAAGTCAGTCCACCTCGGATTGTTTCGGCGATGACAGCAGAGAGAATGATGAGTAAGGGGTGTGAAGCATTTCTGGCCTATGAGTTAGACACGAAGGCAGATAGAGGGAGGTTGGAAGACATTCCTGTAGTCAGGGAATTCCCGGATGTCTTTCCTGAGAAATTGCCAGGACTACCTCCGCCTAGAGAAATTGAGTTTCCCGTTGAGCTTTTTCCAGGTACTACGCCGATTTCAATTCCTTCTTACCGAATGGCTCCGGTGGAATTGAAGGAGTTTAAGGAACAATTGGAGGATCTATTAGAGAAAGGTTACATTAGACCGAGCTCATCGCCTTGGGGAGCTCCGGTTCTCTTTGTGAAGAAGAAGGATGGGTCGTTGCGGATGTGTGTGGATTACAAGAAGCTGAATCATGCCACCATTAAGAACAGATATCCGCTCCCGCGTATAGATGATTTGTTTGACCAATTGCAAGGGGCGAGAGTCTTTTCCAAGATAGATTTGAGATCGGGTTACCATCAGTTGAGGATTAGGGAGACCTATGTGTCAAAGACTGCTTTCAGAACTACGTATGGCCACTTTGAGTTTTTGGTTATGCCTTTCGGGTTAACAAATGCTCCTGCAGTCTTTATAGATTTGATGAATAGAGTCTTCAAGTCCTTCTTAGATCAATTTATCATTGTCTTTATTGATGATATATTGGTCTATTCTAAGAGTGATGAGGAGCGTGAGGATCATTTGAGGGTTTCCTTGGAGACATTGAGAAAGAATGAATTGTATGTCAAATTCGACAAATGCAAATTTTGGTTAAGAGAAGTAGTATTCCTTGGGCACGTGATTTCAGAGCGTAGAGTGCATGTGGATCCACAAAAGATAGAAGCTGTGGTTAAATGGGAAACACCTAAGAATGTAGCTGAAGTGAGAAGTTTCTTGGGATTAGCTGGATATTACAGGAGGTTCGTGAAGGGCTTTTCTATGATAACTGCTCCACTTTCCAAATTGACGAGGAAGAATCAGAAATTTGAGTGGGTGAGAGGAGTGCCGAGCAGCGGTTTGAGGAATTGAAGAATAGGCTTACTACTGCACCGATTTTGACATTACCCTATGGTGATGATGGATACATTGTATACAGTGACGCTTCTAGAAAGGATTTAGGGTGTGTATTGATGCAAGGAGAGAAAGTGATTGCCTATGCTTCCAGCCAATTAAAGCCTTATGAGCTGAATTATCCCATCCATGACTTGGAGTTGGCTGCTATAATTTTCGCATGGAAGATTTGGAGACACTACTTGTATTGTAGCGCCCCCTCATCGTAGTGTACACATCGGGACACCCGAAGGTTGCTCCGACACGTATCCCACGATAAAGGTGCACTACCAGAACATTCCCACTAATAATCCACATGGCATCGCAATAATTAAACCATAATATAACAGAAATCAGTAACTTTTAAAATCCAAAATATCAATCGACTGATTATCCAAAGAGCAGAATAGACAAGTCTATCGGTCTCTAAACAAAACCAAAAGGAAACCGATGACAAGCATCTATCCTAAGATCATCCGCAAAGTCCAACCCAAATGACCGACACATGTGCCATCGCTTCTCTTGCCCGCCTCAGTAACATCCCATTCTCAAGTAGCAAGGGTATTTTGGGTAATTGGGACGGACTGATAGGTTTCATTGCATTCTTGATTGAACATATTATCGGCCTCGATCATAGAAAACAGGTTTCTTGCATATGCATTTATTCATAGGTACATGCATTCATGATTTTCCGACATTTTATCAGTGAGTATGAATTGATTGGATTCTTGATGAATCGATCGAATCGATTGGATTAGGATTGATTAATCGAGAATTGGGAGTAAGTGGGTTGAATGACCGATTTAGAATAGTCTAAGTGTAATTGATAATTGATAGTGGCTTATAGGAAATTTTTGAGAAATTCGGGAGAAAATGCGGACCGAAATTTTAGAGTGACGATCGATCGATCAGATAAGATCTTGAAAGAATTGTCCAATGGTGATGGAAAAATTAGAGTTTTACTGTTAGGAATTAAAATGTTGAGCCATTGAAATATAGAGACTGAAATTTGGACTGATTTGGTGTAACACCCCACACCTGTAAGACCCGAACCCGATATCGTTGGTGATATCCGAGTCCGTGTCCCACGAGAGTGGCGATTACATCGGTCGATTTAAAATTCAGTATACATTTTTTCTTTTTCTTCTTGTAGCCATTAACTCCACGTTCACACGGCGGACACAATAAGTAAATAAAATCCGTGTTCAATATACACCGTTTGATTATTACAACATCCAAAGAATAAGTACAATCATCAATCTGATAAAACATTAATACCACAATGGCTCAAGAAAATATAAAGCCTTGTTATACGGTGATTGCGGAATACATTTTACTAAGACACTAATGCGCATACCTGAACCGATCCCGACCTCTAACCTTTACTCGTCTACAAGAGACATACTCCCGTGTCAACCGGGTATTCTTCAGACCTGAAAAATAGATGCAAATTTTGGGTGAGTTTTATAACTCAATGAGAAACCATCATCGATGGTTCACTCAAATCATGCATTACGCCCATGGCGTAAAGATGCAATCTGAGAATCATCAATTACCAAGAATAGTCAATAACGATATCGATAGAATAAAACATTCACATAATTCATCCCATCACGAAAGTAGAACTTATCACATAACATTACTTATGCGAATGCAATGCATATGTGACTCTTTCCATTATTCAAGACAGCCCAAGTGCTCGATCAAGATTCAATGGGGGCGTCTGTGATTTTCTCCCTGGGCTCGTGGCGGTCGATGCAATATGAGAGCTCAAGCTCTTATCAAGAAAATAGCAACTTGGGGCACGCCCATTATCCGATCATGCAATTATGCATGCGGTGCAAGATTTTGGCTATAAAGCCCAAAGTATCAAGAATCCACAATATGGCTATAAAGCCCGATGTATCGGTCGACCCACAATATGGCTATAAAGCCCAAGATAGCGAGAAATTGAAGATGGTGGCTATAAAGCCCAATATATTGGTATCGGTGTCATTCAAGACAAGAAACCATTAAACATGCAATCATCCACTTTTATACACGCCGAAATCATACAATTCATCTTTGCACGTAATTCACGTTGAGCATGTAAACAACCAGAAATTTGAGAAACCAACTAGGTTACTCACCTATTGCTTCCGAGCTAATGCCGGAAAGCCTCGTGACGCCGGTCAATCGACGCCTAATTGGACCTCTATATGAATCGAGAAAAATACGAGTCACTAAATATGAAATTTGTGCTCATGTTGATGAAATATGCATGTTCATGAATTCCGGTCCTAATTCAATATTTTCCCATAATAAAATTCTATGAAAATTAGAAATCCATAAAGCGCCGACGGCAAGCAATTCGGACCTCTATATGTCCTCAATTAAATAAAACAGTGTTTACAAGTTCCACGATAGGGGCTACGCCAAATTCCGCCTAAAATTCCGTTTTCTCAGAAAATGAAATTAAATATTCAACGAATCCGATGCCTCTGGAATCAGGTCAATCGGACGTCGGACGGAAAGAAATTGACAAAAGAACAATTGTACCATTTAATAACAAAATAATAATCAAAATAAAATAAATATATATATATATATATACGGAACGCCACCAAGGGCGGGCGACGCCGCCCTCAGGCGATTTTGCCTCACTTAATCATGAGGCGAGGCGCCGCGCTCGCGACCAGCCTTAATCTCGCCATCAGGCGAGAAGTCGCCCTCGCGAGACGGGGAGTTCCCCTGTCTTGCCCTTTTCTTTTTTTTTTTCCAGATTTCCAACTTAATTTCCATCCACTCTAACTTTTAGCACACAAATCAGAAAAATACCCACTATACCTCATTGGAAAGCTTATGAAAAGCTCTACAATTCTCTAGAAGACCATAAAAATCAATTCCAACCCTAAGGGTGTCAAATAATCCATCAAACCTTCTGCCTTCACAATTTCCCTCAACACAGGGCAGTACATTTGCAATTTCATAACGCACTGAGTCCTTAGTAATAAATTACCACAAAAATATGATCAATAAATTCACAATATCCTCTACAACTTTCATGAACAACCCAAAATCAAATTCTATTGCTAAGCCAGTCAATTAATTCATTCAATGTCACTGTCCCTGAAAACCTTCAATTTGGGCAGTAACCTTACAACAAGCATAACTTCCAGTATACAAGTAAATAAAATCAGAACTTTATATCCTTGTAAAGATAACATCTCAAACTTCAATTTTCATGAAGCACTCAACATCCAATTCGATCTCTAACAATTTAAAAATTGTTATGGAAGTTTCTGTTATCATCAGCCATTCATAACCTAATGTAGGATCAGTTTTTTGAAAAATCATATCTCCCAATTCTGACTTCTACAAATTACATACCAAATATCAATTTCAAGATAATCTCTTCCTCTACAACTTTTCAGAAGCTCACTCACACCAATTCAGTCCACATAAAATGTTAAAATTGCCTCAAATCAGTAAACTCACAAAATCACACTTAAACTAGGTTTCATCCAAAATGCTCAAAACCAGTCATTAGTAATCAATTCATATCTCCCAATATATAATTCCAAAAATAGCAAGATCAGTAGCAATGGAAAGATAATCAAATATGATACAACTTCTATGAAGACCATTCTCCCTAATTCCATCTCAATTAATTCATAAAAATCAACAAAACTCAGATGTCATGGTTGCGGTTACTGTTCACAGGCAATGGAACAGCAACTTTCCATGCAAAATTTCACCCTTCTATCATTGAAATTAAACAACACCTATTTCACACTAAATTGAAGCCAACATTCCAAAGTTTCAGTGGCCACTAACCTTACCTCATTTTCATTTCTATACAATAAGTTATGAATAAAACAGTAACATCAATATAATTCCAATTTTCCAGATTTAATGTTAACCTTAGTTCAAACACTTCCAATATCTTTTTCACATCACTAAACATCAAAATAAATACAAATTAAATATTAATACCATCATACATATATTAGGGCTAACACTGAAAAATTGGCAGCACTAAAGTCCTCAATTAAAATACTCAATTAATTATCCCTATTCAATCCAAAATCAAACCATGTCATTACTTTCAATTCAGCCATCACTTAGCTTTATACCCATTACTTTAAATCACAATAATCATCACTTTAATGTCTACATGAACCTAATACATGCTTTAAATCCTTTTATTAAATACCCCATACTATCATGGCATTTAATTCCATGTAAAAACAACATTCAAAACTCAAACCTTAAATAACAACTTACCTAATTCAAACCCTCCTTCAAACCTTCAACAACCACTTTCTAACTTCTACACCAAAGTATCAACCCCCTTCCCTTCTCAAATATACTCAAGACTCATCTTCTAGCTTTGAGGGAATCAAAGAGAGGAGCTTGAAGTTATGGAGAAAGATGAGAAGAGAGCAAAATCGATGGTTTAAAAGAAGAGTTGGTTTTTGTGTGTTTCGGATGGCTATACATAAGGCACAAAATCATCTTTCCTTCCTTCTTTCAACACATGTCCGAGAGAGCAATGAGAGGGTGCACTAATGTTGCTTTTAAATGGCAAAATTTGATTGGTTTCAAATTCAAAGAAAAGTCAAATTATACTTATTTAATCCGGATCCAAAATTCTACCCAATTACTCCCAATGATCCTACTTTCAAATCCCAAAATAATATACCCAATAATACAAGATCATTGGTAGGAACTTTCGCTACCAAAATCAACCTTTTGTCACTTGGCGATTTTATCCATCAGGACTTTCCTCGAATTTCCCGAATTATTTTTCTGAGAATTAATGAAATTCCTAAAATTATAAAACAGTAACAGTGCACTCCAAATAAATTTTCAATCACAAAATCGCTTTTCTACCCCAAAACATGTTTAGGCTGCCATGGCGATTTTGCGGTCCGGAATTTTCTCCAAAAATTCCAGAAAATTTCTATAATTCCATAAAATAGAAAACAATTTAAGGCGCACTCGTAATAATTTTCCAAACCCATTAACCACGTTAATCACAATAAAATGCCGTTAGGCCCAATTCTAGGAATGTCATGAATGCATTTATCGTAATTCCATGTACACAATTGATACATGTATCAATCACATTATGCATGAACAGTACTAAATATTCCCTATTAGTCTCATCCTATACCAATTTTACTATTTTACCCTTCCAGGAGGGGGTGGGATGTTACATTTGGAGACCTATGTCTATAAATAGGTAGGTTTGAGAAATTGGGAATTTTACCTAAGGCATTATCGCATTCTCCTTCTCTTCTCTACGACGATCTCCGATTCCTTCCTCATTGGTGAGGATTCTTTGATCTTTCTTTATGGTTTTCTTCTCCTTATGCTAGCCTAACTGGTTTATTGTGATTGATGAAGGTTGAGAAGGATTGAGAGTGGATTAATCGTTGATTTGAGAAAGTTTTAGGGTTACGGTGATTTGTGGTTTTGATCTTCGATTGGTAAGTTTTTATGGCTTTAATGTTGTTATTACTGGTTGTTTGAGCATTTATGGCATGTATTGGGTTAGATTGGGTAGTTAGGGTGTTAAATGTTGAGTTTTAATAGCATTAATGGCGGAAAATCGATCGGAGAAGAAGGTGGCGCATGTACGTCATGACGTCTGGCGTGCCTCGCCACCGCGAGAAAATTTAGGTGCTTCCATGCCATGGCGCAGCTGGACGCCACCATGAAGCGCCTGGATGCACGTCATGACGAAGGGAAAGGACGACGCCGCAAGTGAGCGTCCCGATATCGTCATGACGAGAGTCGCAAGTCGCGAAAAAGGGCTTTTCGATTGAATGAGTGTTTGTTTATCAAGTATAACTTACGGTATAGACCTCCGATTGAGGTGATTCTGAATCGTTATGAACTAGAGAAAGAGGTCTACAATTGAGGATAATTATGGAATTGGAATTTATTTAAATGGTATTGATTCATAGAGAATAAGGTCAATTATGGTTCATAGTGTGACCTAAGTATTGAATTGAGACAATTGGAATTTTAATTGGGATTTTCAATAGAGGTTTTGACCCAATGGATAGGGAATTGCTATAGGGAGTATGAATTGAGGTAATTGAATCTGAATTTTAGGATTTGATGAATTATTGTCGATCAATTGAGCGAAGAGTTGGAATGGGACATAAGAGTTCAAAATTGGGTTTTAAGCCGGAAAATCGTGAACATGCATTGTACATAATTTCATAGAGACGTATGCATCAATGAATTGTTTAATTGAGCATCTAGTAATGGACCGTATTTTATCATTATAGGCGCTGCTGGATCGTCATTCCACGAACATTGTTAGAACTTCCAGCGAGAGCTTCGGAAGTAACAGGTGAGTAACCTAGTTGATTTCTCAAATTCCTGACTGTCTAATTGCTCAACGTGAAGTTACTTGCCAATGTGAAATTGCATGATTACTGAATTATACATGATCGAATGGCATGTTTCTACTGTATTGGATTGGACTACTATATTGGATTGGATTACTGTATGATACTGAGGAATGTAATACTGGGCTTTTATAGCCATACACTGAATGACTGAACACTGCATTGCATGCATAAATGCATGATCAGATAATGGAAATGTGACCCAAGTGCTATTATCACTGAAAAGAGCCTTAAGCTCGAACATCAGATCGACCGCCTCGAGCCCGGGGAGAAAATCGACGCGTCCCCATCAATAATCGATCGAGCACTTTGGCACAATCTTCAATAATCTGAAAAGAGTCACATATGCATTGTATACACATGAATGATTGTTGTATGACACTGACTGATTACGTGATGCCATGATTTACTGTAAATTGGGATATGATACTGTAAACTGTTATATGCTATTGTAAATTGCTACTTAATATCATAAACCGTTATAGATCTACGTAAGTTGTTATATAATGATGTTAATTGAATATTCTTGTCTTTAGTCTTTGTATGCAATTTCGTGAATGCATGATTTGAGTGAACCATCGATGATGGTTTCTCCGAGTTCCCAAACTCACCCAACATTGCAATTATTTTTCAGATTGGCTAGTACCCGCTTAGACAAACGGGAGTATGATTTCAAAAAGCAAGTCGAGTTCGGTCGGGATCAGTCTCATATCCGCATTTGATTCTTTCTCGATTTATGAATTGTCTTGTTATTTTAAAGGGCCCCAATCGATTAATATTGTATTGTGAATTGATTATTGAAATAGTGTTTGATTTAAAATGTTTCCATATCGCGGCCCCAAATTGTTTATTGATTTCTGCACTTTCGAGTGTTTTCAAAAGAAAAGGATGTCATAATGAGTTTTAAACCGCATGGTCCGCTTCTAGCATACCACCCTCATGGTCATGGGCTCGGATATCACCATCGATATCGGGTTCGGTTCAAGGGAGTGGGGTGCTACATTTGTGGTATCAGAGCCCAGAAGTACAATCTTACATGGGCATTCTGAGAAAAATGTGTCGAGTACATGCATTTAAGTCATGTCACGGCAGACAGTGACAACTGATCCCCAGTCTAGTATATGAGTCACATGCATGAGTGTGTCTTAGTCGTTCAAGCGGTTAAAATAGTGAAGAAAATGATAATGTGTGAGAATGTGATAAAAGGAAGATTAGTGTCTTTGATGCAAGCGGTTTATTGTGAGATACAATATTAGAGTTATATGGGTATAGCGGTTGGAATGAAGTGATAGTTGTGCATTGATAGAGGAAAGTAGAAATATGGTAGAAATGGAAAGAGTTCAAGTGTATAAAGTGGATGAAAATAAAGTGTTTCATGATATAGAGAAGTTACAATTGAGACTGATTGTCGTGACAAGAGTTATGAATAATGATTTATGACTGTGAATCAATTATGTTAGTGAGAAATCAAGAATGATTTCATATCTGTGATATTGATTTGAGTGCGGAAATATATGGGTATAATGCAATAATGAAAAGATTGAAATGTAAGACAATGAAATTGGTAGATGAAAAAGGTGTTCGGTTTAATTGATTTGCCTAAGTAAATGCACACCGATTATGGAGCCCCATGGCAAGTGGAAATATTAAGCTTAATTGTCTCATAATTGTGGAGATGGCATGGGAAGCAGTTAGTGAGTTAAGAGATGATCGTATTGTTTAAAATTTTGTATGGGTTGGAATAAGAAATGAAAGTACTTA
Organism: Erythroxylum novogranatense; assembly: GCA_029891385.1. Classification (NCBI taxonomy): domain Eukaryota; kingdom Viridiplantae; phylum Streptophyta; class Magnoliopsida; order Malpighiales; family Erythroxylaceae; genus Erythroxylum; species Erythroxylum novogranatense. The sequence goes on along the minus strand of JAIWQS010000254.1, from coordinate 337,358 downwards.
TAATGATCCATTGTGAATGAATGGAAATTGTATATGATCCTCATGAGCGAGGACGGGTGTAGTGTAACATCCCGTCACCAATGGGATGGGTACAGTTCATTGCATTCATATTTGACATGCTCATGCATGATTTATTTATGTATAATTGGCAATGATTTTATTGGCATTCGTACATACATACATGTATGACATATTCCGATTTGATTTGGATAAATTGAATTTGGAGATGATTAGGTCTTGTGTGGAAAGTAGGTCAAATTAAGCTCGAGAATTGAATTTGAGTTAGAAATAAAAGTCAGGAAATTGAATTATGAAATTAGAGTATATGATAATGAGTTTTCTATTTTTGAGGATGTATAGGAATTTTTCTGGAATTTTCGGAGCAATAGGCCCGGACCGGAAAATTGATCAATGACTGGTTATTTGAATGTCCGGTTTAGAAATTGATTATCCAATGGCACGGACAGGTTAGAAATTTGATTTGAGGAATTAGGGTTTAGTCATTAGAATTCAGGAGAAAATAGAATTTGAAATTGGTTTGAGGTTGTTCGGAGTTGGACTTGTGGCAATTAACGTTTGCCAAACAAGCCTTAGTCCTTTTGTATATAAGCCCTATTCTTTGAATTTACCTTCCATGATTTTCTCTCCTCTTTGAAAGATATTTAGCCCTTGATTTTTCTTCTCCATCGTGGATCTTCCTTGTGATTCCTCCTTGCTTTTAGTTTCCTCTTCCACCCTTGAATCTTTCTCTTTGGAGTGTGTAAAGAAGAGATGAAAATGGGTTTTGTTTGGGTGATATCCGTGGGTGTCGATGAACTTGGATTTGAGTGATCCTTGGAGATTTGAGGTTCTTAATCAGGTAAGTTACTTCTATCTTGTCTTATATAGTTTGATTGGTTAGTTTATAGAGTTATTTGATGATTTGATTTGTATATTTGAGGAATTGTTATGTAGGGTTTCCGATTGGGTATTTTCGTTAGTTTTAGGGTTGAAATTTGGGAATAATGGTTGTTTGATGAAATAGAAGCTAAAGATTGGTTGTATGATGTGTATGGAATTATTTAGGAGTGGTTTGTAAGGAGAAAATCTGGATTTGGAGTTATTATCAGTCAAAAATCTGGAAATTTCTGGGTTTTCCGGCGTGTCAGGTGGTTTGCCTTGTGATGAAGAACACGCCATGCGAAAGGATTATTCCGACACCGCGACTTGCAGAGAAAGCGCCACCAAGGCGAGGAGGAAAGGCGCACGTCGCGACATACGCGGTGCGTAAGCCGCGACGAAGGCGCCATTCGCCATGACGAGGTATGTATACGCCATGATTTAACGTGGAGAAAAGGGAGCTCATCAAGCATGAGGAATGCGAATTCAAATTGAAATTTGAGGTTTTAAACAATTGGGATTTAGGCAATTGATCATTCATTTAATTATGGATTAAATTTAATTTGGAGTATGAATTTGGGAATTAGAGTTTGAGATCGGAAATTGAATTGTGTCGAAATGTCATAACACGTATAAACGTACATTATTCGATTCATATGCATCATTGGACATTAGAATTGGTACATTTAGTAATGTTATTTATATTTTGATTGTTATAAGCGGCTCCGGTGGATCGCCGATTGTCCGACGTGGCGACACTTCCTACGATAGTTTCGGAAGTTCGAGGTGAGTAACCTAGTTGGTTTCTCAACCTATATGTGTTTAATTCTATGCAAATATGCCACGAGGAGTTAAGGATGGATTGTATGTGTTTGTTTTGATTGATTTCGACCACGGTGTCCAAATATTTGGGTTGTGATATAGAAGTGTTAATTGTGTATAATCGCTCATAATTGGTTTCAAATGGTGAGAATTAGGTATATGAAGTTTTAGTGCGATGCATGTATTGGAAATTGGACATGTGCATACATGCATAACAAGATGATCGAGATAAAAGCGCAACAGTGACCGGTGTAGCCACCGTATCCGAGCTTTAAGCTCAACGCACGAGCTTCGTGCCCAACGATTTTCGAGCTTTATGCTCAACGACAGGGCTTTTGGAGCCCAATGTTTTCGAGCCAATGGCTCAACGTATAGCTCAAAGTATGCGGTCACAACAATGAAAGAAAATGAAAGAGTCACATGTACATTGCATATATGAATGTTTACATGGAATTTTGTGAAAGGCATATCGCCTTATAAATGTGAAATTAAATGCACGTGATATCTTGTTTATGCGATACTGTGTGATTGTTTGCCTATGCATGAGTTGGGTGGACCATCGATGATGGTTTCTCACCGAGTTCAGTAAACTCACCCAACATTGCATCTATTTTCAGATGGTATAGTTTGACTCCTAGCTCCAGCCAGTGAGACTTTTCTGCTTGTGTGTGTCTTGCGAGTGGGCATGGCCCACTGTGTCGGTCACCGGGATCTTTGGGGATATTTGTGGATGGCTTATCTAGGAGTTGTGTTAGTTATTTTGGACTTGTCTGTTGTAATTATGATCGAATGGTGTATTCGTGGTTTTATGAAATGAATGAAAAGGATCTTTGGTTTTAAAATTTAGTGAATTTGATTTTACCGCTTTCTTTATATTGATGCCATGAGGTGAATAGAAATGATCGAATCGTAGTGCACCCTCGTTGTAGGTTATGCATCGGTACGACCTACGGGCGACCCGGTGTATACTCTACGGTGAGGGGGCGCTACATTAGGTAGTATCAGAGCATGGTTTGGCATCTTTTGGGCATAGTATATTTTAGGCTTGAATTTCATACGGAAAGCAAGAAATTGATCGGAATTGTGATTTTATTGTAGGTCATCCATCTTTGGTGATCAAGTTGATCAACCAAATTGACCAAGGATCACGGAGCAGTAGAGTCTTGTACCTCTCAAGATGAGGAGCAGCCTCCTAGAGTTCCCATGAGACGGAGCGGAGGTATGATCGCTGCGTGGGGTCGTGGACTTTACTGGCCTGATGCACCTACCGAGGCCGAGGATGGTTGGAGAGGACCGAAGGGTCCTAGATCGATGGATTGTGACCCCGAGGAGCGCTTGATTATGCTGTTTTTTGCTTCAGGTCCAACAGACGCGATGGTGGAAGATCGTCGGGTAGTTCCACCACCCTTGTGTATTGACTTGGGCTGATTTTCTGAGGGCTTTCCGGGATAATTTCATGCCCAAGGACTATTTGGAAATGAAGATGCAGGAGTTCTTTGAGCTGAGACAGGGTTCGATGACAGTGGCTGATTATGAGGTCCGGTTCAATGAGCTATCGGCATATGCGTCTGTTTTGATTACCTCCGAGGCTGATAGGTGCTGGAGATTTGAGGGAGGGTTGAATCTGGAGATTCGTACCAGGTTAGCCCGGTCGGATGTGGACACCTTCGTGGAGTTGAGATCAGCTGCAGTAAGGATAGAGCAGCTTCTGAGACAGAGCCGAGCTGAGACTGGTCAGGGCTCTGGAGGCAAGAGATCGAGTGATAGTCAGGGTAGCTCTGGTAGGAGCTTGAGCAGACGCCAGAGCAGGTTCAGATCAACTGGGGGATTCAGACAGTTGGGTTCTGGTCAGAGAAGGAGATTTGGGCAGATTGGTAGTGGCAGCAGTAGTGGTGACAGAGGGGCAGGACAAGCTTTGCCGGTTTGCGTGCATTGTGATAAGAGGCACAGTGGAGAGTGCTGGAGAGTGACAGGAGCCTGCCTAGCATGTGGATCTATGGATCACATGATTCGGAGTTGTCCTCTGACTTTGGGAGTTCAGTCAGCCGCTAGTGGGAGAGCTGGTAGTAGCTCGACGGTGCAGCAGAGTCGTAGCGGTGGACCTGGATTTAGGGGCCGAGGCGGAGCCCGAGGTAGAGGCGGAGATTCCTATGTGGGGACCGAGGGGCGAGGCAGCAGGCCGCAGTCCCAGGCCAGGGTCTACGACATGACCAGGCAGGAGGCCCAGCATTCTCCCGAGGTGGTTGCAGGTTTGCTTCTACTCTCAGATATTGAGGTGTATGCATTGATAGATCCAGGGTCCACGCATTCATTTATTGCACCGCATGTGGCATGTAGATTGCATGTGGATAGGGAGATATTACAGTATGGGTTGCAGGTAAGTACACCTTTGGGTAGTACTACTGCTTTAGGCGAGGTCTACATAGGTGTCAGGTTCGGATTGATTCAGCGGTATTGAGTGCAGATCTGATTGTGTTGCCCCTTCGAGAGATCAATTTGATTTTGGGGATGGACTGGCTCACTGCCCATAGGGCTCTTATGGATTGTTATACCAAGGAAGTAGTATTGGAGTCTCCTGGTCAGCCGAGGGCTATATTTCGAGGTGTTAGTCAGGCAGTGCCAGCCAGGATGATTTCGTTTATGAGTGCTTTAAGATTGATGCGAGGTGGCTGTGAGGCTTATTTGGTGCATGTAGTAGATTCTAGAGTGCAACAGAGTCTGCAGGATGTCCCGGTGATCAGGGAGTTCCCAGATGTGTTTCCCGAGAAGTTACCGGGTTTGCCGCCGGATCGGGAGACAGAGTTTGAGATTGACCTCGTTCCAGGTACCGCTCCTATATCTATATCTCTGTATAGGATGGCACCAGTAGAACTGAGGGAGCTTAAGGCTCAGCTGCAGGAGTTATTGGATAAGGAGTTTATCAGGCCGAGTGTTTCGCCGTGGGGAGCTCCGGTATTGTTTGTGAAGAAGAAGGACGGGACAATGAGATTATGCATCGATTATAGGCAGCTTAATCGGGTTACTGTTAAGAATAAGTACCCACTGCCTAGGATCGATGACTTATTTGATCAGTTGCAGGGAGCTCAGGTGTTTACCAAGTTGGATTTGAGATCCGGATACTATCAGTTGAGGATCGCAGAGGCCGATGTGCCTAAGAGTGCTTTCAGGAGCAGGTATGGGCATTTCGAGTTCTTAGTGATGCCGTTCGGGTTGACTAATGCCCCGGCAGCCTTCATGACCTTGATGAATAGGGTCTTTCAGCCATACCTGGATCAGTTTGTGATTGTATTCATTGATGATATCCTAGTGTATTCAAGGTCTAGACAGGAGCATGCAGAGCATCTGAGGATAGTGCTGCATATTATGAGAGAGAGGTAGTTGTATGCCAAATTCGCTAAGTGTGAATTTTGGCTGGATGAGGTGGTGTTCCTAGGCCACATTGTATCTGGTGAGGGTATCCGGGTGGATCCTCACAAGATTGAGGCAGTGAGGAGTTGGGAGATTCAGAGGAGCGTGTCAGAGTTGAGGAGTTTCCTCAGATTGGCAGGATATTATCGGAGGTTTGTCGAGGGGTTTTCTGTGATCTCCGCCCCTTTGACAAGACTTCTGAGGAAGGGTGTGGCCTTCAGTTGGACAGATGAGTGCCAGAGGGGTTTCGAGGAGTTGATACATCGGTTGACTACGACACCGGTGTTAGCCCTGCCATCTGGAGTAGGAGGATTTGAGGTGTTCAGTGATGCTTCGCAGCAGGGTTTAGGCTGTGTGTTGATGCAGCATGGGAGAGTTATAGCATATGCTTCGAGACAGTTGAGATCCCATGAGATTAATTATCCTGTGCATGACTTGGAGTTAGCAGCAGTTGTATTTGCTTTGAAGATCTGGAGACATTATCTGTATGGGGAGACGTTCCAGATCTTCACCGATCATAAGAGCTTGAGGTACTTGTTGAGTCGTTGAGAGCTGAACTGAAGCGAGGGAGATGGTTAGAGCTACTTAAGGATTACGACTGCACTATTGAGTACCACCCAGGAAAGGCTAATGTGGTGGCAGATGCATTGAGTAGGAGATCGCATGGTAGTGCAGCTCAGATTCAGGTTTCGAGGTTGCCGTGCTTGGTTCAGTTGAGAACTCTTAATGTGCAGATGGATTTGAGTCAGGATGGAGCTCTGATTGCGACTTTGAGGCTGAGGCCAGTATTGCATGATCGAATCAGGAGAGTTCAGGATCAGGATCCAGCGTTAGTGAGACTGATGGATAGAGTCAGATCAGGATGGCTTTCTGAGTTTGAGCTGAGAGATGGTACTCTGTGGATGGGTCAGAGGTTGTGTGTTCCTGATGTAGATGATCTGAGGCGAAAGATCTTGGAGGAGGCTCATTTGGCTGCTTATGCCATGCATCCTGGTGTCACTAAGATGTATCGCACGCTTAAGTTGCATTTTTGGTGGCCAAGGATGAAGAGGCAAGTCGCAGAGTATGTTTCTCGGTGTTTGACGTGCCAGCAGGTTAAGGCTGAGCACCAGGCCCCAATTGGGAGATTGCATTCGTTGCCCATTTCGGAGTAGAAATGGGAGCGTATTACTATAGACTTTATTATGAGGTTGCCCAGGACGCCGAGGCAGTGCGATGCTATCTGGGTCATAGTGGACCGGTTGACTAAATCGGCTCACTTCTTGCCAGTAAGGGAGAGTAATACCCTCGATCAGTTGGCCCAGAAGTATGTAGCGGAGATAGTTCGACTGCATAGGGTCCCAATATCGATAGTGTCAAACCGGGATCCCAGGTTTACTTCGAGATTTTGGAGGAGTTTGCAGTCGGCTATAGGTACGAGATTGAACTTCAGCACAACGTTTCATCCTCAGACAAATGGGCAGAGTGAAAGGACTATTCAGACTGTTGAGGATATGTTGAGAGCCTGTGTATTGGAGTTCTGAGGTGCTTGGGATCGATGTCGCCTCGATTGAGTTTCGTATAATAATCAGTACCAGAGTAGCATTGGCATGGCACCGTATGAGGCACTTTATAGGAGACTGTGTAAATCCCCTCTTTACTGGGATGAAGAGGGTATGAGGATGATAGAGGGTCCCGAGCTGATCCAAGATACGGTTGATAAGGTACAGTTGATTCGGAGTCGCATCAAGGCGGCTCAGGACAGGCAGAAGAGTTATGTGGATCGGCATCAGAGAGAGATGGAGTATACTGTGGGTGATAGAGTGTTCCTCAGAGTGTCTCCGTGGAGAGGAGTTCTCAGATTTGGCCGTAAGGGCAAGTTGAGTCCTTGGTATATCGGTCCGTATGAGATTACCGAGAGGATTGGACCGTTGGCCTACAGGCTGGCCTTGCCGAGTGAGATGTCTCAGTTGCATAACGTCTTCCATGTGAGCATGCTTCAGAGATATCGTTCTGACCCAACTCATGTGATTCCGACTCAGGAGATCGAGATAGCTAGTGATCTGAGTTATGTTGAGGAGCCGGTGCGGATTATTGGATCGCAGGTCAAGCAGTTGAGATCCAGGGTGATTCCATTGGTGAAAGTCCTTTGGAAGAATCACCCATCTAAGGAGGCGACTTGGGAGACTGAGGAGCACATGAGGAGACAGTATCCTCACTTGTTCGATCAGTCAGGTAAGAAAATTTTCAGACGAAATTTTTATTAGGAGGGGAGAATTGTAACATCCCGTCACCAATGGGATGGGTACAGTTCATTGCATTCATATTTGACATGCTCATGCATGATTTATTTATGTATAATTGGCAATGATTTTATTGGCATTAAATGCGCACATACATGTATGACATATTAGATTTGATTTGGATAAATTGAATTTGGAGATGATTAGGTCTTGTGTGGAAAGTAGGTCAAATTAAGCTCAAGAATTGAATTTGAGTTAGAAATGAAAGTCAGGAAATTGAATTATGAAATTAGAGTATATGATAATGAGTTTTCTATTTTTGAGGATGTATAGGAATTTTTTTGGAATTTTTGGAGCAATAGGCCCGGACCGGAAAATTGATCAATGACTGGTTATTTGAATGTCCGGTTCCGAAATTGATTATCCAATGGCAAGGATAGGTTAGAAATTTGATTTGAGGAATTAGGGTTTAGTCATTGGAATTCGGGAGAAATTAGAATTTGAAATTGGTTTGAGGTTGTTCGGAGTTGGATTTGTGGCAATTAACGTTTGCCAAACAAGCCTTAGTCCTTTTGTATATAAGCCCTATTCTTTAAATTTACCTTCCACGATTTTCTCTCCTCTTTGAAAGATATTTAGCCCTTGATTTTTCTTCTCCATCGTGGATCTTCCTTGTGATTCCTCCTTGCTTTTAGTTTCCTCTTCCACCCTTGAATCTTTCTCTTTGGAGTGTGTAAAGAAGAGATGAAAATGGGTTTTGTTTGGGTGATAGCCGTGGGTGTGGATGAACTTGAATTTGAGTGATCCTTGGAGATTTGAGGTTCTTAATCAGGTAAGTTACTTCTATCTTGTCTTATATAGTTTGATTGGTTGGTTTATAGAGTTATTTGATGATTTGATTTGTATATTTGAGGAATTGTTATGCAGGGTTTCCGATTGGGTATTTTCGTTAGTTTTAGGGTTGAAATTTGGGAATAATGGTTGTTTGATGAAATAGAAGCTAAAGATTGGTTGTATGATGTGTATGGAATTATTTAGGAGTGGTTTGTAAGGAGAAAATCTGGATTTGGAGTTGTTATCAGTCAAAAATCTGGAAATTTCTGGGTTTTCTGGCGTGTCAAGTGGTTGCCTTGCGGCATGATGAAGAACACGCCATGGCGAAGCAGGATTACTCCACGCCGCGACGTCTTGCAGAAAAGCCTTGTGGCGAGGAGGAAAAGCGCCGTCATGACGTCTGTGGTCATACACATGACGAAGGGCGCCATGTTCGTCATGGCGGCGTGTATACGCCGCGACGAACGTGGAGAGAAAAGGGAGCTCGTCGCGGCGAGGAATGCGAATTCCGAAATTGAAATTTGAGGTTTTAAACAATTGGGATTTAGGTAATTGATCATTCATTTAATTATGGATTAAATTTAATTTGGAGAGTATGAATTTGGGAATTAGAGTTTGAGATCGGGAAATTCAGAATTGTGTCGGAAATGTCATAACACGTATAGTACGTACATTATTCGATTCATATGCATCATTGGACATTAGAATTGGTACATTTAGTAATGTTATTTATATTTTGATTGTTATAGCGGCTCCAGTGGATCACCGATTATCCGACGTAGGCGACACTTCCCGGTAGTAGCTCGGAAGTTCTGAGGTGAGTAACCTAGTTGGTTTCTCAACCTATATGTGTTTAATTCTATGCAAATATGCCATGAGGAGTTAAGGATGGATTGTATGTTTTTGTTTTGATTGATTTCAGACCACAGGTGTCCGAAATATTTGGGTTGTGATATAGAAGTGTTAATTGTGTATAATCGTTCATAATTGGTTTCAAATGGTGAGAATTAGGTATATGAAGTTTTAGTGCGATGCATGTATTAGAAATTGGACATGTGCATACATGCATAACAGTATGATCAGATAAAGGCAGTTGTGACCGGTGTAGCCACCGTATCCAGAGCTTTAAGCTCAACGCACAGGGCTTCGTGCCCAACGATTTTAGAGCTTTATGCTCAACGATTAGGGCTTTGGAGCCCATGTTTTCGAGCCAATGGCTCAACGTATATGAGCTCAAAGACGGTCACAACAACGAAAGAAAATGAAAGAGTCACATGTACATTGCATATATGAATGTTTACATGGGAATTTTTTTGAAAGGCATATCACCTTATAAATGTGAAATTAAATGCACGTGATATCTTGTTTATGCGATACTGTGTGATTGTTTGCCTATGCATGAGTTGGGTGGACCATCGATGATGGTTTTTCACTGAGTTCGCAAACTCACCTAACATTGCATCTATTTTTTAGGACAACTATAGTTTGACTCCTAGCTCCAGTTTGTGAGACTTTTCCTGCTGTGTGTGTGCCGGCGAGTGGAGCATGGCCCACAGGTCGGTCATTGGGATCTTTGGGGATATTTGTGGATGGCTTATCTAGGGCAGTCGTTAGTTATTTTGGACTTATGCAGTTGTAATTATGATCGAATGGTGTATTCAGGTTTTATGAAATGAATGAAAAGGATCTTTTGGTTTTAAAATTTAGTGAATTTGATTTCTTGCTTTTTTATATTGATGCCATGAGGTGAATAGAATGATCGATCGTAGTGCACTCGTCAGTAGATTATGCATCAGTGCGACCTACAGGCGACCGGTGTATACTCTACTTGTGAGGGGCGCTATATGTAAACGAGGAAGGTTCTTGAGTTTAGATTAGATTGTCACTGTAAGTGTACATTTGATAGTGGAATCACCATCATGGGTGAAATGATTAAGCATAAATGAATAATATACGTGAATATGATATAGGAGGTAATCACGGGCTTATTAAATAAGTTTCGATCATAGTTCTGGTATCCCCAAGTTCAAGATGAGCTAGAGTAAGGTATGAGAATGCTTGTAATGATCAATTGAGAAAGAAGTGAGACTATTAATGATGTTAGCATCGGTATTGAGCTTGCGAGAATAAAAGAGGGTCATGAATTCAACAAAGCCCCCATGATCGAGAACTGGTACCAAAAAGAGAAAGGTTATCTAGAATTAAATGAGATTAAGGTGTCTTTAGTAGTATGTGCTATGAATGGGTAAATTGATGTGAATACATTGCCAGATAAGATGTGATGATTATAGCGATGTATGTCAAGATATTAGAGTAAATGAAATTGTCTAAGTGCACTGCAGAGCCCCATTATAAGGGATGTTCTGATTTTGTAAGGTATGGCATGAACTGCTCTTATTGGGATATTATGCATAGTTGAAATTGATTTTTCTTGAGATATTATGAGTGACTGATATTTGTATAGTGATGAAAAATAGTTGACTGATAAAGTTCTATGAACAGTATTAATGATTGATAAGGTTTAGTTGATCTGATGAATTGATTTGAGAGTAACCGTCGAAGAGATAAATTTGAAATGAAGTATAGAGATAAATTATGTTACTGAAAAGTGTACATTACGTCAATGGGATGATTCTGATTATGTAAGAGAATTACTGAATATCAAGGAAATATTAATTGCGAATATGAGGAGAGTATATGTTCGAGTATATTTTGTGAAATTGTGTTTTGAAAGTACAAAACTTGATATGATGAATGTGTTGCCAAACCCGTTGGTAATGATGGAAATAAATCAGACTATGTGGAGAAATTAGGGTAAAGGAACATGTGTCAAAATGTGTTACGGTGAAACTGAGAAAGTTATAAGAAAATTTCTCCTTATTAGAGATAATCGATATTGAGAGAAATATATGAATTGATTATGGGTATAAGGAATTTAGTGTACTACTGAAAAGTAAAGTGTCTCAATTGTATTTAAATTGGAAAGTGACTATGAGCATCGATGATTGATTAAATGCATTTGAAAAGTGAATAAGATAAGTTGGCACAGTTGAGGAAATTGGTTATTATGTAAATTTCATAAGAGCGAATCTAAATCTGATTGAATGAATAGCGGATGAATTAGTACGAGTATGGAATAGGGAGACTAATTGATGATAGAGGTGTTGATAAAATGTGAAATTACAAGGAATATTGTATTCGGGAATTGGAGTTATTTAGAACTGACTGAATGTTGGATACGTCCAAAAAGTGTCAAAGATTTTCTGGCTTTAGTTTCAAAAAAGCGTTTGAGGAAAAATGTGTGAATAGTATGGTTGATGATCATAAAAGAGACATTTGGAGAAATGTTCAGCCCAAGTATTGATTGTATAAACTAAATTGGAAATTTTGCAATATTTACTAAGTGTCCCAATAAAGGTTATGATGTGATCTATTGAAAATTTTATAAAGTTATTTTATGCACCTTGGGACAAATATAATTGTATGGGCAATATTATGATTGATGATTTGAATTATGTTATCGAGTGTGGCTTAAAAGCTTGGAGACATTAATCGATGTAAATAGTTTGGAGATGTCTATGAATATGCAAATCGATAACGATTGAGTTATTTCAGATATGTGAATGATTTAAAAAGGATTAAGCGGCTGATTCTTCAAACTAAGTTAATGGTGCAATTCAATGGATTGAACAGAAAAAAATTCAATGGCAGAAGATCAAAATTTGGGCAATAAGGTTATCAAATCTAGTGTATTATTGAGTGTTAATAGTTGAAATTTGTCAAAAAGGGCAAAAGAAAGTATTATTTGTGCATCAAATCGGATTATTAAAACCCAAGTGAGGATGTAGAAATTGTAAACCGACGAGGAATCAAAATAACTCCCTTGTTGAGGAAAGTGATATGTATAGTCAATTAAGAGGTAGGCGTGATATCCTATCGAAGTTTTATGCTATAGTAAGAGTTCAAAGAAAGAGAAATTGGTAATTTAGAGAGAAAATCTGAAAGATTGTATGTGTGACTGATTACATGTGTGAATAATCAACGGACTTGACTGTTGGAACCTAAGTGAAACTGGTATTGTGAAGTTTTTAGGGACATGAAATTGACGTATAGTTCAGACTGATTGAGAACATAACAATTATTGTATGGGTAATACCAATGGAACAGTGTTGATGAGTAAAATGAATTTGTAATGGGGATTACGAAAATCCAAGTAAAAGAGTAATGATTTGAGTAGATCGAGGCTATTAGAATCCTATGAGATTAGTGTTTTAATTCTAAGGATGTGATCGATAAATGACAAATGAAATGCTCAAAGTGTATCTTGCCTCGGCCAAAATGTATAGATGGAGACAAGGTAAGTAGGAAACTAAATTCACGATGAAATGACCTCTATGTGATATGTTTGATTATGATAAATTGGATTGACCGCAATGTGATTTTGTGGATTGTATGATATTGTGTATACTTTGATAAATGGGTTTTAGTGACAATGTGAATTGTGATACATTGAGCATGTGCATTATATATATGTATATGACTGAATGTGGGCGAGAAAAGGTGAAACATGTAAAATTGTGATAACGAATTCCATAATTGGTTAATAAATAATGGTCGGATTTGGAGCTCTACCGATGCTCTCCTATCCCTAATCGAGCGGCGAGTGTATACCCGAGGCTCTCTACTTGCCTAAAACGCGATTCTCACACTAAACCGAGCCTTGAGCTCGAGGGGAGTCAGTGCATACCCAGAGGGCTCTCCTACTCCCTAAGTGTGTCTGAATTTTGTTACTGTTAAGCGCTTAGTCACAACTCAGAAAGGAAGGGGGCGATAATGGGGAAAAGTTCATGAATGCGACTCTTATGTGTGAATGTGGGAAAATGGTGTTAATACTATTTATGCGTCTGATAAGCGTTATATAGTGATATTGAATGTGAAAAATTGTCAATGCATGAGATAATTTGGATTGTGGTGTGATTAGATCGGTAAGACAGTTAAAACCTAAAAGATGATTCGGATCCAAAATGTTACATAGACAGGATTAGGAAATATTGTTAGAATTCGATATAAGTGTTATTGATAATTGAAAGTGAGGAATTGAAAATGAAAATCGGAAAGGCAATGATCAAAAAGACTCCCTTTCCTTCTTGATTAATCGTATATGAAATTTCGAGGACGAAATTTTTATTAGGAGGGGTGAATTGTAACATCCCGTTACTGTTAGCAAGGTTATTTTGGGTAATTGGGACGGACTGATAGTTTTATTGCATTTACCGATTGAACATGTTACTGGCCTCTGATCATAGAGAAACAGGTTTCTTGCATATGCATTTATTCATAGGTACATGCATTCATGATTTTTCGGCATTTTATTGTGAGTATGAATTGATTAGATTGTGAACTGGAAACTGACTGAACTGACTGGATTAGGATTGATTAATCGAGAATTGGGAGTAAGTGGGTTCGAATGACTGATTTAGAATAGTCTAAGTGTAATTGATAATTGTGTAGGAAAATCCCGGGAGGAACATCACATGTTCCAAAGAATGAAACAAAACTTTTATTCCGGACCTTCCCAAAACCCAGATCCCGTGTCGGTATGAAAACTCAAACCTAAATAGCCAATAGAGACTATCTCTAAAGGTATCCACGCAGAGATCGAAAACCTAACCGGATCAAACACCTTTGACCCGGGAATAGCTAAACGAATAAAGCTCGCTAGAGCCTACCTCATCCTCTGGAGAGCTTAAGGAGACGTTGAACACTTGTTGGAGAAGAGAGAACTGATGATTGCCTTAGGAAGAAGAAGAATGTGAAAAAAACCTTTTTCAAAGCTTATTCCTTAACCCTTAAGAAACTTAGCTCTTCATTTCCTTATGGCTGCCGTCGATTGCCCTCCTCCAAGCCCTAATACATGTGTTTTTAACTAATTAAAAAGCAACCATGAGATTAGGACAAGTGGAATGCTCTATGGAACTGGTACATTGTGCAATGGTATTTACATATTAGATATGTCTAATCCAATTTTAAATGTCAATGACACCAAACGGTATAAAAGAGATAATCTAAAGTCAACTTTCTTATGGCATTGTCGGCTTGGCCATATAAATGAAACACGCATCGCTAAACTCCATAAGAGTGGCGGTTTAGGGTCATTTGATTATGAATCAAATGACACATGCGAATCTTGTTTATTAGGCAAGATGACTAAGTTACCCTTCAAGGGAAAGGGTGAACGAGCGATTGGAGTATTAGACCTAATACATTCAAATGTATGCGGTCCGATGTCCATCCATGCCAGAAGTGGTTGTCGTTACTTCATTACCTTTATCGATTATTATTCTCGATATGGGTACTTGTATCTGATGAGATACAAATCTGAAGCGTTTGAAAGGTTCAAACAATTCAGAAATGAAGTAGAAAAGTAGCTTGGTAAAAGTATCAAGGCATTACGATCCGATCGTGGTGGAGAATACTTAGAGCAACAGTTTCAGGATTATCTCAGAGATAATGGGATATTATCTCAGTGGACTCCTCCTTACACGCCGCAGCACAATGGTGTGGCTGAAAGGAGAAATCGAACCTTGTTGGACATGGTACGATCAATGATGGGTTTCGCAAAGTTACCAAAATCGTTTTGGAGGTATGCGCTAGAGACAAATTGTTTACTTGTTAAATAGAGTTCCCTCTAAGATAGTTAATGTTACTCCATATGAGATGTGGACTAACAGAAAACCTTATCTTTCTCATCTGAAAGTATGGGGTTGTCCTGCTTATGTGAAGCGGATTCAGTCAGATAAGCTTGAAGCAAAGTCTGACAAGTGTTTGTTTGTAGGATATCCTAAAGAGACCATGGGATATCAATTACACCTTCTTTGAGGAACAAAGGTGTTTGTTTCAAAGCATCTTTGTCTTCTTAGAGAAAGAGTTTCTTCTGCAAGAGGACAAGGGGAGCAAAGTCGAACTTGAAGAAGTTCAAGATGCTCAAATGCATACGTATCAACTGCTGAACTCAGAGACTGTCACTCATTCGGATGAAGTAACAATTCAACCTTCTACTTCACACGGTTCGTGAGGTCAAGAGGGATACGCCTTTGTTCTAGAGATATGGATTTCTCGTAAGTGAACAGAATGACGTGTGCTGCTCATAGAAGATGATGAGCCTGCTACCTATGAAGAGGTTCTAAAAGTTCGAGTCGAAAAATGGCTTTGTGCCATGAAAGCGAAATGGATTCCATGAACATAAACCAAGTATGGACTTTGGTTGATGCACCGAAGGATAAAACCTATAGGGTGCAAATGGGTTTCAAGAAGAAAACCGACATGGATGGTAATGTGATTACTTACAAAGCAAGGCTTGTGGCCAAAGGATTTCGTCAAAGACAAGGAGTTGACTATGACGAGACCTTCAGCCCCGTAGCAATGCTTAAATCCATTCGGATACTCCTAGCCATTGCCGCTCATTATGATTATGAGATATGACAAATGGATGTGAAAACAGCTTTCCTTAACGGAAATCTGGCCGAGGATGTGTACATGACACAACCAGAGGGCTTCACTTCCAGTGATGGCGAAAAGTTATGCAAGCTTCAGAAATCCATCTATGGATTGAAGCAAGCATCCAGGAGTTGGAACATCCGTTTTGATGAGTCAATCAAAGAGTTTGGTTTCTCACAAAATCTGGATGAACACTGTGTGTACAAGAAGGTTAATGGGAATGCAATCGTTTTCCTTGTGTTGTATGTAGATGACATACTGTTACTCGGAAACGATGTCTCATTGATCTGTCGCTTAAAATTTGGTTGTCCAAGCGATTTGCGATGAAAGACCTTGGTGAAGCAACTTATATCCTTGGGATAAAGATCTATAGAGATAGATCAAAGAGGTTGCTTGGTCTTTCACAATCATCGACATAGACAAGATGCTAAAGAGGTTTAGCATGGAGCAATCCAAGAGAGGGTTTCTTCCCATTACTCATGGGATAACACTCTCGAAATCTATGTCTCCTAAGACACAAGATGAGAGGATTCGCATGGATCGAGATCCCGTATGCATCTGCGATCGGATCGATCATGTATGCTATGTTATGTACGAGGTCCGATGTATCATATGCTCCGAGTGTCACGGCGGATACCAATCGGATCTGGTGAGGTCCTTTGGGTGGTCGTCAAGAATATCCTCAAGTACTGCGAAGGACTAAGGATGTTTTCTTGATATATGGAGATGGAAATCTCCAAGTGAGCGGGCATCTGGATGCCGTTTCCTAATCGACAAGGATGACTCAGATCCCGGTCGGGTTATGTTTTCACGCTAAACGGCGGAGCTTGTCGGTTGGAAGAGTTCCAAACGAGAGACGATCACGATTCGACGACCGAAGCGGTACATTCTTTGCATCGAGGCGCAAAGGAAACTGTTTGGATCAAAGTTCATTTCAACTTGGTGTGGTTCCTAGTGTGATGGACCCATACAGCTTGTATTGTGACAACAATGGGGCTATTGCTCGAGCAAAAGAACCGAGGTCTCACCAACGATCTAAACACGTACTCTGCGGATATCATCGATTCGAGATCATTGCTAGAGGTGATGTCGCGATCGAGAGGATTCTCACAGAGCAGAACATTGCTGATCCGTTGATGAAGCCATTGTCACAGAAGAATTTTGATTCTCATGTACTCGCTTATGGTATTAGATACCAAGGCGATTGGCTTTAGGTCAAGTGGGAGATTGTTAGAGTAGTGCCCTAAAGGCAATCCCCTTTGGCGCTTTTTGTTCATAGTCATGTACAGACTTTATGAATAAATAAAGAAAGACATGTTTCATTTATTTGATGTTCTTTATGAATTGATATTGATCTTTAATCAAATTAAAGAAGTCCATGATATATTACATAGCATGAAGGAAATTATGATGTGATCATAATCCTGAGATTCCTATCATTAGAGTAGTGCCCTAAAGGCAATCCCCTTTGGCACTTTTTGTTCATAGTCATGTACAGACTTTATGAATAAATAAAGAAAGGCATGTTTCATTTATTTGATGTTCTTTATGGATTGATATTGATCTTTAATCAAATTAATGAAGTCCATGATATATGACATAGCATGAAGGAAATTATGATGTGATCATAATCTTGAGATTCCTATCATGTGCAATTATGTCAAGATATCTAAATTTTCCTAGTCATAGGATTAATGAGACCGGACATCATTAATCCCATGACTAACATATGTCATACTCCTTGATTGGATCAGCGGTGGATCTCGAAACTGTAAATATGAGATATTTAGAGTTGACATATGGATGCTTCTTGGTGGTAGTAAGTTCATTGGATGACTGCCATGAGATCATCACATGGATTTAATGTCGCGATAATCTCATCATAGCAATGGTGCAAGTATCCTTAGACTTGAGGTACTCGAGGATATCTTGAATCTTGATCCTGTACTTTGACTCCATTCCTTGTGGCCTTCCGAGGTTACTCATAGGATGGTGCTTGGAGTACGCTTTGAGGTATTCAAGGTAATTGAGTAGCCAATAAAGGATTCATCATACGTGAGAATGTAAGAGATACCACAACCTCTTATCGGGATCATTACTTTAAGTCTCTGGCGGAGCATGATTATGTCATGAAGAGTGTCTTCATGGACATATAAAGTAATGAGTCCTCAGACAGGAACTGATTTCACTTGGGCTAGACTTAGTCTAGTAAGAGTTGACATATTAGCCATACTCATAACCAAGTGGGGTATAACAAATTGATAGTGGCTTATAGGAAATTTTTGAGAAATTCGGGAGAAAATGCCCGGACCTGAAATTTTGGAGTGACAGACCGATTGACTATATAGTACTGAAAGAATTGTCCAATGGCGATGGAAAAAATAGAGTTTTACTGTTAGGAATTAAAATGTTGAGCCATTGAAATTTAGAGACTAAAATTTGGACTGATTTGGAGACCTATGTCTATAAATAGGTAGGTTTGAGAAATTGGGAATTTTACCTAGGGCATTATCGCATTCTCCTTCTCTTCTCTACGGCGATCTCCGATTCCTTCCTCATTGGTGAGGATTCTTTGATCTTTCTTTATGGTTTTCTTCTCCTTATGCTAGCCTAACTGGTTTATTGTGATTGATGAAGGTTGAGAAGGATTGAGAGTGGATTAATCGTTGATTTGAGAAAGTTTTAGGGTTACGGTGATTTGTGGTTTTGATCTTCGATTGGTAAGTTTTTATGGCTTTAATGTTGTTATTACTGGTTGTTTGAGCATTTATGGCATGTATTGGGTTAGATTGAGTAGTTAGGGTGTTAAATATTGAGTTTTAATAGCATTAATGACGGAAAATCGATCGGAGAAGAAGGTGGCGCAGTAGCACGTCGCAACGAGAAAATTTGGTGCTCGCCGCGATGAACGCAGCGGGACGTCGCGGCGAGCTCCTGGATGCACGTCGCGACGAGCCTTCTGGCTTACGTCATGACGGCGGGAAAGGACGACGCCTTGCGAAGCGTTCAGATACGTCATGACGAGAGTCGCAAGGTCGCGGTGAAAGGGGCTTTTCTGATTGAATGAGTGTTTGTTTATTGGGCATAACTTACGGTATAGACCTCCGATTGAGGTGATTCACTGAATCGTTATGAACTAGAAAAGAGTTCTACAATTGAGGATAATTATGGAATTGGAATTTATTTAAATGGTATTGATTCATAGAGAATAAGGTCAATTATGGTTCATAGTGTGACCTAAGTATTGAATTGAGACAATTGGAATTTTAATTGGGATTTTCAATAGAGGTTTTGACCCAATGGATAGGGAATTGCTATAGGGAGTATGAATTGAGGTAATTGAACCGAATTTTAGGATTTGATCAATTATTGTCGATCAATTGAGCGAAGAGTTGGAATGGGACATAAGAGTTCAAAATTGGGTTTTAGCGCCGGGAAAATCTTGAACATGCATTGCACATAATTTCATAGAGATGTATGCATCACTGAATTGTTTAATTGAGTATCTAGTAATGGGACTGTATTTTACTGTTATAGAGGCGCCGTTGGATCGTCATGCCACGGACATTGTTGGAACTTCCAGGCAGTAGCTCGGAAGTAACAGGTGAGTAACCTAGTTGATTTCTCAAATTCCTGACTGTCTAATTGCTCAACGTGAAGTTACTTGCCAATGTGAAATTGCATGATTACTGAATTATACATGATCGAATGGCATGTTTCTACTGTATTGGATTGGACTACTATATTGGATTGGATTACTGTATGATACTGAGGAATGTAATACTGGGCTTTTATAGCCATACACTGAATTACTGAACACTGCATTGCATGCATAAATGCATGATCAGATAATGGAAATGTGACCCAAGTGCTATTATCACTGAAAAGAGCCTTAAGCTCGAACCTTTGTCTTGACCGCCTCGAGCCCAGGGGAGAAAATCACAGCCGTCCCCATCGAATCTTGATGAGCATTTGGACACAATACTGAATATCTGGAAAAGAGTCACATATGCATTGTATACACATGAATGATTGTTGTATGACACTGACTGATTACGTAATGCCATGATTCTATCAGAATTGGGATATGATCAAACTGTTATATGCTATTGTAAATTGCTACTTATCATCATAACTGTTATAGACTACGTAAGTTGTTATATAATGATGTTAATTGAATATTCTTGTCTTGTCTTTGCATGATTTTACGTAATGTATGATTTAAGTGAACCATCGATGATGGTTTCTCACTGAGTTCGCAAACTCACCCAACATTGCAATTATTTTTCAGGATTTGGCTAGTACCCCGTTAGACAAACGGGAGTATGATTTCAGCAAGCAAGTCAGAGTTCAGGTCGGGATCAGTCTCATGTCTGCATTTGATTCTTTCTGATTTATGAATTGTACTATTATTTTAGAGGGCCCCAACTGATTAATATTGTATTGTGAATTGATTATTGAAATAGTGTTTGATTTAAAATGTTTCCATATTGCGGGCCCCAAATTGTTTATTGATTTACTGCAAGCTTCAGTGTGTTTTCAAAAAGAAAAAGATGTCATAATGAGTTTTAAAACTGCATGGTCTGCTCTAGCATACCACCCTCGCGGGTCACGGGCTCGGATATCACCATCGATATCGGGTTCGGGTCTGGTGGGAGTGGGGTGCTACACGCTCGCACGGTAGGAAAGGACTATCTCCGGAGCTAGGGGTCTACTCTATCAATCCTAAAAAATTAGATGCAATTTTGGGTGAGTTTGCGAACTCAGTGAGAAACCATCATCGATGGTTCACTCAAATCATGCATTACGCAGATTGCGTACAGCACGGTACATTAATATTCAATTAACAGTATTATATAACATTTTACGATGATCTATAACAGTTTGCAATATCAAATAATAATTTACAATAACATATAACAATTTACGATATCATATCACAATTCATGAAATTATACAGCGATTCACGATGAGCATGTAACAATTTGCAATCTCATGTCATCACACAATTGATAAGTTTGCAATTCAATCACCATGTGTATACAATGCATATGAGACTCCTTTCCGGTTATTCATGTTGTGCCCAAGTGCTCGATCAAGATTCAATGGGGGACGCGTCGAGTTTTCTCCGCTTCGCTCGAGGCCTCGAAGATGATGTTCGAGCTCGAGGCTCTTTTCGATGATAAGAGCAACTTGGTCACACATCCATTATCCGATCATGCATTTATGCATGCAATGCAAAGGTTCAATAATTCAAGATTCAAGAATCTACGATTATACGGCTATAAAAGCCCAGTATTACATTCCTCAGTTTCATGCAGTAGTCCAATCCAATTCAGTAGAAGCATGCCATTCGATCATGTATATTTCAGTAATCATGCAATTTTACATTGGCAAGTAATTCACATTGAGCA
Organism: Erythroxylum novogranatense; assembly: GCA_029891385.1. NCBI lineage: Eukaryota > Viridiplantae > Streptophyta > Magnoliopsida > Malpighiales > Erythroxylaceae > Erythroxylum > Erythroxylum novogranatense. The sequence continues at coordinate 316,282 of JAIWQS010000254.1, read as the reverse complement.
TTTATACAATCAAGAATTTGAGAAACCAACTAGGTTACTCACCTGTAACTTCCGAGCTACTGCCTGGAAGTTCCAGCAATGTCCATAGAATGACGATCCAACGACGCCTATAACAAAGAAAATACGGTCCATTACTAGATGCTCAATTAAACAATTCAGTGATGCATATGTCTCTATGAAATTTCGTACAATGCATGTTCACGATTTTCCCGGTGCCAAAACCCAATTCGAACTTTTATGTCCCATTCTAACTCTTCGCTCAATTAATCGATAATAATTTGATCCAATTCTAAAATTCAGTTCAATTTCCCTCAATTTATACTCCCTATAGCAATTCCCTATGCATTGGGTCAAAACCTTTATTGAAAATCCCAATTAAATCTCCAATTGTCTCAATTCAATATTTAGGTCACACTATGAACCATAATTGACCTTATTCTCTATAAATCAATACCACTTAAATTAAATTCTAACTCTCATAATTATCCTCAATTGTAGACCTCTTTCTCTAGTTCGTACTGAATCAAGAATCACCTCAATCGGAGGTCTATACCATAAATTATACCCAATAAACTAAAATCAATCCAATCGAAAAACCCTTCGCCGACCTCACATTTCGTCGCGACGTCTGAGAGATCGCTTCGTCGCGGCGTGAATGACGCCGTCGTCGCGGCGTCTTTTCACGCTGTCGCGACGTAAGCGGAAGGCTCGTCGTGGCGCATTTCAGCTTCGCCAGGACGTCCTAAACGCCGTCACGGCGAAAGCACTATATTTTCTTGCCGAGGCACACTAGACGTCATGACGTCTGCGAAGTCGCCTTTTGTCTTCTCCGATCGATTTCAGTCCATTTCTCTCTCTAAAACCTCCATTAAACACTCCCATCTACCCAACTCAACCATAATAAATGCCATAAATGCAATAAAAACCATTAATAACAACATTAATGCCATTAAAACTTACCAATCGAAGATCAATCCCTAAATTTCTCAAAATCACCGTAACCCTAAAACTTTCTCAAATCAACGATTAATCCACTCTCCAAGCTTCTCAACCTTTAACAATCACAATGAACCAGTTAGGCTAGCAAATGATAAGAAAACCATAAGGAAAGATCAAAGAATCCTCACCGGTGGGAGGAGTCGAAGATCGCCGTGGGAGGAGGAAGAGAAGAAATGCTTTTTGCCTTAGGATAAAATCCACAAATTTCAAACCTCGCTATTTATAGACATAGGTCTCCAAATCAATCCAAATTTCAGTCTCTAAATTTCAATGGCTCAACATTTTAATTTCCTAACAGTATAACTCTAATATTTCCTTTGCCATTGGACAATTCTTTCAGTACTATACAGTCAATCAGTCGGTCACTCCAAAATTTTCGGTCCGGGCATTTTCTCCTGAATTTCCCAAAAATTTCCTATAAGTCACTATCAGTAGCCAATCACTCCTAGACTATTTTAAATCAGTCACTCTTAATTTCTCAATCAATCAATCATAATCCAGTCAGTTCAGTCAGTTTCCAGTTCACAGTCCAATCAATTCATAATCACAATTAAAATGCCGGAAAATCATGAATGCATGTACCTATGAATAAATGCATATGCAATAAACCTGTTCCTCTATAATTAGAGGCCAGTAACATGCTCAATCAGTGAATGCAATGAAACCTATCAGTCTGACCCAATATTACCATAATAACCTTGCTAACAGTAACGGGATGTTACATGTATGGAGTTACCACTAGGGTGTTTACAGACCATAAGAGTCTTAAGTACTTGTTGACTTATAAAGAGCTGAATTTGAGGCAGAGGTGATGGTTAGAATTGTTGAAGGATTATGATTTGATGATAGACTACCATCCGGGGAAAGCTAATGTGGTAGCCGATGCACTGAGTAGGAAGTCCATTATGGCACATGTGGAAACGGTGTATCTTCCTTTGCTGAAGGAATTAGCTAGGCTTGATGTGACGATGAGACAAGTTGAACCTAATTGTGTCTTGGCAAATTTTAGAGTGAGACTAGTATTGAAAGAGAAGATTAAAGAATTGCAAGAGCGAGATGAGTACTTGAGCAAGCTTAGAGAAGAGATAAAGAATGGTAAACCTTTTGAAGTAGAGGTAAAGGAAGATGGATTGATGGTTATGGGTAATAGATTGTGTGTTCCAGAAATGCTAGAGCTGAAGGATGAGATCCTTGATGAGGCGCATAATGCTCCTTATGCGATGCACCCAGGGAGTTCTAAGATGTATCGAAATTTGAAAGAGTATTTTTGGTGGAAGGGAATGAGGAAAGATGTGGCAGAGTATGCTAAAAGATGTTTAGTGTGTCAGCAAGTTAAAGCTGAACACCAAACACCTTTAGGCAAGCTTAATCCATTGCCGATCCTGGAATGGAAATGAGAGAAGATTACCATGGATTTTCTGATGGGATTACCGAGGACTAGCAAGAAGCATGACGTTATATGGGTGATTGTTGATAGGCTGACCAAGTCGACACACTTCTTGCCAATTAGACAGACAGATTCCTTGAATGTTTTGGTTAAGAAGTACATGGATGAGGTAATCAAACTTCATGTGATTCCAAACTCGATAGTTTCTGATAGGGATCCTAGGTTTACCTCCAGATTTTGGGAAAGTTTACAGGAGACTCTGGGGTCTAGATTGCATTTTAGTACAGCTTTCCATCCGCAGACTGATGGACAATCGGAGAGGACGATACGGACTTTGGAGGCAATGTTGAGAGCTTGTGCATTGGATTTCAAAGGTTCGTGGGATGATCACCTACCTTTGATTGAGTTTGCTTACAATAATTCCTATCACTCGGGAATTCAGATGGCACCTTACGAGGCTTTGTATGGTAGGAGATGCAAAACTCCTATTTGTTGGGATGAGGAAGGTGAAAGGAAGCTTGTAGGACTGAGTTGGTACAGATTCTGATCGATAAAGTTAAATTGGTGAAGCAGAGGCTTAAAGCAGCTCAGGATAGGATGAAGAGCTACACGGAAGCCCATAGGAAAGAGATGGAATTTCAAGTGGGAGAAAGGGTGTTTTTTAGAGCTTCTCCATGGAAAGGTGTTTTGAGGTTTGGCAAGAAGGACAAGCTTAGCCCGAGGTACATAGGCCCATATGAGATCATTGAGAGGATTGGGCCTTTGGCTTATAAGTTAGATTTGCCATTTGAGTTATCTAAGATTCATAATGTGTTCCATGTATCGATGCTGAGGAAATACAGATCGGATCCTTCACACATAGTCAACCTTCAGAGGTTCAGTTGAGAGAGGATTTTTCTTACGAGGAGAAACCTATGGAGATCTTAGATTCAAAGGAAAAGGTGTTAAGGAATAAAGTTGTAAAGCTGGTAAAGGTCTTGTGGAGGAACCATTCGACTGAGGAGGCGACTTGGGAGCCTTTAGAAGCCATGAAGGAGAAGTACCCATACCTCTTCATGGACTTAGGTAAGGATTTCGAGGACGAAATTTTTTTAGGAGGGGAGAATTGTTGGGCCCCGAAAATTTTTATTTTTATTTATTTATTGATTTATTTGACTTATTCTTTATTTTTGCCTTAATTGTTTAATTATGTGTGTATATATATATGTATTTGTTGAGTCTTGAAATTTGTTAGTATGATTGGGAATTGGAAATTTTGAAGTTTAAGTGAAGGGTTAGAATTAATTGGATTAATTGAAGTAAGCTTGGATGTGTAGAGCCATATGAGACAAAAGTAAGGGCTTGTTAGGAAAAGTGGGCTTTAGAGGTTAAAGGGGATAAGAAGAAGGAGGATTAGAAATAAGTGGATTATAGTGTAGTGGGCTTGTGAGGAGGAGAGCCCAAAGTGGCAAGTGAGCTTTAAGAGGGTATCAAAACTATGTAGTTTTGATGAGGGCTTTAAAGATGAGTTAAATGAATTAAGAGGAGAGGAAGCAAGTGTCATAGAGAAAAGAAAAGAAGAGAAGAGCAAAACGTGAGCTAAGAGAAAGGAGGGTTTCTATTAGACCCCGAAATTTTTTTTTATGATGATATTAAGCATGAATTGTGATAATTGCGGTATTTTGTCTTAGTTTGACTAAATTGGGAATATTATGGATAAGTATAGGTTAATTGTGGTTTAAATGAGCATTGGAGGAATTATAGTGTGTAAGGGTTTTGAGAAGCTAACTAAGTTGTTTTGGGCCTTGGTTTATTAAGAAGGGCCCATGCCCTTAGGGTTTAAAGGAATTAGGAAAGAAAAGAAGAGAAAGGAAAGAAAAAATAGAAGAGAAGAGAGGAGAGTTCGTAGCCGACGGTGGAGAAGAAGAAAAGAGAAGAGAGATTTAGCAGTTTTTGAGCTTTCCGACCGTTTCGAAGTGATTTCTAGTAAGTTCGGCTTCCTTTAAACTTGCTTTGGTTAGATTTAAACTTAGAGTATGTGGAATCCGTGAGAATCGAAGGTTTTAGGGTTTTAGGTTGTAAACCGGCGATTTAGGGATTAATGCATTTGTCTTTGATTTATGAGTTGATGATGGGTTAGAAATGTAGCTTTAGGCTTGATCTATAGTTTGTTTGCGTTGTATTTGAGTTTGGGAAGAAATGGAAGTCGAAAAATGCAGGAATCTGGGTTGGAATCGCGGCTCAGACTAAATGCGCCAGCGTCGTTCGCAAGAACACGCCACAGTGGCGTCTTGGAGTTTGGATGTCACGCCCGCGTGCACCATGTACCGCTGCGTCGTCAGGCACGAAGAGTGTGCACTGCTGCGCATGCGGTGATGAGCACGCGGTATTCACCTTGGGTGCACTGCATGATGAGTTTCAGATGGGCTACTAGCGCCAAGTGGCGAAGGCTTCCTTGTGCATGGCGTCCACTTTGCCGCGACGAGACCCCTGTTTTCCTAAAATGGGATTTTGCATTTTGAGGATATCTTTTGGTGTAGATGTCGATTGAGGTGATTTTAGATTTGTTGTGATCTAGCAATTAAGGACTACGAGTTGTATGAGAAGGAAGTTGGAAATTGTTTGAAGAATTGGGAATTTAGATGGAAGTCGAATGGAGACTTTAGCGCTTTACCTTTTTGCTTTTCGAGCCTTGTTGAATTTTGCTATGGATATTAATTGTATGAAAACTTGGTTTATTATAGGGAACCAAGCTGCTTTGACCCACTCGCAAGAGGAAGGACAACAGTGAGTCTGATACTCAAGCGATACTAGGTGGGTAATATGTTTATGGTTATTGTGTGTATGAGCAATTGCATGATGTGTGCTTGCTTGCATTATGTGAGTTTCTTATGATGAATGATATGGGGATATTGAACTGAATGTGAATTTGCATTATGATTAAAAATATGCATGAATTGATAGGCCTTTATGGCAATGGACTAGAATGAGATTTGAGAAATGTGAAACATGCTTTAAGCATGGATTGAATGGACTATGTGCTTTATTTGGGTAAGAGAGTTACGGATGGAGTCACGTGCGTTGTGATAAAGTCTTCTCCACGCTGCTTGCTTGTAGCTACGAGATCCTTGAAAATCGGACTCGGATGGATTACTGGATTTACCTTTTGGTTATCCGGATGGATTCTGGAACTCTCAAGCCAATTGATTGTGCATACACGATGAATTTGTTGAGCATAACACATGGTGAATTTGACAGCTATGTTGCATAATGAGTGATATGTTGAGGAATAGTGAATGCATGACTTATGTTATATGAATATGAATTGAATTGATGAATCGTGATTTGCTAATAATCTATGAATATAAATATGTATATTGCTTGATTGTGTGGCTCGTTGCCAATGGCTATAAACGATATGCCACTTGAAGCTTATGACCACCCCATTACTCTCCCTCCTCAAAGTGCGGATCGAGGCAGTGTCGACCTTGCGAGGCATCGAAATTTCAAGCTAGCTAGGAACTTGTATAAGTTAGTCCTTTGGTTGGCCCTCCGAGCATTTCATCATGGAGCATCTTTTGTATTTTGAGATTTCACTTTATTTGTAATACGCTGCATTTGAGAATATTGTTGAATGCCTTTGAATGACAATGACAAAGAAATTATGCATGTGGAATGATGAATGAATGTGTAGAATATGTATATGTATGCGTTTATGTGTGTGTAACGGATCGATTGGTTATTTGTATGGATGTTGGGATCGGGTCCGATGGTATATTGGGTGCCGAATGCCGGCGCGGCCCGAGGGGCAGCTCTCGGGGATTTGGACGTACGGGACCCGGGCCCAACATGTTTGGTATTAGAGCGCCTAGGTTTAGGTGTCCTCGGCTTAGAATGCATATAGGATTGTGTGATATATGACGACGTGTTGCATTAATTGATTTCATTATGTGACATGCATATCATGCATACATATAGATTGTCGTATAGCTAATCCTTAGTGTTTCTATTTGAAGGAGTACGATGCCACCTCGTAGAAGGACACGAGGAGCTGTGCAAGGGTCTCACGCACCGACTCTCCAACTAGGGAGGAGAGGATCGATGAGTCTGTAGCCCCAATGCATGTTGAGGCTACGTAGAGCTAGAGAGTGAGCCCGTGCGTTCGTCACGACTCGAGAATCGCCGATTCCATGAGAACAGAAAGTGCCCTAGTTTGATCCGAGGATGTTTGGGCCTTTACTCGAGCGTTTGTTCAAAGCTATGGGCGGATGCCACGCCTACTGCTCGGCCCGTGAAGAGGGGAAAACAGTTCGACAAGTTGAGGAAATGCAGGCGATTGACTTCTTTGGGACAGCTGATCCTGAGGAAGCTGAGACATGGTTGTGGAGGACAGAACGGGTGATGGATCAGATGGATTGCGAGGCAGATGAGCGAGTGGTGTATGCTGCCAGTTTGTTTCAGGGGGATGCTCTGCATTTGTCGGAGACCGTGCCAGGCAGTCAGATGAGGCCAGTAGAGTTGGCATGGCAGGATTTTGTGGTACGTGTTCAAGAAATATCATCGAGGTTTATGTCCAGTGAGCGGAGGAGTTTTGAGTCTCACTCGAGAGGATATGACGATTCTTGAGTATGGCCTTGAGTTCACTCAGCTATCCCGGTATGCTTCAGACTTGATGCTGAGTGAGGTTGCGAGATGTCGCAGATTTGAGTCGGGATTGCACTTGGCGATCGAGAGAGAAGGTAATTGTGCAGAACTTTTTGATTTCCAATGATTTGGTTAAAGCGACTCGAGGTTGAAACATAGAGAATATCAAGAGTCTTGTGAATAAGAAGAGGAAGGCGGAGAGCGGTTAGGAGAGGAGGTAGCACTAGTACTCTATGCTGCATGCGAGTGCTAGGAGCTTCCTGTTTATTCGAGAGGAGAGGAGCGATGGTGCTAGTGGCGAGGCCGATGAGGACTTCTACCGCTCTCACCAAGCTTCAACGGTGGATGGCGGTAGAAGAGAGAGGAGATAGATCGGTTATCCCGCGTGTGAGCCTGCGAAACCTCATAGAGGAGAGTGCTTCAGACTGACAGGAGCTTGTTTCAACTGTGGGGTTAAGGGACACATTGCCAGAGAGTGTCCTCAGCCTCCACTGTAACACCCCACTCCCGCAAGACCCGAACCCGATATCGTTGGTGATATCCGAGTCCGTGCCCCGCGAGAGTGGCGTACTATATAGTACAGTAATAATCAATTACCAGTAAGCAGTCAGTAACACGTTACAGTAACATGAAACCATTCACAGTAATTCATACCATTATGAAAGCAGTATATGTCACAGAACAATCATTTGTGCGAATGCAATGCATATGTGACTCTTTCCAGTTATTCAGTATTGTGCCCAAGTGCTCAGTCAGTGTTCAGTGGGGACGCGTCAGGGATTTCTCCCCTCGGACTCGAGGCCCGGTCAGTACAGTGTGAGAGCTCGAAGCTCTTATCAGTAAAAATAGCAACTTGGGGCACGTCCATTATCTGATCATGCAATTATGCATGCAGTGCAGTATTCAGTGAATGTACAGTGTTTGGCTATAAAGCCCAGTGTAGCAGTAAGTCAATGATATGGCTATAAAGCCCAGTATAGCAGTGTTCAGTATGATGGCTATAAAGCCCAGTCTATCAGTATCAGTATCATTCAGTACAGTAAAATCATACAATACAATCTCATACATGCTAGTAGTCATGCAGTGATCATTCCATTCACTTTTGCACATAATTTACGTTGAGCATGTAAACAACCAGAAATTTGAGAAACCAAATAGGTTACTCACCTATTACTTCCGAGCTAATGCCGGGAAATCTCTGTGACGTCGGTCAATCGGCGCTCCAATTGGGCCTCTATATGAAGCAGAAAAAGTACGAGTCACTAACTATGAAATTTGTGCTCATGATGATGATATATGCATGTTCATGAATTCCCGGCCCTAATCCTCCTTTTTTTCCATTATACAAATTCATCAAAAATTCAGAAACCTATTGGCGCTGACGGTGCGCAATTCGGACCTCTATAGGTCCCCAATTAAATAAAACAGTGATTAAAAGTTCCGTCACCCGGGGTCACGTCAATTTCCCGTCTAAAAATTTCCAATTTCTTATAAAATGAAATTCAATATTCAATGAATCCGATGCCTCTAGAATCAGGTCAATCGGACGTCGGACGGAAAAGTTATTCACGAAAGAAATCAAAATTCAACAAGTAATATATATAAATATTGCCCTTATTTTTCCCTTTATTTTCTGATTTCCAACCAAACTTCCAACACCCATAACTCTTTCTACACATTTCTGAAAAATGCAAACTATACCTTGTTGGAGAGCTTATGAAAAGCTCTACAATTCTCAAGAAGACCATAAAAATCAATTCCAACCCTAAGGGTGTCAAATATCCCATCAAACCTTCTGCCTACTCAATTCCCATTAACCCAGGGCAGTACCTTGACACTTTCATAACTCACTGATTCTTCAGAAATAAATTACCACAAAAATATGGTCAATAATTTCACATTGTCCTCAACAATTTTCATGAACAATCCAAAATCAGATTCTATTTCTAAGCAAGTCCATTAATTCATTTAATGTTACTGTCCCTGCAATCCTTCAATTTGGGCAGTAACCTTACAACAAGCATATCTCCCTGTACACAAGTCAGTAAAATCAGAACTTTATATCCCTGTAAAGATAACATCTCAAACTTCAATTTTCATGAATCACTCATCATTCAATTCGATCTCTAACAATTTCAAAACTGTTATGGAAGCTACTGTTATGATCAGCCATTCATAACCTAATGTAGGGTTCATTTTTGCAAACTCATAACTCCCAATTCTGACTTCTAAAAATTGCACACCATATATCAAGTTCAAGGAAATCTCTTCCTCTACAACTTTTCAGAAGCTCACTCACACCAATTCAGTCCACATAAAATGTTAAAATTGCCTCCAGTCCGAAAGCTCACAAAATCACACTTAGACTAGGTTTCATCAAAATGCTCAAAACCAGTCAATAGTAATCAATTCATATCTCCAAATATACAACTCTAAAAATAGCAAGATCAGTAGAAATGGAAATATAATTCAATATGCTACAACTTTCATGAAGACCATTCTCCCTAATTCCATCTCAATTAATTCATAAAAATTAGCAAAACGCTAAGGTATGATTTCGGGTACTGTTTATTCCAGTTAAGAGCAGTAACTTTCCAAGCCATATTGCAACCCCTTAATGTTAACATTAGACAACACCTATTTCACACAAAAATGTAGCCAACATCCCAAAGTTTAATTGGGCACAAACCTTGCCTCATTTGCATAACCACACAATGAGTTATGATTAAATCAGTATACTAGGTCAAATATCAATTTTCCAGCTTTACTTCTCTATTCACTTCCTTTCATTCCAAAACCCTTCCTACATCCATAAGCATCTCAATTGGACACAAAATCAGTCCCTATATCATGTCTACATTCACTAGGCATTCCTACCAAAAATTGGCAGCACTAACCTCTTCCCTTTCCATGCACAATTAATCATCAATATGAATTCAAAATCAAGCTAAAACCAAACTTAACCATTACCATTCATTATCCTAACATACCTTACATTTATTCCCATTAATTTATACTATAATTCTCATCAAAATAAAGCATCAATAAACTTAATAATAACATCACAATTCCCATTGGATGCTCCTAACTACCATGATTCATAAACTACATAATCAAAACATAATTAAACACTTACCAATTCAAGCTTTTTCCATCTTCAAACTCTTCAATTCTACTACTCTTACTCAACACCTTCTCCATTCTATTCTAACACATGCAAGTGTAAGGTCCTCTTAGAAAGGAAGGAGCTTGGTTGCATGGAGAGGAGCTCTTAAGTTTAGAGGAAGATAACACTTAACTAGAACAAAATGAAAATTTGGATGGAGAGGTCAAGATGAAGTGAGTTTTCGGTGGAGGAGCATTCAAAAGCAAGGAACTCTTTCATTTTGTTGCTAATGGCCGTGAGAGAATGAAGTAAAATAAGGCAAGTCATCTTTCTTTCCCTTCCACTAGAAGAATCGAGAATGCATAGGATGATTATACATTAAATGGAGGGACCACTTGGCAATTGGAGGAGGATGTAGAAAAGTCAAAGAACCAATCACATTTTTTTGACAAATTAAAACCAAAACCAAATAATTTCACCCCCATTTTCGATTCCCACCTATTTCAAGGGTCCACTTGTAACATCCCGTTATCAGAGTGACGGGTAGATTGGTAATTTGGATCGGGTTAGGATTTGGTACAGGCAAAGTATTGCATGGCACATGCATTACAGTTTTGATAGTCATTGATAAATGATTATTATTTGCATCGATATATATATATGTACATACATGTATGACAATTCCGACTTGATTGTGAAATTGGAAATTGGTTATAATTGGTCCGATGTGAATTGGCTTAATTGTGCAATTGGGAATTTATCAAAATTGTATATATGAGATTTGGTTTGTGAAAATTGGATATTTAGTAAGTGTATAATTGGGTTTTGAATATGAAAACGGAATGAAATGGATTATAGAGAAGGGAAATTGGAAATTGAGCATAGGAATTGGCATTACTCAATTTTAGTGAATTTATGGAAATTTCTCTGGAAATTTTAGAGTAAGAGATCCGAATCGGAAAATTAGCTTAGTAGTGATTTATTTGATTCCGAGTCCGAGAATGAATGGTTATTGATATGGAACAATTGGAATTATGATTTTGGGAGTATTGTTAATGGTTATTGAAATTGGGAGAAAAATGGAATAGAAATCGGATTTGTTAGACCTAAGAATTGGACATGAGTCAAATGATTATATATATATATATGTATAAGCTTAAGAGAGAAGCTTAATTGTTCATTAAGCTCATCGACGATCGTGGGTGAGAAAAACTTGGGATTTGGAGTTTTTGAAGGATTTTCAAAGGATTGAAGCTTGAATCAAGTAAGTTTATACTTGTTTATAAGTTAAATCATTTCATTTGATCATTGATTTGAGTATGAATTGGTTTAGAGAATTTGAAAGTTACGGATGAAAGGGTTTTGAGATTTTCATTGGTTTTGATTTGGGTTTTTGATGAAAACTGGTTTAAATGATGGATTGAGGCTAGAAATGAGTTGAGTGTAGTATACTAAGTCGATTGGGAGTGATTTGAAGTGAATCGGATAGATTGTTATTAGAAAATCTGAGAAATTTTGGGTTTCTGTCGCGATTTTGCGATCACGACGCTTATGACGTCACGATGAACACGCCTTGATGAGCCAACCCGATCGCACGTCATGACGAATTAAAATATTTTAATTTATGCGCTTGGCGAGGAAGACAAGGCATCGCGCATGACGAACGTCTGCGTGCGTCATGACGTGGGATGTTGATTATGCCGCGGTGATGCCGCCATAGGATCTTTTCAAAATGAATTTGAGGTTTTTGAATTGGAGAATTTTGGGATCTAATTTGGATTGGTTATGGATCAAAATGGCATTTGAGAGAATAGGAATTGAATTTGATGATTATCGGAAATTGAGTGGTAAGCGAATTGGAATGTGACCTTAGAATAAGGAATTGAATTATGGCATTGAGAACTGTTCTGAATTAGAGTGAGAGTGATCATATTGAGAAATTCAGGAATATGATTGGGAATGTCATAACATGTATAGTATTTATCGAAATTGCTATTGATTATTGAATTTGGCATGATTGGTAATGTGTGATTTATTTGATTTGATATAGAGGTTCCGATGGATCGTCATTCCACGGACAGTATTGGGACTTCCAGGTGGTAGCTTCGGAAGTGCGGTGAGTAACCTAGTTGGTTTCTCAACCTATATGTGTTACATTTGTGTACATATGCCATGTGGAGATACGGATGGATATGTGTGATGTTTTGATTGATTTGAACCATGGGTGTTGAAATATTGGATGAATATGGAAGTGCAAAATGTGAATAAATGTGCATAAATGCAATAGTGAATCAATTGTAAAAGTGTTAGTGAAAGAAATGAGATATGACTGTAAAATGTGAATGACATATGCACTCATGCATAATTAAATGATCGAGATAATGATAGTTGTTGACCCGAGAGGCCACTATATATTTGAGGGCCTTGTGGTAAAACCCATGAAACACACGCCTTGTGATAAAACACGCAAACACCTACGGGTGGGGTGTGGGGTCTATTATGTGAAAGGGATTAGTGTATACCCAATGACTCTCCTATCCCTAATGTGAGTGGGCGATAGTGCATACCCGGAGGGCCTCCTACTTGCCAAAAATGTGATTTCGATTTCGATTGCGCTCGGTCACAACAATGAAATGAAATGAAAGTGTCGCATGCATCTGCATATGTAAATTATTTAAAGTGAGCGTGTGAAAGTGAAACCAATGCATGTGAATATATGAAAGTGTGAATATGTGATTCAAGTGTGTATATGAATTGTGAATGCATGAGTTGGGTGAACCATCGATGATGGTTTCTCACCGAGTTCATAAACTCACCCAACATTGCATCTATTTTTCAGAAGTGAAGAGTACCCGTTAGACACACGGGAGTATGTCTACCGCTAGCAAGGCGTAGTATCGGGTCGGGATCAGTGTCGTCACATCTGCATTAGAGTAGTGAATTGTTTTAATGGGCCCCTTTTGATTTATGTGTACTTGTATGATATAACTGAAATTGGTTTATAATAGAAATTGTTTTGTAATTACAAATGTTTTGTTATAATTGGGCCAAATCATTATTGTTTTATTGACTCAACTGTTTTAAATGAAAAGAAAAATGTCATATCGAGTTTTAAAAGGTAGTGATTGTTACAATGCCACCCTCATGGGTCACGGGCTCGGATATCCTTTGTTGATGTCGAGTTGGTCTCGTCGGGGTGGGGTGCTACACCACTTTTGGGTCCCACCAAATATGTAATGGTTTAAGATCAAATAACGATAGAAAAATCAATCGGTTATAACATGATTTATCCGATCGAATTTCCCAATTATTTTAGAAATTAATGAATTTCCCAAAATTATAAAACATGTAACAGTGTACTCAAATAATTTTTCAATCACGAAAATCACCTTTTTACCCCAAAACATGTTTAGGTCGATTCTTAAGCAATTTTGTCGGTCAAAATTTTCTCGAAAAATTCGAGAAAAATCCGAAAATCCTTAAAATCTAAAACGCAATAATAAGCGCTCGAATATTTTTTCAAATCCATTAACCACGTTAATCACAATAAAATTGCTTTAGGCCCAATTACCGGGAATTATAATTCCATGTACACAATTGATACTATGTATCAATCCTATTATGCATGAACAGTACTAAGTATTCCTTATCAATCCCATCCTACAACAAATTTCCTATTTTACCCTTCCAGGAGGGGGTGGGATGTTACATCCACGACAAGAGAGAGGTCAGATGCCAGCTCCGAGGAGGACGGAGACCATGGGTCAAAGGAATGGGGCAGTAGGTAGTTACGATCTTGCCGCGGAGGCGAATCTTAGGGGGCGACCGAGAGGCGCGGCATCGGCTAGGTGTTCGCGATGACTAGGGAGGATCTTTGAGACCGCACTGATGTTGTCCAGACGCAGTGCTTATTTTCGATGATGTGATAGTTTTGATTGATCCGGGTTCTACTCATTCGTTTGTTTCCTCGAGTAGACCCGTGTGTGATTTGATTGTGAGCCCATTGGATACTCCGCTGATGGTGAGTACTCCAATCGGCCAATGTATTGTGATTAGTCAAGTATATAGAGGTTGTGAAATTCGCATCGGTGGAGTACTTCTAGTGGTCGATTTGATGCCACTGAAGATGAGCGGTTTAGATGTGATTTTGGGTATGGACACTTTGGAAAAGTACAATGCTCGTTTGGATTGTAAGCAGAAGACAGTAGAATTTGATTTGGGTGACGGCAGAAGGGTAGTGTTTACTAGGGACAGGAAAGCGAGTCCGCCCAGGATTGTCTCAGCATTGACAGCGGGGAAGATGATGAGTAAGGATTGTGAGGCGTTTCTGGCTTATGTGATAGACTCCAGAGCTGATAGAGGGAAGCTGGAGGATATTCCAGTAGTTAGGGATTTCTCGGACGTCTTTCCCGAGGAATTGCCAGGACTACCGCCAGCTCGGGAGATTGAGTTTCCTATTGAGCTTGTGTCAGGTACAAGACCGATTTCAATTCCGCCTTATCGGATGGCTCCGGCGAAATTGAAAGAGCTTAAGGAACAGTTGGAGGAGTTATTGGAGAAAGGATATATCGGACGAGCTCTTACGCCTTGGGAGCTCGGTTCTTTTGTGAAGAAGAAAGATGGATCCTTAAGGATGTGTGGACTACGTGAAGTCAATCGGTAACGGTGAAGAACAAGTATCCGCTTCCTCGCATTGATGATCTGTTTGATCAATTGCAAGGAGCGAGAGTCTTTTCGAAGATCGACTTGAGATTGGGATACCATCAGTTGAGAATCAAGGAATCGGATGTGCCGAAGTCTGCTTTTAGGACTCGGTATGGGCACTTTGAGTTTTTGGTTATGCCCTTCGGATTGACGAATGCTCCGGCAGCGTTTATGGATTTGATGAATCGAGTTTTTAAGCCATTCTTGGACCAATTTATCATTGTCTTTATTGATGATATATTGGTGTATTCCAAGAGTGATGAATAGCATGAGGAGCATTTGAGGATGGCTTTGGAGACTTTGAGGAGCAATGAGTTGTATGCCAAATTCGAGAAATGCGAATTTTGGCTTAGGGAAGTTGCATTTCTTGGACACGTGATCTCAGAACAAGGAGTTCATGTGGATCTAAAGAAGATAGAAGCAGTTGTGAATTGGGAGGCGCCGAAGAATGTAGCAGAAGTGAGAAGCTTTCTGGGTTTGGTAGGCTATTACAGGAGATTCGTGGAGGGATTCTCCATGATATCCGCTCCGATGACGAAATTGCTGAGGAAGAATCAGAAGTTTGATTGGAGTGAGGATTGTCAGAGGAGCTTCGAGGAGCTCAAGCGCAGATTGATGAGTGCCTCGATTTTGATTTTGTCATCGGGTGATGAGGGTTATTCGGTGTATAGTGATGCTTCGAGGAAGGGTCTCGGATGTGTTTTGATGCGGGAGATCGGTAATTGCTTATGCTTGAGGCGCTGAAGCCTTATGAGCTGAATTATCCGACCTACGATTTGGAATTAGCGGTGATATTTGCCTTGAAGATTTGGAGGCATTATTTGTATGGAGTTCGCACTCGGATCTTTCTTGATCATAAGAGTTTGAAGTATTCTTGAGTCGAAGGAATTGAATTTGAGGCAGCGGAGGTGGTTGGAGCTACTGAAGGATTATGATTTGTTGATTGAGTATCATCCGGGCAAGGCCAATGTTGTGGCGGATGCCTTGAGCAGGAAGTCGTCGATTGCTCATCTTCGATCGGTTTATCTTCCTTTATTGGAAGAGATGGCTAAGCTTAGGATAAGCTTGATGCGAGAAGAGCCGGATTGTCTTACGGCTAATTTTCGAGTTAGACCGATCTTTGAAGGAAAAGATTAGGGATTTGCAGGCTCAGGATGCGGATTTGAGCAAGCTTCGGGATGAGATTGAGAATGGCAAGGTTTCTGAGATAGTTGTGCGGGATGATGGGCTTATGACGATTCTTGGGTAGGTTGTGTATTAGGATGTGCGGAGATCAAGGATGAGATTATGGATGAGGCACACAATGCGCCTTATGCCATGCATCCTGGTAGCACCAGGATGTATCAGGATTTGAAAGAGCATTTTTGGTGGAAAGGTATGAAGAGGGATATCGCAGAATTCGTCAGTAAGTGTCTAGTGTGTCAGCAAGTCAAGGCTGAACATCAGGCACCTTCGGGCAAGTTGAGGCCGTTACCTATTCCGGAGTGAAAGTGGCAACGAGTGACGATGGACTTTTTGATGGGATTGCCCAGGACCAGCAAGAGGCATGATGCCATTTGGGTGATTGTGGATCGGTTGACTAAGTTAGCCCACTTTTTGGCGATTCGACAGACTGATTCTTTGCATGTGTTGGCAAAGAAGTATGTTGATGAGATAGTGAGATTGCATGGGATTTTGAATTCGATTGTGTCGGATCGAGATCCTCGGTTCACTTCGAGGTTTTGGGGCAGTTTGCAGGAAGCTTTGGGGACGAGGCTGAATTTTAGTACGGCTTTTCACCCTCAGACGGATGGTCAGTCGGAGAGGACTATTCGGACACTTGAGGGGATGCTTCGAGCTTGTGTGATGGATTTTCGAGGAGCATGGGATGAGCATTTGCCATTGGTCGAATTTGCTTATAACAATTCGTACCATTCGAGCATTCAGATGGCTCCATATGAGGCATTGTATGGGCGAGGTGTAGGACTCGATCTGTTGGGATGAAAAGGAGAGAGGCAATTGGAAGGACGGATTTGATTCGGATGATTGTTGAGAAAGTCAATCGATTAGCGGTGACAAGGAGGCCGAAGCGGGTGAAAAGTTATGTTGATGCTCACCGAAAGGAGATAGAGTATGAGGTCGGTGAGAAGGTGTTCCTTAAGACATCTCCTTGGAAAGGAGTATTGAAATTCGGCAAGAAAGGGAAGTTGAGTTCGAGGTATGTGGGTCCTTATGAGATCCTTGAGAGGATTGGACCACTCGCCTACAGATTGGCGTTACCTCCGGAATTATCGCAGATTCACGACGTTTTTCATGTGTCCATGTTGAGGAGGTATAGATCGGATCCTTCTCACATCATTCAGACTAGTGAGGTTTAGTTAAGGGATGATTTGAGCTATGAGGAGCTTCCAGTGCAGATTTTGGATACCAAGGACAAGGTTCTCAAGAACAAGACGGTTCAGTTGGTCAAAGTTCTTTGGAGGAACCATTCGGTAGAGGAGGCTACTTGGGAGCCATTGGAGGCTATGCGGGAGAAGTATCCGCATCTCTTCGATGATTCAGATAAATTTCAAGGACGAAATTTCTTTTAAGAGGGGGAGAAATGTTAGACCCCGAAATTTTTTTTATGATGATATTAAGCATGAATTGTGATAATTGCGGTATTTTGTCTTAGTTTGATTAAATTGGGAATATTATGGATAAGTATAGGTTAATTGTGGTTTAAATGAGCATTGGAGGAATTATAGTGTGTAAGGGTTTTGAGAAGCTAACTAAGTTGTTTTGGGCCTTGGTTTATTAGGAAGGGCCCATGCCCTTAGGGTTTAAAGGAATTAGGAAAGAAAAGAAGAGAAAGGAAATAAAAAATAGAAGAGAAGAGAGGAGAGTTAAATGGCAAGCGGTGGAGAAGAAGAAAAGAAGAGAGATTTAGCGGTTTTGAGCTTTCCGACCGTTTAAGTGATTTACGTAAGTTCGGCTTCCTTTAAACTTGCTTTGGTTAGATTTAAACTTAGAGTATGTGGAATCAAGTGAGAATCGAAGGTTTTAGGGTTTTAAGTTGTAACCGATGCGATTTCTGGGATTAATGCATTTGTCTTTGATTTATGAGTTGATGATGGGTTAGAAATGTAGCTTTAGGCTTGATCTATAGTTTGTTTGTGTTGTATTTGAGTTTAGGAAGAAATGGAAGTCGGAAAATGCAGGAATCTGGGTTCGTGATCGCAGCTCGACTCGCACGCCGTCGTCGTTAAGAACACGCCATGGCGTCTTGAGTTTAAATGTCACGCCGCGTGCACCATGTACCTGTCCAATGCGTCTGCGAAGAGATGTGCACGCCGCGATGTACAGGTGTGCACGCCATGGCGTCAGAGTGATGAAACACGCTTGGCGCACACACTGGGTGCACACCGCAATGAGCTTCGCCCAGCGGCAGGGCCGTTCGCCGTGGCGGCGTCCACTTGCCGCCATGAGACCCCTGTTTTCAAAATGAGATTTTGCATTTTTGAGGATATCTTTTGGTGTAGATGTCCGATTGAGGTGATTTTAGATTTGTTGTGATCTAGCAATTAAGGACTACGAGTTGTATAAGACGGGAAGTTCGGAAATTGTTTTAAAGAATTCGGGAATTTAGATGGGAGTCGAATGGAGACTTTTAGCGCTTTACCTTTTTGCTTTTCGAGCCTTGTTGAATTTTGCTATGGATATTAATTGTATGGAAACTTGGTTTATTATAGGGAACCAAGCTGCTTTGACCCACTCGCAAGAGGAAGGACAATAGTGAGTCTGATACTCAAGCGATACTAGGTGGGTAATATGATTATGGTTATTGTGTGTATGAGCAATTGCATGATGTGTGCTTGCTTGCATTATGTGAGTTTCTTGTGATGAATGATATGGGGATATTGAACTGAATGTGAATTTGCATTATGATTAAAAATATGCATGAATTGATAGGCCTTTATGGCAATGGACTAGAATGAGATTTGAGAAATGTGAAACATGCTTTAAGCATGGATTGAATGGACTATGTGCTTTATTTGGGTAAAAGAGTTACGGATGGAGTCATGTGCACGTTGACAGTAAAGCCTTCTCCCGGCTGCCCGCTTGTGGCTACGAGATCCTTGAGAAATCGGACTTGGATGGATTACGGATTTACCTTTTGGTTATCCGGATGGATTACGGAACTCTCAAGCCAATTGATTGTGCATACACGATGAATTTGTTGAGCATAACACATGATGAATTTGACAGCTATGTTGCATAATGAGTGATATGTTGAGGAATAGTGAATGCATGACTTATGTTATATGAATATGAATTGAATTGATGAATCGTGATTTGCTAATAATCTATGACTATAAATATGTATATTGCTTGATTGTGTGGCTCGTTGCCAATGGCTATAAACGTATATGCCACCGAAGAGCTTATTCACCCCATTACTCTCCCCTCCTCAGGTGCAGATCGAGACGAGTGTCGACCTTGCAGGGCATCAGAAACTTCAAGCTAGCTAGGAACTTGTATAAGTTAGTCCTTTGGTTGGCCCTCCGAGCATTTCATCATGGAGCATCTTTTGTATTTTGAGATTTCACTTTATTTGTAATACGCTGCATTTGAGAATATTGTTGAATGCCTTTGAATGACAATGACAAAGAAATTATGCATGTGGAATGATGAATGAATGTGTAGAATATGTATATGTATGCGTTTATGTGTGTGTAACGGATCGATTGGTTATTTGTATGGATGTTGGGATCGGGTCCGATGGTCTATTGGGCGCCGAATGCCGGCGCGGCCCGAGGGGCAGCTCTCGGGGATTTGGACGTACGGGGCCCGAGCCCAACATTTTCGGCCAAGAAGAAAAAGGGAGAGCCGTAGGAAGCTTGAAGGGAGGAAGAAAGAAGAGGAAAAAGAAGAGAAATCTACTTGGTAGAGGTAAGTTCCATCTTTGTTTATGATAGGTTCGAAAATGGAAGTTAGGGTTTGTGTAGGGTTTGAAAAAAGAAAGAAGAGAAGGGTAAGATCTATGGATTTTTGGGATTTCTAAGTTAGGGTTTTGGTTTTTCTAGCATAGATGGCTTATGGGTAGGTTAGGTTTAAATTTTATTTTACCTTTGCTTGATTTTATGAATGCTATGCCTTTCTTTAGAATATATTTATTAAATGGAGTGTGATTTAGTTGAAGGAACTCAAGAAAACCCCACTCAAGACAAGGAGGAAGGGCAATCTTGAATTCGAATTCCGACGTTAGGTGGGTAACATTTTTATAGTTGTTGTGTAATGGGCAAATGCCCTATGTGTGCTATCTTTGTTAAATTGTGTGCATATTGAAAGTGTATTCCTTTGATTTGAAAGAAAAGAATGAAACTATGACGATTCGATGCAATGAAAGAAGCATAAAATGCTATTCTTGTATTTGAATATGTGAGCATAAATTGGCTGTGATTGGGCGAGAGAGAACCTATTTCGTTAAGTCACGTGCACGTTGACCCCCTAGCCTTCTCCCGGCTGCCTACTTGAGGCCCACGAGATCCGAAAATGGACTCGTCGTGTTTACGGTAAACTTCAGTTTCTGTCGTGTTTATGGAACTCTCGAGCCAATTGTGTGCATTTCAGCATTTTGAGTATATGATTCATATTATGTGTTTTAATTGATAAAAGATCCCATGTTATGCTTTATGTGATGAGTTCGGCTAATTATGACTTATGTGATAAAGTTGGGTATTTATGCCTATTATGTTAATTGCAAATGTTATGGATTCTTGATTATGTGTTGTATGGTTCATTACTCGATGGCTATAGAGGTGTTAGCCACTGAGCCATGTTTGCTCACCCCATTCTCCCTCAGGTGCAAACTCTAGTTGAACGCGGAACCTTGTAAGGCATCGGGCATAACTCAAAGAAACTTTAGACACTTTTGTATTAAGTTAGTATCTAGCTTTGGATAGCTTTATAAGCATATTAAGCATTGGGCATCTCATATGTTGTATTTTGGTATTTGATTCTTGATGGATTTGATGAACATGCTGATATGTAATTAAAGCTATGATTGAATTCTTGAATGATTGATAAGGAGAATGAGAGCTCTAGTACTCTCTTATGTATGTGTATGTACTGAATTGCGATCTGTGTATGGCCTTGAAAAAGGGTATGTGTATGCGTCTTTTAATGGTTGAGTTATTGTTGGGTTTTGTATTGGGATAGCTTGCTGGAATTTGCTAAGGTTTAGGAGTTGTAGAAATTTTGGGCTGATGTGTTCATAGGGTCAATTTTGGGTATTTTGAGTAGAGCTAAAATTTCTGGACTGTCATAGATCGATTAGGATCATTTAAATTCCTTGAGGGTGTTAGGCGAGCTGTAGAACCTTCCATGTTGTCGTATGAGCCATTTTAGAGTGTGTTATTTGGTAGCTAAGAGTTATTAGAATAAAGTGCAGGTGCTATCAAAATGATAGATTTTATTAGCAGAAACTTTGATTTCTCATGCGACCTATATAGAGTTGGATTTTGTCCTTTTGGTCTTCATGAAAATTGTATATCCTTCTCTTACCTTTCCATAGCCACCAAGTTTACTCAATTCAGAGTCCTGAGTCAAAAGTTATGGTGGTTGCAAGTTCTGGTACTGTTTAGGAGGAGCTAGTCAATCGGTCTTGGAGTAAGCTTTTGATTTCTTTAGAGGCCGAGCTTGTCTTTAGGTCCTTCTTTAAAATGGTAGAGCTATCTCTTAGCTTTCCAACGAATCAAACCGTGTCTTATTTGAAGCTCGGAATCAAAAGTTATTAAGGTTAGAAGTCGATAGGTTGGGATCATTTGAGTAGGTCGCCCTTACGAGAGCCAGCATGTGAGCTTGGGCACTAGATCTTGGCGACTCGCGTGTTTGGGTACCCCTCTCCCTTTTTTTGGCCTACCGACCCCTCTCCCTTTTTTTGGCCATAACTTTTTGCATAGACCTCCGATTAAGCTGATTTTTGAAGTGATGGATTTCTAAGAAAATTTTCTATCTTTTTATACCTGATTTATCAGTATTGCTTTTAAATTGTAAAAATTGGTTTGAAACAAAGTGTGATGGTCGGTAGATAAAATCTGAATATAATTCACTTATTTTGAAATATCTTGAGCTATAGAGCTCCGATTGAGGCGATTCTTGTTTTAAATTAAACTAGAAACCTAAATCTGCAAGTTATATGAATATGATGAGCTGTAATTTTACCTCTAATATTTCCAAATTCTGACATGAAGTCGGTAGAGTGTCAGTTTTGACTGTTTTATTCAGATAGTATTTTGAGCATAACTTTTTCATTCCTAATCCGAATTGAGTGATTTCAGTGGCGTTAGGATCGTTAGATCATGAGGAAAATTTTTCTTATAAAGCCGACCCGAATCCTTCTTTTGGAGGTTTTCCAATTTGTGATCAGTATGTTGTCATTTTGGGTCTACTATGCTTGTGTGTTCCCGAATGTTGAGCCTCAGAGACGGGGTCCAACACGACCTCCCTCCCTCCACTCTTTTGGCCATAACTTCTTCGTTTGAAATCCGATCGACCCGATTTTTGAAGCGTTAGATTCCTAAGATATTTTTCTAGCTTTTCATACTAGATTGATCGGTTTTGGCATTAAATGGAAAAAGATCGACCCAATCTAAGTGAGCTGACCTGTGGAAAAGGTCCTAACATCATTCAGTATTTTGGAGATACATCGATCGCTAGAGCTCGGATTGAGTTGATTCTTTTTGAAAATTAAACTAGAGACATGGGGTTACAAATGTTATGAAGGAGCCAATCGAAAATTGAGTCTCTAAGACTTTCAAATTCGGATCGGAAGTTAGATGTAGTGTTTAGTCTTGGTTCTGTAATGGTTTGAACAGTGTTCAGTATTTTGGAGATATCTCGATCGGTAGAGCTCCGATCAATTTGATTCTTTTTGGAAATTAAACTAAAGATATATATATACAATTCATCAGAAGGATCCGATCGACAATGTAGCCTCTAAGACTTTCAAATTCCGATCGGAATTAGATGTAGTGTTCAGTTTTGGTTTTGTAATGGTCTGAATATCGTTCAGTATTTTGGAGATATCTTGAGTTGTAGAGCTCGGATAGATCGGATTCTTTTTGCAAATGAAAATAGAGACATGGGGCTACAAATGTTATGAAGGAGCAGATCTATATTTTAGCCTCTAAGACTTCCAAATTCGGGTCGGAAGTTAGGTGTAGTGTTCAGCCTCGGGTCTGAAGAACAAACTTAAGTATTTTGGAGATATCTTTAGTTATAGAGCTCCGAACGATCTGATTCTTGAAGCGATGGATTCTTAAGACATATAGGGACATTTATCTAAAGTTTTTAAGGAAAAAGGAAGGGGCAATTTTGGAAGTTTACTTAAAGAGTTAAGTTTTAGGCTTATGAGGAAGGGCAAATGGGTCAATTTTAAGTCATTTAATGACATGGCAAGATTGTGGTTCTTTATAAGGAGAGAATGCACGACACTTAGACAAAAAAAGAGCAAGAGAAGAAAAGAAAGAAGAGAAAGAGAAGAGAATGAGAGAATCTTCGGTGATGGAGAAAAGAGAGAGAAAGCTTAGGGTTTTTGATTTTTGGGAGATTTCAAGGGAGTTTTGAGTTGATCCAAGGGAAAAAAGAATGGAAGATGATGAAAGCTTCCTTCCAAATCATGATATATCTGGAAATGGTGAAGGACGAGGTAAGACCCGAAATTTTGATTTGTGAATTTTGGAAGATTTTTGGTTTAGGATCATGGAAAATGATATGTGTTTGTGTATTATGGAGTCAATTTTGGTGATTGTTAAGTATTATGGGTTTAATTTTGAATGGAAATTAATTAGGGTTATGCCCAATTTTGTGAATTGGGGATTTTGAAAATTGGTGATTTAGGTAGCTTGATTATATGTGGAATTAGTGTTTTCTAAGTTCAATTTCAAGGATTATGTTATTTATGAGATTGAATTCGTGGGAAATTGGTGTAGGGAATTTTTTATTGGAAGAAAGAGAGACGCAATGGTCAAATTGAAGCATTGGACAAGTTGCAAGAATGGAAATGAGGTGAGTACCTGTTTATAATAAAATTTATAAGCCACTGCTGCTTGCTTTAAACAAAGAAA
Organism: Erythroxylum novogranatense; assembly: GCA_029891385.1. Taxonomy (NCBI): domain Eukaryota; kingdom Viridiplantae; phylum Streptophyta; class Magnoliopsida; order Malpighiales; family Erythroxylaceae; genus Erythroxylum; species Erythroxylum novogranatense. The sequence continues at coordinate 292,374 of JAIWQS010000254.1, read as the reverse complement.
TTTTTCTGATTTCAATTGCATCATAAATGTTGCATCACTAAATGAATGATTTGAAAAATCATTTTTGATTCAATACATGAACTTTTGATGAATTGCAAAATATATTTGTGTTATGCTTTGAAAGATTTCCATGGCTTTTCGTATATTCGGAAGAGATCATTCGATAAATTGGTTTGAGCATGATATGTGCTTTGTGTGGGCGAGAGAGAACCTGTTTTCCTTAGTCTCGTGCACGATGACCCCTAGCCTTATCCCGGCTGCCCGCTTGAGGCCACGAGATCTAGAGAAATCCGACTCGTCGTGTTTACGGTAAAACTTTGATTTTTCATCGTGTTTATGGAACTCTCGAGCCAATTATTGTGCATTGCATATGTGATTTGCCATTGCATCTATGAATTGTCAAGTTGATGCATTCATGTTTTGTAGCGCCCCCCTCATCGTAGTATACACATCGGGAAACCCGAAGGTCGCTCCGATACAAATCCCACGATGAAGGTGCACCACCAGAACATTTCTCAATAATATCCACATGGCATCGCAGTAATTTAAAACCATAACATAACACAATATCAGAAACCGCTAAATTTTAAAATCATAATATCAATGACGTACGGTCATCCAAAGAATGAATAGACAAGTCTATCACCCCTAAACAAAACCAAAAAAAACGATACAAACATCTATCCTAAGTCATCCTCAAAATCCAACCCAAATGACCGACACATGTGCCATCGCTTCTCCCGCCAAAGACGCAGACGGTAGGAAAAGGCTATCTCCGGAGCTAGGGGTCTATTCTATCAGTCCTAAAAAATAGGTTGCAATTTTGGGTGAGTTTGCGAATTCAGTGAGAAACCATCATCAATGGTTCACTCAAATCATGCATTACGCAAATTGCGTACAGCACGGCACATTAATATTCAATTAACAGTATTATATAACAATTTACAGTAGTTTATAATAGTTTACAGTATCAGAGACAATATTACAGTAGCATGGAACAGTTATAGTATCACATCATAATTTACAGTAAATCATGGCATCACACAGTTCAGTAATTATCACACAATGTGGCAATTCAATCAGTCATGCATATAATGTATATGAGACTCTTTCGATTATTGATATTGTGCCCAAGTGCTCATCGATAAGCAGGGACGCTGTGATTTTCTCCCCTGCCAAGCCCCAAGATAAAGATGTTCGAGCTCTAGGCTTTTTTCAGTGATATTAGCAACTTGGGACACGTCCATTATCTGATCATGCATTTATGCATGCAGTGCAGTGTTTAATGATTTGCAGTATACGGCTATAAAAGCCCGAGATTACGATTACTCAAGAATCGAAAGATATGACTATAAAGCCTAGTATTGCATTTCTCAGTGTCATATATTAATCCAATCCAATACAGTGAAAGCATGCAATTAGAACGTATACCATTCAGTAGTTCTCGATATATCAAATGGTCCAATCAGATTCATGAAGAGCATGCCATTTAATCACGTACATTTCAGTAATCATGTAATTCACATTATCCAATCCCATGCAGTAAGAGCATGCAATTCGGTCACATACATTTCAGTAATCATGCAATTCACATTATCCAATCCCATGCAGTAAGAGCATGCAATTCGGTCACATACATTTCAGTAAGCATACCATTCGATTATATTCTTTGCAGTAATCATACAGTTCAATCTTATATATTTCAGTAGTTATACAGTTCACATTGGCAAGTCATTCACATTAAGCATCTAGACAATCAGGAATTTGAGAAACCATCTAGGTTACTCACCTGTAACTTCCGAGCTACTGCCTGGAAGTTCCAGCAATGTCCGTGGAACGACGATCCAACGGCGCCTCTATAACAGTAAAAATACAGTCCCATTACTAGATGCTCAATTAAACCATTCAGTAATGCATATGTCTCAGTGAGATGATGTACAATGCATGTTCACGATTTTCCCGGTGCTAAAACCCAATTTATAACTCTTATATCCCAATCTAACTCTTCGCTCAATTGGTCAACAATAATTGATCCAATCCTATAATTCGGTTCAATTTCCTCAATTCATAATCCCCATAGAAATTTCCTATCCATCGGGTCAAAACCTCTATTGAAAATCCCAATTAAACTCCAATTGTCTCAATTCAAGATTTAGGTCACACTACGAACCATAATCGACCTTATTCTCTATAAATCAATGTCACTTAAATCAATTCTAATTCTTATAATTATCCTCAATTGTAGACCTCTTTCTCTAGTTCATAACGAATCAGAATCACCTCAATCGGAGGTCTATACCATAAATTATGCCCAATATACTAACAATCATCCCTTCGAATTGCCATCTTCGCGCGACCTATGACATCATTGTCGTGGCGTATACGATTACGCTCACAAGGCGTCGTCCTCTTCACCGCCGTCATGACGTATCTCCAGGCGCCGCCGATGAAAGCGCAGCGAGTCACGGCGAACACTAAATTTATTCGCCGCGGCGAGGCACGCCAGACATCACGACGCATGCGTGGCGCCTTCTTCTTCTCCGATCGATTTTCCGCCATTAATGCTATTTAAAACCTCTATTAACACTCTAACCACTCAATCTAACCCAATAAATGCCATAAATACTTGAAACAACTACTAATAACAACTTTAAAACCATAACCACTTACCAATCACGCTCAAATCCACAAATCTCTAAGAATCGCCGTAAACCCTAAAACTTTCTCAAACCAACGATAACTCACTCCAATCCTTCTCAACCTTCATCAATCACAATAAATCAGTTAGGCTAGCACAATAGGAAGAAAACCATAGAGGAAAGATTGAAGAATCCTTACCTATGGAGGAAATCGAAATCACCGTGGAGAAGGGAGAAGAAGAAATGCGATTTTGGCTTAGGGTAAGATCCCCAAATTCAACCCTGGCCTATTTATAGACTTAAGTCTCCAATTCAGTCCAAATTTTAGTCTCTAAATTTCAATGGCTCAACATGTTAATTTCCTATCAGTATAACCCTAATATTTCCTTTGCCATTGGACAATTCTTTCAATACTATACAGTCAATCAGTCTGTCACTCCAAAATTTCCAGTCCGGGCATTTTCTCCCGAATTTCTCGAAAATTTCTCATAGACCACTATCAGTTGCCAATCACTCTTAGACTATTCTAAATCAGTCATTCGGGCTCACTTACTCTTAATTCCTCAATCAATTACAATCCAGTCAGTCCAGTCAGTTCACAATCCAATCAGTTCTTACTCACAATTAAGTGCCGAAAAATCATGAATGCATGTACCTATGTATAAATGCATATGCAATAAACCTGTTCCTCTATAATCAGAGGCCAGTAACATGCTCAATCGGTGAATGCAATGAAACCTATCAGTCTGACCCATAATTACCAAAATGCCCTTGCTAACTTGATAGCACGGATGTTACAATTCACCTCTCCTAATTAAAATTTCGTCCTCGAAATTTAATACCTGTCCGATCGAATAAATGAGGATACTGACTCCTCATATGCTCCTCAGTCTCCCATGTAGCTTCCTCAGAAGAGTGGTTCTTCCAAAGGACTTTCACCAATGGAATTACCCTGTTCCTCAGTTGCTTGACCCGTGATCCAATAATCTGTACCGACTCCTCAACATAGGTCAAATCACTGGCTACCTTAATCTCCTCAGCCGGGATCACATGCATCGTGTCAGACCCCGTTTCCGGAGCCCAACTTTCGTAGTCCTGAAACCTTATGCTTATAACCTTGCAGAATTCTTAACTGTAACTCCACCTTCGAGACGAGTACACACTACTTAAACATCACAAATACATATTGACTTGTTCATATCAAATATAGCTTAAAGCCTCATGCTCGTATAGAGGCAAGAATCACCTTGATCGGAGTTATATAACTCAAGATACACTCTATAAATCTAAAGTTGTTCATATCCGATACCTGCTCTCTTAACTGACCTCTCACTTGCTTTAATGCAAACTTCCTCAATTTCACTCCAATTTATACTAATTTTTGTAGAAAGAATGGTACATGTCTCATAAATCCAATGGTTCAAACCTCACCTCAATTGAAGGCCGGATGAGGGAATTATGCCCAAAAGAGCAGACCATGCTCACTTCTAAAACCCAAATGAAACTCTTTTGGCGCAATTCTCATAACTTTTAATCTAGAGGTCTGATTGTGTTCGTTCTTTCATCGTTTGAAATTATACATCTAGATATACAACTCTCATGAAGACTATAAAATGAGATTCGGTCTCTAACTATGCCCAAAACACTTGACTAACAACTCGACTTATGCTGGATGATCACTCATAACTAGAGTTATTGCTGACAACTCGACTTGTCGAGACAAATAAGTCGACTTTTCACTAACAAGTAGACTTATCGAGACAAATAACTTGAGTTATGCTTCACAAGTCGACTTATGGGACTAATAACTTGACTTATGTGAACCAATAACTCGAGTTCTGTCTATTCTGACTCGATTCTAACCCTCTACACTCTCTCTTGACTTATCCCAAACACCATGAACACTCCAATCCTTTCTAGACCTACCCATTTCTATGCCAAACTCATTCATTCAATAATTTGACACCTCCTCTCATGTCAAACACCTAGTTTGACTTACAAAAAGACTCAAGTTCAACTTCAATGATCCTATACATTTACTCATGCAAAGCTCATTAACCATCATTCAAAACATTCTTACTTCTACATAAGATTCATCAATCACAACTCTATACACATCTTTACTTGAACTAAACATGTATTTCTACCCACATGGAGTTTAAAGCCATTCGACACAACTTTAAAAGCCACACTTGACATTTTATTAATCTGTCTTGAGAAACCATGATAAAACGTCATTCATGCATTTCATTCACATCAAAACAAATGTTTTACAATGCCTTAGTAGGCATTTCAAGCCTATTACATTTCAATCAAAATACATCTTGTCAAAATACATCTGTTTTCTCAAAATGCAACCTAAAGCATTGATTTCTAGAAAGATCATTTCAAATACAAGACCAAAAGAAAATCTTGGAGTAAATGCCTTTAAGCTCGCTCCTCGGGATCCTGCTCATTTCCTGGAGAATTTGAGGGGGGTGAGCTTTCGCTCCGTGGGTAACACATTTATATTTATATAACAAGCATGTCCATTTAATTATTCATACTTTTAGCAATCTTTCAATGAAGTCATGATAGATACATCATGCAATTTTCATCAATACATAAACATAATTTCTCACAATTCAATCATTCATAATTCTTGCACTTTCATGTTATCACATATGAAACACATCAAATGGCTCGGTAAGTCCATATTCTTGGCAACCATATAGTCTCATTTAATGAGGTTATATGGGCAAATCTTGAGGAGTCCAAAATAATGGATCATCCTATGCCACAATCGGGCAGCCGGGCGAAGGCTTTCATGGTCGACGTGCACGTGACGGTTCTTGGGACTATACCTTACCCACATAACACAACAATCATGCATCATACAAGAAAATTGGACCGTTCTTGTCCAATTTTCCATTCCTTAGAAATCATCTTTGTCATACATCATTCATGCTTTTCATCATATTCATTTAACAAGTTTCTCCAAAACAACTTCATTCACCATCATACAATGTACATCTATAAGCATCATAATTTCATACTCATTTAGGCTATTTCATTCAATACTAGCTCAACCATCATCAAATCATCAACATGTATCATTTTCATTTACACAAAACTCATGATTAATAATATCTAACCACTACTATCACAAGCATTTAATACAATCATCAAGTAATCAAAACTCATTAATGTCATGCATTAATTTACATTTATAGTTTATATACATAAAGATAAATATGAAACCCACCTTGACTTGCTAAATCCTTGCTAAAAGGAGCTCTTCCTCTTTCTCTTCTCTTTCTTCTTGTCCTTCTTCATTAAAACCGAAAACCCATGTCAATATAGCTTCAATTAAAAACTACATGACTTCTTTCATGAAATAAACTTGGAAATCACTATACCCATTCCATTTTAGTCTTTCTAACCAAAACCCAACTAAAATCTCAACCTTAAACAAGAAGCTTACCTTGAATCTTCAACAACACCAAGAGTTTTTGGTTCAAGATGAAGCTCTAGCCTTCCTCTCCACTTTTAATTCTTGGACTTTCTTCAAAACCCACTCAAACTCTTAGAAATCACAAACCTAACCAAGCTTTTCTTCTTTTCTTCTTCTTTTCCTCCACCACGAAACTCACTCTCTTCTCTCCCTCTATTTTCGCTTTCTCCTTCTTTCTCCACTAACTTACTCCTTTCTTTCTCTTTTTAACTCCTTACTCACTTAAGCCCAAAGCCCATCTACTCTTCTCTTCTTCTTCTTCCTTCTTATTTCCTACATCATCCTTAAACTTACTCAAGCCCACTTATCTTTAAGCCCACTTCATTTCCTCCTCTTTTCTTCTTTTACTTCCCTACTACATTAAAGCTTATTTCATATATATCCTCTCTTCTTTTTATTTCATTTGGACCCAAAGCCCCATTTAACACATTAAATTACCTCTAATTCATTTAAACCAACTAACACATTTAATACTTGCTATCTAACTCATTTAATCACATTTATTCATTACCTAACTCATTTAATGTCATATGCTAATTCATGCTAACTTTATTAAATACTAAATTAATTCACCCCATTAATCTAATCATGCTTGATTTGTCATAAAAAAAAATTTCTGGGGGTAACACATCGGGTCTGAACGGTACCGTCGGAGCATACTAACATGAAACACGTCATGCATCTGGGACATCTCACTCGGTAATGCCAGTCTGTAAGCCAACGATCCTATCCTCTCAAGGATCTCATACTGCACCGATATACCAGGGCTCAACTTGCCCTTCGGCCAAACCTCGAGACTCTTTTCCAAGGAGACACTCGGAGAAACACTCATCCCCTACATCAGACTCTATATCTCGGCCGATCTTTGATCCACATAGCTCTTTTATGCATCATGAGCTGCCTTGATGTGACTCGGATCAAGCTGCACCTTATCCACTGTCCCTGAATCAGCTCGGGACCCTCAATCGATCTCATACCCTCTTCATCCCAATACAATTGGCGATCGACACGGCCTCCCATACAAGGCCTCATACGGTGCCATCCCAATACTACTCGACATTTGGTTGTTGTAGGCAAACTCAATCGAGCGATCTCGATCCCATGATCCTCTCGAACTCCAATACACACGCCAAGCATGTCCTCAGCAGTCTTAATCGTCCTCTCACTGGCCCATCATGCGAGGATGAAATGCGATCTTGAAGTTCAACCTCGTACCCATAGCGATCAGAGGCTCTTCCGAACCTCGAGGTGAACTCAGGATCCATGCGAGACTATCGATAACGGAACCCCATGCAACCGTACAATCTCTGCCACATACTTCTGGGCCAACTGATCGAGAGTATTGCTCTCCCTCACTGGTAAGAAGTAAGCCGATTTAGTCAATCGGTCCACTATGACCCAGATAGCATCATGCTGCCTCAATGTCCTAGGCAATCGCATCACAAAGTCTATAGTAATTCGCTCCCATTTCCACTCCGGAATGGGCAACGAATGCAACTTACCCACTGGAGCCTGGTGCTCAGCCTTGACCTGCTGGCACGTCAGACACCTGGACATAAACTCTTCCACTTGACTCTTCATACCAGGCCACCAGAAATGCTGTCTCAGAGTACGATACATCTTGGTCGTACCAGGATGCATCGCATAGGCAGCTACATGTGCCTCCTCAAGGATCTCCCGTCTCAAATCATCAATATCGTGCACACAGGTCTACGAACCATCCATAAAGTCCCATCTCTCAACTCAAACTCTGAATCAGTACCAGCCTAGACTCTCTCAATCAGTCTCACTAACACTGGGTCTTGGTCCTGAACTCTTCGGATCCTATCATGCAACATCGGCCTCAGCCTCATAGTAGCAATCAGAGCTCCATCCTGACCTAAATCCATCTGAACATTAAGGGCTCTCAATCAATCGCACCGGGTAACCTCGAAACTGAACTGAGCCGCCTTTACTATCGATCTCCTACTTAGTGCATCGGCCACCACATTGGCCTTCCCTGGATGATACTCAATCGTGCAGTCATAGTCCTTCAGTAACTCTATCCATCTCCTCTGTCTTAGATTGAGCTCTCTCTAACTCAATAGATATCTGAGACTCTTATGATCAGTGAAGATCTGGAATGTCTCCCCATACAGATAATGTCTCCAGATCTTCAGAGCAAATGCGACTGCTGCCAACTCTAAGTCATGCACTGGATAATTCACCTCGTGAGACCTCAATTGTCTAGAGGCATACGCTATCACTCGATCATGCTGCATCAATACACATCCCAGTCCCTGATGCGAGGCATCACTGTAAACCACAAAGCCTCCAGTACCAGAAGGAAGGCTTAACATCGGTGCAGTAGTCAACCGATGTTTCAGCTCCTCAAAGCACTTCTGGCACTCCTCAGACCATCTAAACGGCACATTCTTCCTCAGTAGCTTCGTCAAAGGGGCGGAGATCAACGAAAACCCCTCGACGAACCTCCGGTAATATCCAGTCAGTCCTAGGAAACTCCGCAACTCGGGCACACTCCTCGGAATCTCCCAACTCATAACTGCCTCTATCTTGTGAGGATCCACCTGGATATCCTCACCGGACACTACGTGCCCTAGAAACACAATCTCATCAAGCCAGAATTCACACTTAGTGAATTTGGCGAACAACTGCCTCTCTCTCATGACCTGCAGAATAATCCTCAGGTGCTCAGCGTGCTCCTATCTATTCCTCGAATAAATCAGTATGTCATCAATAAATACTATCACGAACCAGTCTAGGTAGGGCTGAAAAACTCTATTCATCAAAACCATGAAGGCTGCCGGGGCATTAGTCAACCCAAACGGCATCACTAGGAACTCGAAATGCCTGTACCTGCTCCTGAAGGCACTCTTAGGCACATCGGCCTCTGCAATCCTTAATCGGTAATAGCGATCTCGCATCCAATTTAGTGAACACCTGAGCTCCCTGCAACTGATCAAATAAATAGTCAATCCTAGGCAGTGGATACTTATTCTTCACTGTCACCCAATTCAACTGCCTATAGTTAATGCACAGTCTCAGCCTCCCGTCCTTTTTCTTCACAAACAGTATCGGGGCTCCCCATGGCGAAACACTCAGTCTAATAAATCCTTTATCCACTAGCTCCTGTAACTGAGCCTTAAGCTCTCTCACTTCCACCGGTGCCATCCTATACGGAGGGATCGATATAGGAGCGGTACCGGGAACGAGATCAATCTCAAACTCTATCTCCCGCTCTAGCGGCAATCCCGGTAACTCCTCGGGAAATACATTCAGAAATTCCCTGATCACGGGAATATCCTCCAATATCACATCAATCTCCCTCAGAGGCAAAATAATCAAATCGGCACTCAGAACTGCTCGGTCGATCTGAACCTGACATCCCATACAGACCTCTCCCAATACAGTCGTACTACCTAGAGATGTACTCACCTCTAACCCATACTGTAACATCTGCCTATCCCCATGCAGTCTACATGCTAAATGCGGTGCAATGAAGGAATGAGTGGATCCAGGATCCAACAATGCATATGCCTCAATACCAGAAATAAGAAGCATACCCGCAACAACATTCGGAGAATCCTGGGCCTCCTACCGAGTCATGGCATAGACCCTAGCCTGCGACTGCTGTCTGCTCGATCCCTCTGACCTCACTGCGGACCCCTCTGCTCGACCTCGGCCTCGGCCTCTCCATCCCGATCCACCACCACGACTCTGCTAGATCGTGGTATTGCTGCCTGATCTTCCAGTCATAGCAGACTGGGCTCCCAAAGTCTCTGGGCAGCTCCTCACTAGGTGGTCCATCGAACCACACCTCAAACAGGCTCCAGACAGTCATCGACACTCTCCACTGTGTCTCTTGCCACAATGCTCACATAAAGGAGCAAACTGTCCTGAAACTCTGGCACTGCCGCCACCACTAACAGTCTGTACAAATCTGCCCCTCTGCTCATGACCAGTCTATCTAGCCCCTCCTGCAGATCTGAAGGGCCTACTCATCCTTATCAACCCTCTGCCAAGACTACCTCAGGCATCCTTTGATCTCTTATGCCGGGCCCCCTGATCAGTCTCAGTCATACGCTATCTCAGCAACTGCTCTATCCTCACTGCTGCAGCCCTCAGTTCAATAAAACTACCCATATCAGATCTAGCCAATAGTGTACGGATCTCCAGATTGAGTCCGTCCTTAAAACGCCGACACTTGTCAGCCTCAGAAGCCACCAGTGAAGAAGCATATACCACTAACTTGTTGAACCGCACCTCATAATCGGCCATGGTCAATTGCCCCTATCTCAGCTCTAGGAACTCCTGTAACTTCATTTCCAAATAAATCTTGGGCATGAAGTTGTCCTTGAATGCCCTCAAAAAATCTTCCCATGTCACAGGTGCGGGGCACTGGTGGTACTTGCCGGGCGATCCTCCACCACCGATATCTGTAACCTGTGGCGGAGAAACCGCGTAGTCGAAACGCTCATCCGGTTCACAGTCCATCTGATCGAGGACTCTCTCTGTCCTCTCTAGCCATCCCTCAGCCTCCGCAGGGTCGGTGCTACCATAGAAGTCAATCGCCCCCTGCTTGCGCAGTTGATCATATCTCCGTTCCCGTCTCACAGGAACTCGAGGAGGCAACTCCTCTGAATGAGGCACAAGAGACTCCCTACTAGCTCCTACCGATTCCAGGTCAGCTGGTTGTTCCACTCGATCTCCCAGTACGGATGACCTAAAATAGACAAGAAATTTCGATCAGTTCTGCTATTCTTACAGTAATTCAAGCCTAAATCACACTATGCCCAAAAGATGCCAAACCATGCTCTGATACTACTTAATGTAGCGCCCCCCTCATCGTAGTATACACATCGGGAAACCCGAAGGTCGCTCCGATACAAATCCCACGATGAAGGTGCACCACCAGAACATTTCTCAATAATATCCACATGGCATCGCAATAATTTAAAACCATAACATAACACAATATCAGAAACCGCTAAATTTTAAAATCATAATATCAATCGATACTATCCATCCGAATGAATAGACAAGTCTATCAATCCCTAAACAAAACCAAAAGGAAACCGATACAAACATCTATCCTAAGTCATCCTCAAAATCCAACCCAAATGACCGACACATGTGCCATCGCTTCTCCCGCCAAAGACGCCGCAGACGGTAGGAAAAGGCTATCTCCTGAGCTAGGGTCTATTCTATCGATCTGAAAAATAGGTTGCAATTTTGGGTGAGTTTGCGAACTTCGATGAGAAACCATCATCGATGGTTCACTCAAATCATGCATTACGCAAATTGCGTACAAAGACGGCACAGTAATATTCAATTAACAGTATTATATAACAATTTACAGTAGTTTATAATAGTTTACGATGACGTAGACAATATTACAGTAGCATGGAACAGTTATAGTATCACATCATAATTTACAGTAAATCATGGCATCACCCAGTTCAGTAATCATCACACAATGTGGCAATTCAATCAGTCATGCATATAATGCATATGAGACTCTTTCTAGTTATTCAGTATTGTGCCCAAGTGCTCAGTCAGTAAATAGTAGGGACGCGTCAGGGATTTCTCCCCTCGGGCTAAGCCCGGTCAGTACAGTGTTCGAGCTCTAGGCTTTTTTCAGTGATATTAGCAACTTGGGACACGTCCATTATCTGATCATGCATTTATGCATGCAGTGCAGTGTTTAATGATTTGCAGTATACGGCTATAAAAGCCCAGTATTACAGTACTCAATAATCTAGTGATATGGCTATAAAGCCCAGTATTGCATTTCTCAGTTGCATATAGTAATCCAATCCAATACAGTGAAAGCATGCAATTAGAGCGATACCATTGAAGAGTTCTCGGTATTATCTGATGGTCCAATCGTATTCAAGAAAAACATGCCATTTAATCACGTACATTTCAGAATCATGCAATTCACATTATCGAATCCCATGCGATAAGAGCATGCAATTCGGTCACATACATTTCAGTAATCATGCAATTCACATTATCCAATCCCATGCGGTAAGAGCATGCAATTCGGTCACATACATTTCAAGAAGCATACCATTCGATTATATTCTTTGCGGTAATCATACAGTTCAATCTTATATATTTCAGTAGTTATACGATTCACATTGGCAAGTCATTCACATTAAGCATCTAGACAATCGAGAATTTGAGAAACCATCTAGGTTACTCACCGTAACTTCCGAAACTCTTGCTGAAAGTTCCAAAGAATGTCCGTGGAACGACAATCCAACAACGCCTCTATAACAGTAAAAATACGGTCCCATTACTAGATGCTCAATTAAACCATTCAAGAATGCATATGTCTCGGTGAGATGATGTACAATGCATGTTCACGATTTTCCCGGCGCTAAAACCCAATTTATAACTCTTATATCCCAATCTAACTCTTCGCTCAATTGGCCAACAATAATTGATCCAATCCTATAATTCGATTCAATTTCCTCAATTCATAATCCCCATAGAAATTTCCTATCCATCGGGTCAAAACCTCTATTGAAAATCCCACTTAAACTCCAATTGTCTCAATTCAGTATTTAGGTCACACTATGAACCATAATTGACCTTATTCTTTATAAATCAATGTCACTTAAATCAATTCTAATTCCTATAATTATCCTCAATTGTAGACCTCTTTCTCTAGTTCATAACGAATTAGGAATCACCTCAATCGGAGGTCTATACCATAAATTATGCCCAATATACTAACAATCATCCCTTCAGAATTGCCATCTTAAGCCATGACCTATAACCGCTGTCATGACGTATACGAACCGTCTTCATGCCGGCGTGAAGCACGCTCACCGCGACGTGCGTCCTCTTCGCCACTCGTCACGATGCAAGCCAGAAGGCTCGTCGCGATGTATCTCCAGGCGCTCGCCGCCATAAATACTTGAAACAACTACTAATAACAACTTTAAAACCATAACCACTTACCAATCACGCTCAAATCCACAAATCTCTAAGAATCGCCGTAAACCCTAAAACTTTCTCAAACCAACGATAACTCACTCCAATCCTTCTCAACCTTCATCAATCACAATAAATCAGTTAGACTAGCACAATAGGAAGAAAACCATAGAGGAAAGATTGAAGAATCCTTACCTATGGAGGAAATCGAAATCACCGTGGAGAAGGGAGAAGAAGAAATGCGATTTTGGCTTAGGGTAAGATCCCCAAATTCAACCCTAGTCTATTTATAGACTTAAGTCTCCAATTCAGTCCAAATTTTAGTCTCTAAATTTCAATGGCTCAACATGTTAATTTCCTATCAGTATAACCCTAATATTTCCTTTGCATTGGAAAATTCTTTCAGTACTATACAGTCAATCAGTTTGTCACTCCAAAATTTCCGGTCCGGACATTTTCTCCCGAATTTCCCAAAAATTTCTCATAGACCACTATCAGTTGCCAATCACTCTTAGACTATTCTAAATCAGTCATTCAGGCTCACTTACTCTTAATTCCTCAATCAATTACAATCCAGTTAGTCCAGTCAGTTCACAATCCAATAATTCTTACTCACAATTAAGTCTTGGAAAATCATGAATGCATGTACCTATGTATAAATGCATATGTAATAAACCTGTTCCTCTATAATCAGAGGCCAGTAACATGCTCAATCGGTGAATGCAATGAAACCTATCAGTCTGACCCATAATTACCAAAATGCCCTTGCTAACAGTAACGGGATGTTACATGTTTTGTAACCTATGGGTTTATGGCTAAAAGTCTAAAAATCATACGTTTTGTAAATTGCGATTTTGAATACGGCAAGAAAAGAACTTTTTGAAAATGTGCTTTATGGATTTCAAAGAAATGTTTTCTAAGACCAGAAAAGAAAAAGAATTTCAAGGGTTTTGCTTATTTATTTGTTATAAACTGTTACCCACGAGCTATAAGCTCACCCCCTTCATTCCCATCCACAGGTGATGAGAAGAAGATCGGGTGAAAGAAAATGAGGGATTCCGATTGTATGGGTTCCTATTGAATTATTGTTAAGTTTAGAATGTTGTTAAGAAATTTAGAATCATTGTGCTTTGTGTACTTTGGTTTATGATTAATGGTAATGGCGTATGGCTTAGAATACCATTAGTGTATTGCAAATGTTTAGTTCATGATGTATTTGGATTATCTAAATGGAATTGGGAATGTATTGGCTATGGATGGTGCATATTGGTTTTGTAAATAAATTGAATTGAGATATGTATGGAATTGGGTATATGATTATGATGGTTGGTCTGAATATTTAAAGTGCTAATCGTTTGAGAATTGATGGTATTTAATTTGGAATGTGTGCGATTTTATGGAAATGAAAAGTGAGAGTTTAAATCGATGAGATATGATTGTATATGAAGAAGCAAATAAATTGAGTTTGAATGCGAATGATTTCAAATAGATATTGAAGTCACTTTGTAAGAGATGGAATGAAAATGAAAGAAAGAAGGAAAGAAAAAAAAGTACACGGATTTGGATTAGTTTAGACTGATAGTCTTAAGGTTTCCAACGCAAACGTTTTTCTTTGTATTTGTTCACAGATGTCAGAAATGGGTTTCGATTCGATTTGATCTGAAGTTTGCTTTGTTATGATTTTGCTTCTGCCTTGTGTTCCTTTCTTTCGATTCATATTCATTTTCCTTTTCTTCGGTTGGGATTCAATTTTTGGATCGGGTCCCAACAACAAATACCTCCTTCCTGCTCAAGGCATCTACCTCAAACAACGAACCTGATTCCTAACAAATATACTCTCCACGTATCCAAGCAATGCACCATTGCAAGCATCTCCTTCTCGTGGTTCGAGTACCACTGCTCCACACCATTGAGCTTTCGGCTCTCAAATGCAACTGGATGGCCTTCCTGAACAAGGACTCCACCAATGGCTTTGTCTGAAGCATCAGTATGTACCTCAAATGGAAGATCGAACTCGGGCAGCTTCAGCACTGGTTCGATTGAGATTGTAGCTTTAAGTTTTCCGAATGCCTCCTCATATGCACCCGTCCAACACCATTCTTGCTTCTTCTTTAGCAAGTCCGTAAATGGTATCGCTTTCTTAGAGTATCCTACTATGAACCGTTTGTAATGGTTCACCAGGCTGAGAAAACTCCGCAATTCTCGTACTATCGTAGGAGCCTGCCACTCAACTATTGCCTTCACTTTCTTAGAATCCATCCTGACCTGATCCTTTCTCGCTACGTGACCCAAGATTCTGATCTCCAATTGGGTGAACTCACACTTTTCCATCTTCACATAGAGCTTGTGCTACCTCAGTCTTTCAAACACTCGCCTAAAGTGTTCCACATGTTCCGCCATATTCGCGCTATATATCACGATGTCGTCTAGATAGACCACAACGAACTCATCCAGAAAGTCGTATAGCACGTCATTCATTAGGTTGCAAAATGTAGCAGGGGCGTTAGTTAATCCAAACGGCATAACTAAAAATTCGTAGGATCCATACCATGTTACTGTAACATCCCATTACTAGTGGGAAGGGTAGGATGGTAAATGTGAGTGACTAATGAGAGTTAGGGATCTATTCTACATGTTCATGCATAACTTGCTACATACTTATACTTGATTGTTGCACATGAAAATAATTGTACATGCATTCAAGAATAATTCCGGGTATAATTGGATGGATTGGTGAATTTTTGAGAATTTTGAATATTATTACATTGAAAATTTTATGGGTTAGTGAAATTTTGATATTTTGAATTTTGGTGGAAATATTGTATTTGTATATATTGGTGAAGTTATGGAGTATTGAGAAAGATATATTTATAATAGGGAACAAGAAATAAATTAAATGAAGATTTGAAGATAGTTGGGTTGTAAAGATGATTGTTGTATTGGAAAAAGGAGAACTTAATGGAGTTAGTTTCAAAAGAAACTAAGTTGGAGTTTAATCATTAAGAAAGTGACATGTGTCACTTAGACCTTGTACTCTAGCTAGAAGTAGGTCACTATTCCTTGAGAGTTGACAGGTTAAGTCTTATCCAAGTCCTTTCTTTATTCTCATCTTTCCAAAACTTCTCTCTTTGAAACACAGAGTTTTCCATTAAAATATCTTCTAAGGGACTTCTGTGTTCTTCCTTTCTTTCACCAAACTTACTTTGCCATTTGTGTCATCTACTCTAAGGAAAAACCAGAAGCTAATCATTTCACTCAGTGAAGCACGAAAATTTTGTGGAGATTAAGGCATGAAGATTTTGGAGTTTTCAGCAGGTAAGTGTTAGAGAAATCCCTTGCAGTTAGGGATTTGTGAAATAAAGTTGATAAATTACTGTCATCTGCTTAGAAAATGTACTTCATGTTTTTGTTCATAAATACTGGGTAGTTGGGGAGAAATAAATTTATTTATAGTGTTAAATTAGTTTTTGAGAAAACTTTTGGTGTTTTGGTGACGTAAAGTATTGAAAGTTAGAAAATCTGGAAAATTTCTCACTGAGTATGTTTCAGTATTTTAGTTATAACATTTTCCGTGGTTGTCCAAACTAGATGATTCTTAATTCAAAGTAAACTAGGAATATATGGATATAATTTGTATGAAGACATTGAATTTCATTTCTTTCTCTAAGAGTCTCAAAAGTTGTCACGAATTTGAGAACTGGGTGCAGGATGTTGAGAGTTGAGCGAAAATTCATGTTCAAACTTCTGGAGGAAATATGGACCTGATTTAGATAGATTCTGGCAAAGTTACCTTCTGAAAAGTTGTATATATTTCTTTTATATTTCCAACGGTGTAAAGTTCGTAAATTTTGGATATCAGAGTCAAAAGTTATGATCTTTGTAAGTGGATCGTTCGAACCAAAAAGCGAGCCTTGAACCGGACGCAGGCGGGGACGTAAACCGAGGCCTTGAAAAAAGCAAACGCCTTGAAACTAAGGCCTTGAAAAGCAGACGCAGAAATTGAGACGTAGAAAAGTAGACGTAGAAACTGAGATGCAGAAACGAGGCGCAAAAATGAGATCTGAAAAGCGGACGCCTTGGCCTAAGGCGCAGTGGCGGGGCGATAGAACTAAGACGAAAACAAAAGCAGATTGTATTCTTTTGGCCATAACTTTTTCTCTAGACCTCCAAATAACCTGATTTTTGAAGCATTAGATTTCTAACACATTTATTTATCCCTCCACAAAAATTTATGGTCTTTGGTAGTAAATTGGAAACGATTGATTGAATCAAAGTAAGGGTATCGGTGGAAGGAGCATGAATTGGATATTTTACTTAACATATTTCAGTATTTTGATGATATCTTGGTATGTAGGACTCCAATTGAGGTGATTCTTGATTTGTAGTAAACTAGAGAAATAGGGATACAAATAGTATGAAGGAGATGAATCTTGATCCGGTCTCTAAGGTTTTCAATTTTTGGATGGAAGTCGGATGTAATACACTGTTTTGGAGAGGAATAGTCCGAAAATGTTTGAGGCACATCTTTGAAACTACTGAACCAAATTGAGTGATTTTGGTGTTAATGGAAAGATAAAAGATAAAGGAACACTTTTCTAAGAGAGAGTAGGCTCAAATTATGCAATTTTTGCCTTCTAATTAAACATGAACAGTGGACCCGAAAGTTAGAGTTTGGAGAAAGATCTGAAATGGTTTTGATAGTTGAATTTCTTGTGATGAAATTGATGGATTGATACCCGGGATAGTCATGAATATGCATTGTACATATTTCATCTCATTCATGTGCATTATTAAACACTTATGATTGTTCAAATTGTGATATATGTGTATGTTATTTGTTATAGAGGAGCCATTTGGGCGTCGACCTCCGGGCGTTCTTTGGATCTTCGAGCATTAGCTCGGGAGAAACTTGTGAGTAACCTAAGCGGTCTCACTTAATAAATTGTTTGCTTAGAATATGTTTTGAATGAGTTATTTAAGTGCTCCAAACATGCGAAAATTGTGAATGTGCATATGAATGCAAAAGTATGCTCGACATTTATCTTTGAATCTTGGGACTAAGGTCCGATGATGAATGTGATCAAGATGTGAATGTGCATCCATGTGATTGACTGAGGTTACGATATGTGCAACATTCATTACTTGAATGCATGTAAGATAAAGGAAGTTATGACCGGAGTAGCCAGGACAAAGAGCTTAAAGCTCGGAATATGAATAGAGCCTTGGGCTCGAGTGCGGCTGTCCCCGATATCCACTAAGGGATATGGGACGTATATGACAAACATGACATCCATGAAGGGATGAGCTGGAAAAAGGCACTCGGTCATAACGACAATAATAAATGAAAATGAGTCTCATGTGCATTGCCAATTATATTGATGTGTGTTTTGTATGAACAATGTGATATATTGTGAATATGCAATGAAGTGAATATTATGTTATGTGTAATGATGTAATGCATGAATTGAGTGAACCATCGATGATGGTTACCTCATTGAGTTTGCAAAACTCACCAAAATTGCAATGTTGTCTTTTCAGGACCGAGAGACAACTCTAGCTACTAAAGAGGGTCTACTAGCCGAGTAGATTGCGATTGGAGATAGAGGTCATGGCTCAAAGGTCGGTCAATTGGGGTTCTTTTGGATGGTTTAGATAACTTTGATGCACTTTTCCTCATTCACGTAGCACTAATGTATTAGGTTTCTGATGATGTACTTTGGGATAATGTTGAAAGACAATGTAGACTTCGATTTTTGTGATTTGTAATGAGGAAAAAGTTGGTTTTAAAATATTGTGGTCTTCTTATGATGCTTTATAAGTGAATTATGTTACCATGCCATATGAAGGGATTGTAGTGATCGAATGTAGCATGCCCTCATCATAGGATATGCATCGAAATGACCTCCTGGTGTTCCGGTGGGTACCCTGTGATAAGGGGGCGCTACAATTAGGTGGTATCAAAGCATGGTTTAGCATCTGTTGGGATATATAGGAACAATAAGCATGAAATATCTTGAGTAATGCGGATAATGATTGAAGTTATCATTTGTTATAGGTCATCCGCCCTAGGTGATCAGATTGATCAACCAACTGACCAAGGATCTGTAGGAGCGATGAGAGTCCTCGATACCTAGATCGAGGGTTGCCTCTAGAGTTCCCAAGAAAGGAGAGGAGATATGATAGGCTACTGGCGAGGGGAGTGGACTTATGGCGGCCACGGACTCTGGCGGCGAGGGATGGTTAAAGAGGACAGAGAGAGTCTTCGATCAGATAGACTGTGAGCCTGATGAGAGGTTTGACTATGCAGTATCATTATTGCGAGGCCCGACTTACCGATGGTGGAAGATCGTTCCAGCGGCACCACGGGCCTTGTCAGTTGAATTGGGAAGACTTTCTGAGGGTCTTCAAAGACAACTATATGCCCAAGATCTACTTGGACATGAAGATGCAAGAGTTCTTGGAATTGAAGCAAGACAAGATGTCCGTGGCGGACTATGAGGTCCAATTTAATGAATTGATGGGTTATGCTACCGCTCTGATTCGTACCGAAGAAGATAAGTGCAGGAGGTTTGAGAATGGGCTGAACATGGAGATCAGGACAAGGTTGGCGAGGTCAGATATGGGCACTTTCACTGAGTTGAGAGCTGCCTCAATCATAATTGAACAGTTATTGAAGGAGAAACAAGCAGAGATCAGGCAAGGGTCCAGAGGAAAGAGGCCTAGTGAGAGTCAAGGCAGTTCTGGCAGGAGTTTTAGTAAGCGCCAGAGTAGACCATTCAGATCATCAGGTAGATTTAGACAGTCCGGAACAGGAAAGAGAGGTAGATCTACACAGATGGGTGGGGGACGAAGTATAGTGCAAAATTAGCAGCCCCCATGTGAGCATTGTGGGAAAAGGCACGGTGGAGAGTGCTGGGCTGTGACAGGAGCTTGTTTGGCTTGTGGCTCTTTCGAACATAAGGTTAGAGATTGTCCGGTTGTTGCTGGAACCCAATCTGGTGTTAGTGGGAGATCCGGGAGTGATGCTACAGTTTAGAAGAGCAGAGATGGTGGATCTGGACAGAGAGGTAGAGGTAGATATAGAGGGAGAGTTGGGAGTTCTTCCATGAGGCTGCATGGGACGGAGGCGGACCACCACAGCCTCGGGCCGTGGTCTATGCCATGACTAGGCGGGAGGCCCAGACTCACGGATGTGGTTGCAGGTGCGCTTCTTGTTTATGATTTAGAGGCATTTGCACTGCTAGATCCAGGATTCACACACTCTTTTATCGCACCGCATTTGGCATGCAGATTACATTATGATAGGAAGTTACTGCAGTATGGGCTAGAGGTGAGTACACCTCTAGATAGCACTACTATTATTGGTGAGGTATGCAAGGGGTGCTTAGTTAAGATTGATCGAGCAGGGTTGGAGGCAGACCTGATAGTAATGCAATTGAAGGAGATAGATGTGATCTTAGGCATGGATTGGCTCACTGCCCATAGGGCCATCATGAACCGTTACACCAAGGAGGTAGTATTAGAATCTTCTGGTCAGCTTAGAGCAGTATTTAGAGGAATTAGTCAGGCAGTGCCAGTTAGGATGATATCCTTCATGAGTGCATTGAGGTTGATACAGGGAGGATTTGAGGCTTATCTGGCCCATATTATTGATACTAGGGATGAGCAGAGTGTACAGGACATTCCAGTGGTTAAGGAATTCCTAGAGGTATTTTTCGAGGAGTTACCTAGTTTACCACTAGATCGAAAGCGAGTTCTGATTGATCGGTTCGGTCTTTGCTCTATATCCATTCCTCCATATAGGATGGCACTGTGGGCTGAAGGAGCCTTCGATTGCAAGAGTTGTTGGAAAAGGGTTTCATAAGGTCCAGTGTTTCACCTTGAGGAGTGCCAGTGTTGTTTGTGAAGAAGAAGGATGGGACTTTGAGGTTATGCATCGATTATAGGCAGCTTAATCGGGTGACCGTGAAGAACAAGTATTTGTTACCTATAATTGATGACTTGCTTGACCAGTTGCAGGGAGCTCAGGTATTTACTAAGCTGGATCTGAGATCAGGGTATTACCAGTTGAAGATAGCGGAGGTTGATACCTAAGAGTGCATTCAGGAGCAGGTATGGGCACTATATGTTAGACCCCGAACCTTGAAGCGAAAATCTAGAAATAATAAAAGAAATTAAATGAGTGTTTTGTGTGTGATTTGGGTTATAGATGATGATGATATTGGAATGTGAACCATGTTTGGACAGTGAGTTGAGAAACTCTTGGTGTGAATCATGGTCATATATGTGAGATATTATGCAAGAGTAAGAGAGGAAATTTGGTAAATGACATGATGCTATTGAATGTAGGAAATCATGTGCATTGAGGTTGAATGTAGAATAAAAATGTATATGCTGATTAAAGAGAAATTAGGGAATGATTGAAATAGAATTGGCCAAAGTTGCCTTCTATGAAGTCGTAGCTTGCTCTTTTATCTTTCCAACGAGATCAAGTATGCAAGATTTCGAGATCGGAGTTAAGAGTTATAGTTGATACAAGTTATGATGTTATATAAGATTGATGTTAGTGACAGCTTTGATGAATGTTTGAAATTTGAGGTTTTGATGAACCAATTTAGTTGAGATTTGAGAAGTTCATGATTTGAATTTATTGCTTGAATTGTTATGAAGTGTTTAGGCCTTTGAATAAGTAAATTCGTGGAGATTATAAGTGTTTATGATGTTAGTTTGGTTGTGAGAAACATGGGAAAAAGGTTTGAATGGGTTTGGAAAACCCATGTCCGTTAAACGGACATGGGAGTCCGTTTAACGGACAGCCTCGGGTCAAAAGGACCCCTCCCCTTGATCATGTCCATTAGGCGGACATGTATGTCCGTTTAACGGACATTCTCGGATGGTTTGATACTTTTTGGGCCGTATGTGTCCGTTAAACGGACACGCATGTCCGTTTAACAGACAGCTACGGGTCAACTGGTGAAAATTGCAATTTTGACCATTTCAGAGGCCGAATATCGCTTCGAGGCCTCTAATACGAAAAATAGATCTTGATGTTATATTTCTAATGGAATAAGAAAGAAGGCATTTGGATATTTTTAGAAAAAGTTATGGCGTGTACGCCAAAAGAGTTTCAAATCGATTTCGGGTTTGAACATGTTGAATTGTTTTGGTCATAACT
Organism: Erythroxylum novogranatense; assembly: GCA_029891385.1. NCBI lineage: Eukaryota > Viridiplantae > Streptophyta > Magnoliopsida > Malpighiales > Erythroxylaceae > Erythroxylum > Erythroxylum novogranatense. The sequence goes on along the minus strand of JAIWQS010000254.1, from coordinate 270,122 downwards.
TCCTCATTCGACCTCGGATTGAGGCGATTCTTGAAGCATTGAATTCCTAACACATGTATCCTTCTCTCAATGAAAAATTGTATCAATTGGAGTTGAATTGAAAGAGTTTGATTGAATCTTATGATAATCGGAATGATTTGTCTCATTCTGATCTTGCTATTTTCCTTCCTCATCCGACCTTGTCAAATCTTTTGCTTATATCTTTTCCATCCGACATCCGAATGACTTAGTTCTCGAAGCGTTGGATTCCTAAGACAATGATTTTCATTTGATGTGAAATTTATAAATTTTTAGAGATTTAATTGAGTAAGATTATTTGAATCAAAGTGAGACAGGAAAGTTTCTGAACATAGTTCAGTACTTTGCGAATTTCGGGATATGTAGAGATCCGATTGAAGCAATGTTTGAGGCATAATAACATTAAGACATAGGGCTACAAGTCATATGAAGAAATGAAAATTCATTTTAGCCTTTAAGAATGTCTATTTGTGGAAGGAAGTGAATTATTAGAAATTGTGTTAGTAAATGATGTGTCCAACATGTTTTGAGCATAACTTTTGATGTAGTGCTCCGAATTGGATGATTCTTGTGACATTATGAAATTAAGACATAGAGGGAGAATTCTCTAGAAGGAAGTTTGGACTAATTCCTCCAATTTGATGGTGAAAATAAAGTCCCAAAGTAAGCATGAAATGAAATGAATTCAGGGGCAATTTTGGAAGTCCACTTTAAGAGATAAAAGTTAAGCCTTGCATGGGAGGGCAAATTGGACAATGGCCACTCATTAAATGAGTTGGCAATATAAATAGAGAGTGTCTTTCATGTGGGAGAGAGGGAGCCCACGAAAATTAGAGAAAGAAGGAAAGAAAGAAAATGAAAGAGAGAAAGGAGATGGAGTTTCGTGGAGAAGAAGGAGAGATGAGCTAGGGCTGAATTTTTGAAGGTCTTCAAGAGGGATTTCCAAGATGCTCAAGAAAGGAAAAACGTGGAGGATGAAGAGAGCTTCATCTTGAGCCAAGCTATGTCAAAAATGGAGAAGAAAAAGGTAAGAGAACTTTATGAGCTTTGAGATTTTCTTGGGTTTTTGGTTGATTTGGCATGAGATGGTTATGGGTTTGTGGTTTTTGAAGTTAGATTTGATGTTTATGGATTGGGTTATGTTTAATTTTGGATGAAAATTATTTAGAACTTATGCCAAATTATATGAGTTGGAGATTTTGAAAGATTGTGATATAGATAGGTTGGAAACCTTATGGGTTTGTGAAATATGATGGTTATGATATTGAATTTTGGGTGGATATGTTTAGGTAATTTTAAAGTGGAAGAACCAAGGAAGCTATGGAAAATTTATGATTGGATCAAGCTTATGGCATGGAATTTAAGGTGGGTTCCATGTTTATAGTTCAATAATAAGCCATTAAAGATTTTCCCAAATTGTTGAAAGAATAAAATGATTTCAAGTATTTTATGATTATGCATATATGGTTTTTAAATGATTTAAAGAATTAGTTTATATGTGTTCATACACTCCATGAATTGAATTTGAATTGATAAATTGTAAATTGTTGTGAACGTGCAAAAATGCATTGTGAGCATGATTATATTATGCCATTGAATTGTGTCATGGCATTTTGATTTGAATGGAAAAAAGGAAAAGAATATGAAAAGCATGAAAACATTTCATTTCAATGAAATGAGTTTGAGCATTGTTTATGTGCCTTGTTTGGGTGAGAGAGGAACCGTTCCGTTAAAGCCTTCTCCCGGCTGGCCGCTTGTGCCACACGAGATCTGAAAAGTGGACTCGTTTCGATTCACGGAGTAAACTTCTGTTTCTCTGTTCCATTCACGGAACCTCTCGAGCCATTTGATGTGCATTGCATTTATGAATTTGTGTGTTATGCTTGAATGATGAAATGGCATAAATTGTGGTTAATGTGATGATGTTTGAATTATGAAATTGTGATTGTGAGAAAGTGATACATTCATGTGTTGCGATTTATGAATTTGAAAGCATGACGAAAATTTGAGAAACGAGCATTTTATGGGTTTTCAACAAGAGATTTCTATGGCAGTAAACTTTTGAACGGTTTTTGCTTATGATTGATTATAAACCTGTTACCTACGGGCTTTTTAAGCTCACCCCCCTTTCATCCCTATCTCCAGGTTTTGAGCGGGAGATCGGATGAAAGAATGACAAGATGTTTTTGTTCGATTTTTGTACATCTTTGTATTTTGGGTCATACAAACATGATGTAGTATTTATGGTGTGAAAATGCCACTATGATTTGTATAAGGAGTTGAATTATGAAATTGTGTATGAATTGTGATGAATTATGAATTCATGTATGGAACGGAGATATATGATTGGTGTATGGTTTATGGATTGTCATTGTATACGATTTTGATTGGGTTGCATTTAGATTGAATTATGGAAGTGTATAAGAATATAAATGGGATTTGAATACGAATGTGTATTGGACATTGGATATTCCGATTGTATGTAAATGTAATTGGATTGAGGATTATTGAAGTATTATAGGTATAGGATTGTGTTTTGGATTGAGTTTGGATTCCGGACGGGAAGTCCGAGGATTCGTGTGGATTGATTAGGAATTATAGAAGTGAGCTTTATATTTGCAGGTTTTTGGATAGATTAAAATGCAGCTATCATGCTGCCCAATTTCTTATAAAATGGGTTGTATGGCAAGGATAGTGTAAGAATAAGATTCTTGTTAAAGATGATATTAAGATATGCTTGATTAAGAGAAATCAAGTAAATTGAGTTTTGAATGAGAATGAGTTTCCAAATGGTTTGGATTCTCATAAGATTGAATAAAGATAAGAAGGAATGAATAAGAAAAAAAAAATTTGCACTGAATCGGATAGTTTAAGTTTAAGGTTTCTAACGCAACACAATAAGCTTTTTAGTCTTTCACTTCGGATGTCGACATTTGTTTAAATTCGATTAAGCAATTTGTTTGCTTCGATCCAATTCGTAATTGATTTTCTTCAATTTGTTCGTTCCGCTTCCTTGTTATCCATCTTTCGTTTCATTTTCCGGTTGAGATTCGGTTCCCGGATCGGGTCCCTACAGATGTGGTATCAGAGCCCAGTAATATGATTTTACTGGGGCGTATGTACGTAAGTGATATGTATGAGATATTGAAAAGTGTTTGAATGGACAGAAATGAATTAGTGAGAAATGAACATGATGTATTTGTCTTTGTCATGAATAATTTGAAGAATCTATGTGATGGTCTGATTTAGGTGAAGAATCATGATTGTGTTTAAGATTATGATAAAGGAAGTTAAGATCAGAAATTCATGATGAATTTAGAGGATATGACTTCGAATATATGTGAGATGCAAATATGAATTCTTTAAAGATGAGCTTGATGATAGGAATACATGTATAGAAGTTAAAAGAGATTGAGATTAAATGGTTTTGGTCTATATCAAGGTTCTCCATAAATTAGATCATTGGCTTATGTGAAGAAATAGTGTTTGATATGATAGTGATGATTTCAATCTCATAAAGAAGTGGATATTTGCGAGTAAGATAAGAATATGTGTGATAAGAATTTGAGTGATTTTAGGTTTGTGAAAATGAAAAATGAGATTAACATTTGAAGATGAATTGGGTTGTTTGATTTTGAATATGCATTTGTGAGAGAAATATATGCATTTGTGAGAGAACTAAGGAAGATTTGAAACATGAGTTAAATATACATATACTGTGAAAATATGATAAGAACTATTAGAGTGTGGATAAGATATGGATGGTACATGATTTAGGAGGTGAAAAATATTTTGAATATGTGTGGTAAGGATTTGAATATGTGAATCTGTCTGGTACATATATAGAAGAGTATTCAAGTTATTTGCAGGTTTGGGTTTTGTTTATGTGCAGTCATTATGTTGCCGGATTTTTATATGATTTATAGGGATAAGTGAAGATGTATATGGATTTATGGATTTATTGACATGAGTATGAGATAGTATAATAAGGAATGCGATCATGATAAATAAGAGGAATAAAGCAACTTGCGATTAGTATGAGTTTAAGGCTAAGTCCTTATATGATAGATGAAAAGCATACTTAAGAGAGCAAAAAAGAAAATTTATACCATTTCGGATGGATCAAGTCTATGGTATCCAACGCGATGCCTCTTTAAGATTATTAATCCCGGATGTCGAACACTTGTCATGTTATTCGATTTGACTTCATATGTATGTTTTGATTCCAAGTTTGAATCCGATCCGTTTCCATTTCACAAATTTGTCAAGAGTTCATTGATTTCATTTGGATTCGATTATATTAGCTTCAGTTTCAATTGATCTAATTGTTTCACATTCGTATTCGATTTCCATTGGTATTCGACTCATTTGTTTCTTTTTCATTTGTTTCAAATCAGTTTCGACCCACTTGTCACATATGTTTCGATTTTTCCATTATCCGCTTTTCATTTCCGATTTATGTGTTTGATTCCCATTTCGTTATGTGATCCGATTCAGCTTGTTTTTCGTTCCGTTTCGGATTCGTTCTAAGAGTGATCATATGCAGTAAAGCAGTGGGATTCAATGTGGCTTAGGAACACCACCTCATCCAGCCAAAATTCACACTTAGTGAATTTGGCATACAACTGTTTATCCCTCATAATCTGAAGCACTATCCTCAGATGCTCCGCATGCTCCTGTCTAGACCTCGAATACACTAGGATATCATCAATGAATACGATCACAAACTGATCCAGGTATGGCTGAAAGACCCTATTCATCAAGGCCATGAAGGCTTGGCGGGCATTAGTCAACCCGAACGGCATCACTAAGAACTTCGAAATGCCCATACACGCTCCCGAAAGCACTCTTGGGCACATCGGCCTCTGCGATCCTCAACTGATAGTATCCGGATCTCAAATCCAACTTGGTAAACACCTGAGCTCCTCGAATCGATCAAATAAGTCATCGATCCTAGGCAGTGGGTACTTATTCTTAACAGTAACCCGATTAAGCTGCCTATAATCGATGCAAAGCCTCATAGTCTCGTCCTTCTTCTTCACAAAAAATACCGGAGCTCTCCACAGAGAAACACTCGGCCTGATAAACCCCTTATCCAATAACTCCTGCAGCTGAGCCTTAAGCTCCCTCAGTTCCACTGGTGCCATCCTATACGGAGGTATCGATATAGGAGCGGTACCTGGAACGAGGTCTATCTCGAACTCTGTCTCCCGATCCGGTGGCAAACCCGGTAACTCCTCGGGAAACACATCTGAGAACTCCCTGATCACAAGGACATCCTGCAGACTTTGCTGCACTCTGTAATCCACCACATGCGCCAAATAAGCCTCACAGCCACCTCGCATCAATCTTAGAGCACTCAGAAACGAGATCATCCTGCTTGACACTGTCTGACTAACGCCTCGAAACACAGCCCTCGGCTGACCAGGAGACTCCAATACTACCTCCTTGGTATAACAATCCAAAATAGCCCTATGGGCGATGAGCGATCCATCCCAAAATCAAATCAATCTCGCGAAGGGGCAACACAATCAGATCTGCACTCAATACCGCTAAATCTACCCGAATCGGACACCCCTTACAGATCTCGCCTAAAGCAGTGGTACTACCCAAAGGTGTACTCACCTGCAACCCATATTGTAACATCTCCCTATCCACATGCAATCTACATGCCACATGCGGTGCAATAAATGAATGCGTGGACCCTGGATCTATCAATGCATACACCTCAATATCTGAGAGTAGAAGCAAACCTGCAACCACATTTGGAGAATCCTGGGCCTCCTGCCTGGTCATGGCGTAGGCCCTGGCCTGGAACTGTGGTCTGCTGCCTCGTCCCTCGGTCCCCACAAAGGAATCTATGCCTCTACCTCGAGCTCTACCTCGGCCCCTAAGTCCATGTCCACTGCTACGGCTCTGCTGCATCGTCGAGCTACTACCAGCTCTCCCACTAGCGGCTGACTGAACTCCCAAAGTCAAAGGACAACTCCGAATCATGTGATCCATAGATCCACATGCTAAACAGGCTCCTGTCACTCTCCAGCACTCTCCACTGTGCCTCTTATCACAATGCACGCAAACCGGCAAAGCCTGTCCTGCCCCTCTGCCACCACTACTGCTGCCACTACCAATCTGCCCAAATCTCCTTCTCGGCTGTAACCCATTGTCTCAATCCCCAAATGATTTGAACACCTTTGGCGTCTGCTCAAGCTCCTACTAGAGCTACCCTGAATATCACTCGATCTCTTGCCTCCAGAGCCCTGACCAGTCTTGGCCCGACTCTGTCTCAAAAGCTGCTCAATCCTCACTGCAGCTGATCTCAACTCCACAAAGGTGCCCATATCCGACCGGGCTAACCTGGTACGAATCTCCAGATTCAGCCCTCCCTCAAATCTCCGGCACCTATCAACCTCAGAGGTAATCAAAACAGACGCATATGCCGATAGCTCATTGAACCGGACCTCATAATCAGCCACTGTCATCGAACCCTGTCTCAGCTCAAAGAACTCCTGCATCTTCATTTCCAAATAGTCCTTGGGCATGAAATTATCCCGAAAAGCCCTCAGAAAATTAGCCCAAGTCAATACACAAGGCCTGGTGGAACTACCCGGGACAGTCTTCCACCACTGATACGCTGGACCCTAAAGCAAAGAAACAGCATAATCGAAGCGCTCCTCAGGGTCGCAATCCATCTGATCTAGGACCCGCTCGGTCCTCTCAACCATCCTCGGCCTCGGCGAGGTCTCAGGCTTCTTTGTAAATTCCTGACCCCCACGCAGCGATCATACCTCCGCTCCCGTCTCATGGGAACTCTAGGAGGCTGCTCCTCATGCAGAGGTACAGAAGACTCCCTACTCGCTCCGACTGATCCTTGGTCAGCTGGTTGATCAACTTGATCACCAAAGATAGATGACCTACAATAAAACCACAATTCCAATCAATTTCTTGCTTTTCTTACGAAATTCAAGCCTAAAATATACTATGCCCAAAAGATGCCAAACCATGCTCTGATACCACCTAATGTAGCGCCCCCTCACCGTAGAGTATACACCGGTCGCCTGTAGGTCGTCTAGATGCATAACCTACGACGAGGTGCCTACGATCGATCATTCTATTCACCTCATGGCATCAATATAATTAAGCAGTAATATCACGTTCACTAAATTTTTAAAACCAAAAGATCCCTTTTCATTCATTTCATAAAACCATCAATACATCATCAGTCATATTTACAACTGTACAAGTCTCAAAAGAACTGACGTAACTCCTAACTATGTCATCCTCAAAATATCCCAAAAAGATCCCCAGCTGACCGACCTGTGGGCCATGCTCCTCTCGCCGGCACACAACAGTAGGAAAAGTCTCACGGACTGGAGCTAGGAGTCAAACTATCGCTGTCCTGAAAAATAGATGCAATGTTGGGTGAGTTTGCGAACTCAGTGAGAAACCATCATCGATGGTTCACCCAACTCATGCATAGACAAACAATTCACGCTATATCGTACATATATCACAGACAAGAAATCACATGCAGTCAAATTTCACATTTATAAGGCAATAAGCCTTTCACACAATTCACATTTGGAACATTCATATATGCAATGTGCATGTGACTCTTTCATTTTCTTTCGTTGTTGTGACCGCGCTTTGAGCTCATATCGTTGAGCCATTGGCTCGAAAACATTGGGCTCAAAAGCCCTAATCGTTGAGCATAAAGGTCTGAAAATTGTTGGGCACGAAGCCACGTGCGTTGAGCTTAAAGCTCGGATACGGTGGCTACACCGTCCTGCCGCCTTTATCGATCATATTGTTATGCATGAATGCACATGTCCAATTTCCAATACATGCATCGCACTAAAACTTCATATACCTAATTCTCACCATTTGAAACCAATTATGAACAATTATACACAATTAACACTTCTATATCACAACCCAAATATTTCGGACACCTGTGGTCCGAAATCAATCAAAACAAACACATAAAATCCATCCTTAACTCCTCATGGCATATTTGCATAGAATTAAACACATATAGGTTGAGAAACTAACTAGGTTACTCATCTTAGAACTTCCGACCTACTGTCGGGAAGTCTCGCCTACGTCGGACGATCGGCGATCCACTTGCACCTCTATAACAATCAAAATATGAATAACATTACTAGCCGTATCAATTCCAATGTTCAATGATGCATACGAATCAAATAATGTACGTACTATACATGGTATGACATTTCTGACACAAATCCGAATTTCCCCGATCTCAAATCCTAAATCTCGAATTCAAAATCTCCAAATTAAATTTAATCCATAACTAATTGAATCATCAATTGCCTAAATCCCAAATGTTTAAAACCTCAAATTTCAATTTCGAAATAACAACATTCCTCGCCACGGCGTCAGATCCCTCGCCATGCGAAACTCCCTTCATTCCACCTTCGCCATGGCGGTAATCACCGGCGCGGCGTCACGCAGACGCATCATGACGTCGTGACGTCTTTTCCTCCTGCCCGGCGCGTTCTCGCATGCGTCGCGTCTGGCTCAATCTGCTTTCGCCCGGCGTGTTCTTCATGCAATGGCGTGCAATCACGGACACGCCCAGAAAACTCAGAAATTTCCAGATTTTCGACTGATAACAACTCCAAATCCAGATTTTCTCCTTATAAACCACTCCTAAATAATTCCATACACATCATACAACTAATCTTTAGTTTCTATTTCATCAAACAACCATTAGTCCCAAATTTCAACCCTAAAACTAACGAAAATACCAAATCGGAAACCCTACATACCAAATCCTCAAATATACAAATTAAATCATCCAAATAACTCTATAAACCAACCAATCAAACTATATAAAGCAAGATAGAAGTAACTTACTTGATTAATAACCTCAAATCTTCAAAGATCACTCAAATCCAAGTTCATCGACACCCACGGCTATCACCCAAACAAAACCCATTTTCATCTCTTCTTTACACACTCCAAAGAGAAAGATTCGAGGTGGAAGAGGAAACTAAAAGCAAGGAGGAATCACAAGGAAGATCCACGATGGAGAAGAAAATCAAGGCTAAATATCTTTCAAAGAGGAGAAAAATCGTGGAAGGTAAATTCAAAGAATAGGGCTTATATACTGAAAGGACTAAGGCTTGTTTGTAAACGTTAATTGCCACAAGTCCAACTCGAACAACCTCGAACTAATTTCAAATTCTAATTTCTCCCGAATTCCAATGACTAAACCCTAATTCCTCAAATCAAATTTCTAACCTGTCCGTGCCATTGGATAATCAATTTCGGAACCGGACATTCAAATAACCAGTCATTGATCAATTTTTCTTCCGACCTATTATCGAAAATTCCAAAAAAATTCCTATACATCCTCAAAAATAGAAAACTCATTATCATATACTATAATTTCATAATTCAACTTCCTAACTTTCATTTCCAACTCAAATTCAATCCTCGAGCCTATTTTGACCTAATTATCACACATGCCATAATCATCTCCAAATCCAAATTATCCTAATCAAATCGAAATATGTCATACATGTATGTGCGCATTTAATGCCAATATAATCATTGCCAATTATACACAAATTCTATAATGCATGCACATGCCAAATACGAATGCAATGAACTGTATCTATCCCATCGGTGACGGGATGTTACAATTCTCCCCTCCTAAATAAAATTTCGTCCCGAAATTTTCTTACCTGACTGATCAAACAGATGAGGGTACTGCCTCCTCATGTGCTCCTCAGTCTCCCAAGTCGCCTCCTCTGATGAGTGGTTCTTCCAAAGGACTTTCACCAATGGAATCACCCTGGATCTCAACTGTTTGACCCGCGATCCAATAATCCACACCGGCTCCTCCACATAACTCATATCATTGGCTATCTCTATCTCCTGAGTCGGAATCACATGAGTCGGTTCAAAATGATATCTTCGAAGCATGCTCACATGGAAGACGTCATGCAACTGAGACATCTCACTCGACAAGGCCAATTTATACGCCAACGGTCCAATCCTCGCGGTAATCTCATACGGACCGATATACCGAGGACTCAACTTGCCCTTACGGCCAAATCGGAGGACTCCTCTCACGGAGACACTCGAGGCAGCTCTATCACCTACAACATACTCCATCTCTCTCGATCTTGATCCACATAACTCTTACACTGTCTGAGTCGCCTTGATGTGACTCCGAATCAACTGTACCTTATCAACCGTATCCTGGATCAGCTCGGGACCCTCTATCATCCTCATACCCTCTTCATCCCAGTAGAGAGGGGATCTACACGGTCTCCCATATAACGCCTCATACGGTGCCATACCAATCTTTGCTCTGCATGCGATTATTATAAGCAAACTCTACGGAGGAAAATCGATCCCATGCACCTCGGAACTCCAATACACGGGCTCTCAACATATCTTCAACATCAAATAGTCCTCTCACTCGCCCATCATGCGAGGATGAAGCGTTGTCTTTGAAGTTCAATCTCGTCCCTATAGCTGACTGCAAACTCCTCCAGAACCTCGAAGTAAACCTAGGATCCCTATCTGACACTATCGATACCGGGACCCCATGCAGTCAAACTATCTCTGCTACATACTTCTAGGCCAACTGATCGAGGGTATTGCTCTCCCTCACTGGAAAGAAGTGAGCCGATTTAGTCAACCGGTCCACTATGACCCAGATAGCATCACATTGCCTCGGTGTCCTGGGCAACCCCATAATAAAGTCCATCGTAATACGCTCCTATTTCCACTCCGGAATGGGTAACGAATGCAATCTTCCAACTGGGGCCTGGTGCTCAGCCTTAACCTGCTGGCACGTCAAACACTGAGAAACAAACTCCGCTACATGTCTCTTCATACCTGGCCACCAGAAATGCAACTTGAGTGTACGATACATGTTGGTGACACCAGGATGCATGGCATAAGCAGCCAAATGAGCCTCCTCTAAGATCTCTCGCCTCAGATCATCTACATCAGGAACATACAACCTCTGACCCATCCACAGAGTACCATCTCTCAGCTCAAACTCAGAAAGCCATCCTGATCTGACTCTATCCATCAGTCTCACTAACGTTGGATCCTGATCCTGAACTCTCCTGATCCGATCATGCAATCTTCGCCTCGACCTCAAAGTCTGTCGAGCTCCATCGACTCAAATCCATCGCACATTAAGAGTTCTCAAGCCCAACCAAGCACGACAACCTCGAAACTGAATCGAAATTTGCACTACCATGCGATCTCTACTCAATTCATCCGCCACCACATTAGCCTTTCCTCGGTGGTACTTTCGATAGTGCGATCGTAATCCTTAGCGCAACTCTAACTATCTCTTACGCCTCAGTTCAGCTCTCGTGACTCAACAAGTACCTCAGCTCTTATGATCGGTGAAGATCTGGAAAGTCTCCCCATACATATAATGTCTCGAGATCTTCAAAACGAATACAACTACTGCTAACTCCAAGTCATGCAGGATAATTAATCTCATGGGATCTCAACTGTCTCAAGCATATCTTATAACTCTCCATGCTTGCATCAACACACGCCTAAACCTGTTGTGAAGCATCCTTTGAACACCTCAAATCCTCCTGCTCCGGATGGCGGGGCTAACACGTGCCGTAGTCAACCGATGTATCAACTCCTCGAAACCCCTCTGGCACTCATCATCCCCAATGAAGGCCACACCTTCCTCGAAGTCTTGTCAAAGGCGGAGATCATGAAAACCCTCGATAAACCTCCGGTAATATCCTGCCAATCCGAGGAAACTCCTCAACTCTGACACGCTCCTCGGAATCTCCCAACTCCTCACTGACTCAATCTTGTGAGGATCCACCCGGATACCCTCACCAGATACAATGTAGCCTAGGAACACCACCTCATCCAGCCAAAATTCACACTTAGTAAATTTAGCATACAACTGTCTATCCCTCATAATCTGAAGCACTATCCTCAGATGCTCTGCATGCTCCTGTTTAGACCTCGAATACACTAGGATATCATCAATGAATACGATCACAAACTGATCCAGGTATAGATGAAAGACCCTATTCATCAAGGCCATGAAGGCTGTCGAGGCATTAGTCAACCCGAACGGCATCACTAAGAACTCGAAATGCCCATACCTACTCCTGAAAGCACTCTTAGGCACATCGGCCTCTGCGATCCTCAACTGATAATATCCGGATCTCAAATCCAACTTGGTAAACACCTGAGCTCCCTGCAACTGATCAAATAAGTCATCGATCCTAGGCAGTGGGTACTTATTCTTAACAGTAACCCGATTAAGCTACCTATAATCGATGCAAAGCCTCATAGTCCCGTCCTTCTTCTTCACAAACAATACCGGAGCTCCCCACGGTAAAACACTCGGCCTGATAAACTTCTTATCCAATAACTCCTGCAGCTGAGCCTTAAGCTTCCTCATTTCCACTGGTGCCATCCTATACGGAGGTATCGATATAGGAGCGGTACCTGGAGCGAGGTCTATCTCGAACTCTATCTCCCGATCCGGTGGCAAACCCGGTAACTCCTTGGGAAACACATCTGGGAACTCCCTGATCACAGGGACATCCTGCAGACTCTGCTGCACTCTGGAATCCACCACATGCGCCAAATAAGCCTCACAGCCACCTCGCATCAACCTCAGAGCACTCAGAAACGAGATCATCCTGGTTGGCACTGCCTGACTAACGCCTCGAAACACAGCCCTCGGCTGACCAGGAGACTCCAATACTACCTCCTTGGTATAACAATCCAAAATAGCCTATGGGCGATGAGCGATCCATCCCAAAATCAAATCAATCTCGCAAGGGCAACACAATCAGATCTGCACTCAATACCGCTAAATCTACCCGAATCGGACACCCCTTACAGATCTTGCCTAAAGCAGTGGTACTACCCAAAGGTTTACTCACCTGTAACCCATACTGTAACATCTCCCTATCCACATGCAATCTACATGCCACATGCGGTGCAATAAATGAATGCATGGATCCTGGATCTATCAATGCATACACCTCAATATCTGAGAGTAGAAGCAAACCTGCAACCACATCTGGAGAATCCTGGGCCTCCTGCCTGGTCATGGCGTAGGCCCTGGCCTGGAACTGTGGTCTGCTGCCTCGTCCCTCGGTCCCCACAAAGGAATCTATGCCTCTACCTCGGGCTCTACCTCGGCCCCTAAGTCCATGTCCACTGCTACGGCTCTGCTGCATCGTCGAGCTACTACCAGCTCTCCCACTAGCGGCTGACTGAACTCCCAAAGTCAAAGGACAACTCCGAATCATGTGATCCATAGATCCACATGCTAAACAGAGCTCTGTCACTCTCGGCCTCTTCCATCAGCCTCTTATCACAATGTCGCAAACCGCAAAGCTTTGTCACGCCTCTCCACCACTATCTGCGCCACTACCAATCGCCCAAATCTCCTTCTCGGCTGTAACCCGACCGTCTCAATCCCCAAATGATTTGAACCTGCTTTGGCGTCTGCTCAAGCTCCTACTAGAGCTACCCTGACTATCACTCGATCTCTTGCCTCCAGAGCCCTGACCAGTCTTGGCCCGACTCTGTCTCAAAAGCTGCTCAATCCTCACTGCAGCTGATCTCAACTCCACAAAGGTGCCCATATCCAATCGGGCTAACCTGGTACGAATCTCTAGATTCAGCCCTCCCTCAAATCTCCGGCACCTATCAGCCTCGGAGGTAATCAAAATAGACGCATATGCCGATAGCTCATTGAACCGGACCTCATAATCAGCCACTGTCATCGAACCCTGTCTCAGCTCAAAGAACTCCTGCATCTTCATTTCCAAATAGTCCTTGGGCATGAAATTATCCCGGAAAGCCCTCAGAAAATCAGCCCAAGTCAATACACAAGGCCTCGTGGAACTACCCGGGACAGTCTTCCAGCACTGATACGCTAGACCCTGAAGCAAAGAAACAGCATAATCGAAGCGCTCCTCAGGGTCGCAATCCATCTGATCTAGGACCCGCTCGGTCCTCTCCAACCATCCCTCAGCCTCAGCAGGGTCTGTGTTGCCGTAAAAGTCCACAACCCCCTGCTTACGCAGGCGATCATACCTCCGCTCTCGTCTCATGGGAACTCTAGGAGGCTGCTCCTCATGCAGAGGTACAGAAGACTCCCTACTCGCTCCGATTGATCCTTGGTCAGCTGGTTGATCAACTTGATCACCAAAGATGGATGACCTACAATAAAACCACAATTCCAATCAATTTCTTGCTTTTCTTACAAAATTCAAGCCTAAAATATACTATGCCTAAAAGATGCCAAACCATGCTCTGATACCACCTAATGTAGCGCCCCCTCACCGTAGAGTATACACCGGGTCGCCCGTAGGTCGTACCGATGCATAACCTACGACGAGGGTGCACTACGATACGATCATTTCTATTCACCTCATGGCATCAATATAATTAAGCAGTAATATCACGTTCACTAAATTTTTAAAACCAAAAGATCCCTTTTCATTCATTTCATAAAACCATCAATACATCATCACCATATTTACAATGCAAGTCTCAAAAGAATTGACGTAACTCTAACTATGTCATCCTAAAATATCCCAAAAGATCCTCGGTGACCGACACATGGGCCATGCCTCCTCTCATGCACACAACAAGAGGGAAAAGTCTCACAATTTGGAGCTAGGAGTCAAACTATCGCTGTCCTGAAAAATAGATGCAATGTTGGGTGAGTTTGCGAACTCAGTGAGAAACCATCATCGATGGTTCACCCAACTCATGCATAGACAAACAATTCACGCTATATCGTACATATATCACAGACAAGAAATCACATGCAGTCAAATTTCACATTTATAAGGCAATAAGCCTTTCACACAATTCACATTTGGAACATTCATATATGCAATGTGCATGTGACTCTTTCATTTTCTTTCGTTGTTGTGACGGTCGCTTTGAGCTCATATCGTTGAGCCATTGGCTCGAAAACATTGGGCTCAAAAGCCCTAATCGTTCTTGCGTAAAGCTCGAAAATCGTTGGGCACGAAGCCACATGCGTTGAGCTTAAAGCTCGGATACGGTGGCTACACGGTCACAACCGCTTTTATCGATCATCTTTGTTATGCATGTATGCACATGTCCAATTTCCAATACATGCATCACACTAAAACTTCATATACCTAATTCTCACCATTTGAAACCAATTATGAACAATTATACACAATTAACACTTCTATATCACAACCCAAATATTTCGGACACCTGTGGTCCAAAATCAATCAAAACAAACACATAGAATCCATCCTTAACTCCTCATGGCATATTTGCATAGAATTAAACACATATAGGTTGAGAAACTAACTAGGTTACTCACCTCAGAACTTCCGAGCTACTGCCGGGAAGTCTCACCTACGTCGGACGATCGGCGATCCACTGGCACCTCTATAACAATCAAAATATGAATAACATTACTAACCGTATCAATTCCAATGTTCAATGATGCATATGAATCGAATAATGTACGTACTATACATGGTATGACATTACCGACACAAATCCGAATTTCCCCGATCTCAAATCCTAATTCACGAATTCAAAATCTCCAAATTAAATTTAATCCATAACTAATTGAATCATCAATTGCCTAAATCCCAAATGTTTAAAACCTCAAATTTCAATTTCGGAATAACAACATTCCTCGCCACGGCGTCAGATCCCTCGCCGCGACGAGCTCCCCTTTCATTTCACCTTCGCATGGCGTATATACCTCGCCGAGGCGAATCAGCATTTCCGTCATGGCGTCGCGCATCACGTCGACGCGACGTGCGTCTTTCCTCCTCGCAGCGGCGCGCCTTCTGCGCACGTCGCGGCATGCGGAGCAATCCTGCTCGCCACGGTGTGTTCTTCATGCACTGCGGCGTGCAACCACGGACACGCCCAGAAAACCCAGAAATTTCCAGATTTTCGACTGATAACAACTCCAAATCCAGATTTTCTCCTTACAAACCACTCCTAAATAATTCCATACACATCATACAACTAATCTTTAGTTTCTATTTCATCAAACAATCATTATTCCCAAATTTCAACCCTAAAACTAACGAAAATACCCAATCGGAAACCCTACATACCAAATCCTCAAATATACAAATTAAATCATCCAAATAACTCTATAAACCAACCAATCAAACTATATAAAGCAAGATCGAAGTAACTTACTTGATTAATAACCTCAAATCTTCAAAGATCACTCAAATCCAAGTTCATCGACACCCACGGCTATCACCCAAACAAAACCCATTTTCATCTCTTCTTTACACACTCCAAAGAGAAAGATTCAAGGGTGGAAGAGGAAACTAAAAGCAAGGAGGAATCACAAGGGAGATCCACGATGGAGAAGAAAAATCAAGGGCTAAATATCTTTCAAAGAGGAGAGAAAATCGTGGAAGGTAAATTCAAAGAATAGGGCTTATATACAAAAGGACTAAGGCTTGTTTGGCAAACGTTAATTGCCACAAGTCCAACTCTGAACAACCTCAAACCAATTTGAAATTCTAATTTCTCCCGAATTCCAATGACTAAACCCTAATTCCTCAAATCAAATTTCTAACCTATCCGTGCCATTGGATAATCAATTTCGGAACCGGACATTCAAATAACCAGTCATTGATCAATTTTTCGGTCCGGGCCTATTGCTCCGAAAATTCCAGAAAAATTCCTATACATCCTAAAAAATAGAAAACTCATTATCATATACTCTAATTTCATAATTCAACTTCCTAACTTTCATTTCCAACTCAAATTCAATCCTCGAGCCTATTTTGACCTAATTATCACACATGTCATAATCATCTCCAAATCCAAATTATCTAAATCAAATCAGAAATATGTCATACATGTATGTACGTACGAATGCCAATATAATCATTGCCAATTATACACAAATTCTATAATGCATGCACATGCCAAATACGAATGCAATGAACTGTATCCATCCCATCGGTGACGGGATGTTACATACAATTATTTTCATGTGTGACAATCAAGTATAAGTATGTAGCAAGTTATGCATGAACATGTAGAATACAACCCTAACTCTCATTAGTCACTCACATTTACGATCCTACCCTTCCCACTAGTAATGGGATGTTACAACTCTCCCCTCCTTAAAGAAATTTCGTCCTCGAAATTCTTACTTGCTTGTTCGAATAGGTGGGGATATTGCCTCCTCATGTGCTCCTCTCTCTCCCATGTTGTTTCTTCAGTTGAGTGGTTCCTCCAAAGGACTTTTACCAATGGAATAATCTTGTTCTTCAACTGCTTAATTTGTGATTCCACAATCTTGATCGGCTCCTCAACATAACTTAAGTTACTTGCAACCTCAATCCCCTGAGTCGGTATCACATGTGTCGGATCTTATCGATATCTTCGGAGCATACTCACATGAAACACATTATGCAATTGAGACATCTCATTTGGTAAGGCCAACTTATAGGCCAAAGGTCCTATCCTCTCGATGATCTCATAAGGACCAATGTACCTAAATTTGAACTTACCCTTTTGCCAATCTCAAACTCTCCTCCAGGGTGACACTCTAAAAAATACTCTATCTCCTACACTGTACTCCATATCACGTCGGTGTTGATCCACATAACTCTTTTGCCTATCCTGTGCCGCTTTAATTCGGCTTCAGATCAGCTTCACCTTATCCACTGTATCTTGTATCAACTCTGGGCCTTCCATCATTCTCAAGCCCTCTTCATCCCAATACAATGGCGACCAACATTTCCTACCGTACAGTGCCTCATACGGTGCCATTATGATACTACTGTGGTAGTGGTTATTATAGGCAAACTCAATTAATGTCATATATTGATCCCAAGCTCCTCTAAACTCCAATACACAAGCCTTGAACATATCCTCAATAGTTTTAATTGTCCTCTCACTCTGTCCATCTGTTTGAGGATGAAACACTGTACTGAAGTTCAACTTAGTTCCCATGGCAGTTTGCAAGCTCTTCCAAAATCTCGAAGTAAATCTCGAATCTCTGTCTGATACTATGGAAACTGGCACTCCATGCAGTCTCACCACCTCATTCACATACTTCTGGGCCAACTGATCAAGAGAGTTATTCTCTCTCACTGGTAAGAAATGGGCCGATTTAGTCAACCGATCCACTATGACCCAAATAGCATCATGCTGCCTCAAAGTCTTTGGCAAACCCATGATGAAGTCCATAGTGATCCGTTCCCATTTCCACTCCGGAATGGGCAATGAATTCAACTTCCTTACTGGAGCCTGGTACTCTGCCTTCACTTGCTGGCATGTCATACATCTTGACACATACTCAGCTACTTGCTTCTTCATTCCAGCAACGTCTGGAGGTTGATGTTCCAGTGGCTCCTCTATAACAATTAATATATACATATATCATAATTTAAACAATCATAAGTGTTTAATAATGCACATGAATGAGATGAAATATGTACAATGCATATTCATGACTATTGTTGGATCCCGTTTCCGAGACCCAACTTCTTACACTAACACTTGAATCCCACTGCTTTACTGTATATGATCACTCTTAGAACGAATCCAAAATGGAACGAAAAACAAGCTGAATCGGATCACATAACGAAATGGGAATCAAACACATGAATCGGAAATGAAAAGCGGATAACGGAAAAATCGAAACATATGTGACAAGTGGGTCGAAACTGATTTGAAACAAATGAAAAAGAAACAAATGAGTCGAATACCAATGGAAATCGAATACGAATGCGAAACAATTAGATCAATTGAAACTGAAGCTAATATAATCGAATCCAAATGAAATCAATGAACTCTTGACAAACTTATGAAATGGAAACGGATCGGATTCAAACTTGGAATCAAAACATACATATGAAGTCAAATCGAATAACATGATAAGTGTTCGACATCCGGGATTAATAATCTTAAAGAGGCGTCGCGTTGGATACCATAGACTTGACCTATCCGAAACGGTATAATTTTTTTTTTGGCTCTCTTAAGTATGCTTTTCATCTATCATATAAGGACTTAGCCTTAAACTCATACTAATCGCGAGTTGCTTTATTCCTCTTATTTATCATGATCACATTCCTTATTATACTATCTCATACTCATGTCAATAAATCCATAAATCCATATACATCTTCACTTATCCCTATAAATCATATAAAAATCCGGCAGCATAACGACTGCACATAAACAAAACCCAAACCTACAAATAACTTGAATACACTTCTATATATGTACCAGACAGATTCACATATTCAAATCCTTACCACACATATTCAAAATATTTTTCACCTCCTAAATCATATACCATCCATATCTTATCCACACTCCAATAGTTCTTATCATATTTTCACAGTATATGTATATTTAACTCATGTTTCAAATCTTCCTTAGTTCTCTCACAAATGTAAATATTTCTCTCAAAAATGCATATTCAAAATCAAACAACCCAATTGTATCGCCCCCTTACCATAGAGTATCCACCGGAACGCCCGTGGGTCATGCCGGTACATATCCTATGATAAGAGACCACTACTGACAACTACCACTAAACTCCTCATGGCATCACAAGCATAAAGCAGTACGAAGAAATTGACAACTTTTTAAAACCAAACTAGATTTCATTTCATTCACTCAAAATTGAAATTTACAAACTATCAAGATTTTCGATCGCACATGTTCCAAAACACCGCACACTACGTACCATACAATAATGTACAAAGAACAGATCTAACTATAAGTCTCCAAAAGAAAGCCCAATGACCGACCTTTGAGCCATCGCCTCTCGCCAATCCACACACACTTCTACAAATCTGAGGAGCTATCTGCTACACTTAAGCACGAAAAATAGTTTGCAATTTTGGATGAGTTTGCGAACTCAATGAGAAACCATCATCGATGGTTCTCCCAATTCATGCATCACATAAGCATGATACAGTATGCATCCAATAATCATACAATTACAATGTTAATACAATCACAGTAATAGGCATACAACACGATCCACGGTAAGCGAACACGATTCTGATTATATTAAGATACATACATCGGTACCATGTCAAATATTCAGTCCAGTATGTAATGCACATGTGACTTTTTTCCAGTTTATTACAGTATTGTGACCGAGTGCTTTAGCAGTGTTCAGTAGTCAGTAGACGCGTCTACGGAGAATTATCTCCCTTCGAGCTCGAAGCTCGCAGTATCAGTATCAGTGGCGACTCGGTTCACAATTTTCCTTTTTGCAGTTTATGCATCTGTGCATGAATGCACATGCCCATTGAGCGATCACGTAACGAGATATAATTCACAAGGATCAGTAATTTACAGTCAATATTTCACAAGTAATCACTGTTCAAACCAAGTAGTCCCCGTAGGGCAGTCAAGTCACAGTAACCACATAGATTGAGGTAACCACCTAGGTTACTCACCTATTACTTCCGAGCTAATGCCGGGAAGTTTCCTCCCTGTGGGTCGAACGACGCTCCACTTGGGCCTCTATAAGAATCAGAGAAGGTACGAGTTACTAAATATTTAATTCGAACTAGTACTGATGGACATGTAGGTGAAATATGCATGTTCATGAATTCTCGGCCCTAATCCCATTTTTTTCTATCATAAAAATCCGTCTAAAAATTAGAAACCTATTGGCGCTAAAGGTGCGCAATTCGGACCTCTATAGGTCCCCAATTAAACAAAACAGTGATTAAACAATCTTTTACCCGGACCCACGTCAATTTCCCGTCCAAAAATCCTGAATCTCTCAGAAAATGAAATTCAATATTCCATGAATCCGATGCCTCAAGAATCAGGTCAATCGGACGTCAGACGGAAAAGTTATTCACGAAAGAAACCAAAATTCAACAATTAATATATATATATATAGCCCTTATTTCCTTCTCTTTTTCCTGTTTTCCAACCAAAATTCAATCTATCATATCTCTTTCTACACATTTCAGAAAAATGCAAACTATACCTTGTTGGAAATATAATGAAACCCTCTACAAGTTTCATGAGGACTCCAACAAGCAATTTTACCCATAAGGGTGTCAAAAAATTCAGTCAAAGCCACTGCTTCCTCAAAACCTATCAAAACAGTGCAGTACATTGCAAATTCATTAACTTTCTAATTCTTCAGTCAACAATTACGCAATAAATAAGGCAGTAAGATCACAATGTTATCTACAACTTTCATGACAACTCAAAATCAGATTCACTTGCTAACTATGTCAAACAATTCACCAAAGCATCAGCCCTCAGAATTTTCCCAATCTGAACAACACATTTCACAACAGTATATCTCTTAGCACAAATGTCACCAAATTCACTACCTTATATCCCTGAAAAGATAAGATCTCAAACTTCAATTTTCATGAGAACTCAACATCCAATTCGATCTCTAACAGTTTCAAAACTGTTATGCAAGTTTCTGCCATGATAAGCAATTCACAACCTAATGCAGGTTCATTTTTTGCAAATTCATTTCTCTCAAATATGACAACCAAAAATTACATGTCATATATCATTCTCAAGATAATTTCTTCCTCTACAACTTTGCAGAAAATAACCCACACCAATTCAGTTCACATAAATTACTAAAATTGCTCCAAATCATAATGTGCACCAAATTTGACATTCCAGCTAGGTTTCATTCAATGCATGAAAACAACCAACAATCATCAGTCCATAACTCCTAATATACATATCTAAAAATTGCAAAATCAGTGGCATTGGAAAGATAACTTAATAGGATTCAACTTTCATTTAGTCCATTTGTTCTAATTCCTTCTCAAGTAATTTATAAAAATTAGCAAAACTATAGGGTATGATTTCGGGTACTGTTCATTACAGTCAATAGCAGTAACCTTCCATGCAAAAATTCACCATCTTAAAGCTAATATTGGACAACACCTATTTCACACAAAAATGTAGCTAACATCCCAAAGTTTAAGTGGCCACAAACCTTACCTCATTTGCATTCCTAAACAATGAGTTATGCTCACAATAGTACAATTGGTTAAAACCCTAAATTTCCAGCTTTGGTTCAACCTTAGTTTCTATCATTTCCAATGCCATTAACGCCTCGTTAAACATCCAAATGAACACAAAATTAGGTCTGACCACATTCATACATGTACTAGAGCTAATACTTCAAAATTTGCAGCACTCAATTCTTCATGTCTAATTACCATCAATCATTAAGATTCAATCACAAATCAATTTAAAACCATTTATTCCTACTACTATATCACTTCTTACATCAACCTAACCTTATACCCATCATTTCAAACAATAATATCCATCAATTTAATGCATACATAAGCATAATAAATGCACCAAACCTCCCATTCAATGTTTCTACCTACCATGTTTCATAAATTCATACTTAAAACATCATTTAAAACTTAATGAAAGAACATACCTAATTAGCTTCCAACCTTGAATTCTTTTCAATTCATTCCTAACAATTGTTAACCCCTTCTTCTAACCTCATGCAAGAGAGTGGTCTTCATGGTAGGCAAGCAAGTAAGTTAAGTGTATGAAGAAGGTTAAGGAAGGTTTGATAACAGAAGAGAGAAGATGAAAATCGATGGAGGAGAATGACTTGAAGCTAGTTTCGGATGAATGCATAAACCTCTCCACTTTTGCTCTTTTTATTCACTTTTCAATGCAAAACCGATAGGAAAAACTTGGAGCATTAAATGATGGCATTTGGTGGCAAAATGTGATTTGTTCAAAAGTTTAAAGAAAAGTCAAAGTATTAATTCTTTAATCCAGATCAAAACCTAACCCAATCAACTCAAATGACCCTAATTTCAATCCCAAAATAATATACCCAATAAGACAGTGCCATTGGGTAGCAATTTTTGCTATCGAAAATCGACCGGTTCGCCAATTGGTGAATTTTTCGGTCCGGGAATTTTCTCCGAAAAAATCCAAAAAAATTCCTAAAAATCCCTTAAAATAGAAAACAATTTATGGCGCACTCCGAATAATTTTTCAAACCCAAAAATCACGCTAATCCCAATAAAATTGTCTTAGGCACGTAAACCGGGAATGTCATGTATGCATGTACAGTAAATTCTTGTGCACAATTGTGACTATGTAGCAATCCTATTATACATGAGCAGTCCCATGAAATCCTAATCTAGCACATCCTAGGCTAATTTACTATTCTACCCTTCTAATTGAGGGTGGGATGTTACACCAATTCATCTTCAAATGCTAATCTCATTTTTCATTTTCACAATCCTAAAATCACTCAAATTCTTATCACACATATTCCTATCTTACTCGCAAATATCCACTTCTTTATGAGATTGAAATCATCACTATCATATCAAACATTATTTCTTCACATAAGCCAATGATCTAATTTATGGAGAACCTTGATATAGACCAAAACCATTTAATCTCAATCTCTTTTAACTTCTATACATATATTCCTATCATTAAGCTCATCTTTAAAGAATTCATATTTGCATCTCACATATATTCGAAGTCACATCCTCTAAATTCATCATGAATTTCTGATCTTAACTTCCTTTATCATAATCTTAAACTCAATCATGATTCTTCACCTAAATCAGACCATCACATAGGTTCTTCAAATTATTCATGAAAAAGACAAATACATCATGTTCATTTCTCACTAATTCATTTCTGTCCATTCAAACACTTTTCAATATCTCATACATATCACTTACATACATACGCCCCAGTAAAATCATATTACTGGGCTCTGATACCACATCTGTAGGGACCCGATCCGGGAACCGGATCCCAACCAGAAAACGAAACGAAAGATGGATAACAAGGAAGCGAAACGAACAAATCGAAGCAAATCAATTACGAATCGAAAAAAAATTGGATCGAAGCAAACAAATTGCTTAATCGAATTTAAACAAATGTCGACATCCGAAGTAAAAGACTAAAAAGCTTATTGCGTTGCGTTAGAAACCTTAAACTTAAACTATCCTATTCAGTGCAAATTTTTCTTTTTCTTATTCATTCCTTTTTATCTTTATTCAATCTTATGAGAATCCAAACCATTTGGAAACTCATTCTCATTCAAAACTCAATTTACTTGATTTCTCTTAATCAATCATATCTTAATATCATCTTTAACAAGAATCTTATTCTTACACTATCCTTGCCATACAACCCATTTTACAAGAAATTGGGCAGCATGACAGCTGCATTTTAATCTATCCAAAAACCTGCAAATAGAAAGCTCACTTCTATAATTCCCAATCAATCCACACCTAATCCTTGGACTTCCGTCCTAATCCAAACTCAATCCAAAACACAATCCTATACCTATAATACTTCAATAATCCTCAATCCAATTACATTTACATACAATCGCAATATCCAATGTCCAATACACATTTGTATTCAAATCCCATTTATATTCTTATACACTTCCATAATTCAATCTAAACGCAACCCAATCAAAATCGTATACAATGACAATCCATAAACCATACACCAATCATATATCTCCGTTCCATACATGAATTCATAATTCATCACAATTCATACACAATTTCATAATTCAACTCCTTATACAAATCATAGTGGCATTTTCACACCATAAATACTACATCATGTTTGTATGACCCAAAATACAAAGATGTACAAAAATCGAACAAAAACATCTTGTCATTCTTTCATCCGATCTCCCGCTCAAAACCTGGAGATAGGGATGAAAGGGGGGGATGAGCTTAAAAAGCCCGTGGGTAACAGGTTTATAATCAATCATAAGCAAAAATTGTTCAAAAGTTTACTGCCATAGAAATCTCTTGTTGAAAACCCATAAAATGCTCGTTTCTCAAATTTTCGTCATGCATTCAAATTCATAAATCGCAACACATGAATGTATCACTTTCTCACAATCACAATTTCATAATTCAAACATCATCACATTAACCACAATTTATGCCATTTCATCATTCAAGCATAACGCACAAATTCATAAATGCAATGCACATCAAATGGCTCGAGAGGTTAGTGAGCGAACAGAGAAACCAAGTTTACTCTATGAATCGAAAGAGTCCACTTTTCGGATCTCGTGTGGCACAAGCGGCCAACCGGGAGAAGGCTTTAACGGAACGGTTCCTCTCTCACCCAAACAAGGCACATAAAAAATGCTCAAACTCATTTCATTGAAATGAAATGCTTTCATGCTTTTTATAATCTTTTCCTTCTTTCCATTCAATGTAAGTACAAGTCGACTTGTACTACTGATAAGTCGACTTGTTCTTGAAAAGTACCGATAAGTCGACTTGTACATTGCATAAGTCGACTTATTTAAGGATCTGATCGTTTATTTGTGCCCTAAAGGCCATCCCTTTAGCGCTTTTATTCACAATCGTGCATCGGTGAATGAATAAATAAAGAAAAGGCATAATTCATTAATTTGATGTTCATGAACATTGTTTATGAATTGATTGGATCTTTAATCAAATTAATGAAGTCCATGATATATGACATAGCATGAAGGAAATTATGATGTGATCATACTCCTGAGATTCCTATCATGTGCCATTATGTCAGTATCTAAATTCTCCCTAGTCATAGGATTAATGAGACTGGACATCATTAATCCGGATAGACTAGCACATGTCATATTCCTTGATTGGATCAAGCAGTGGATCTCAGAAACTGTAAATATGAGATATTTAGAATTGACATGTGGATGCTTACTAGCGGTAGTAAGTTCATTGGATGACTTGCCATGAGATCATCACATGGATATCTTATCTAGTGTCGTGATGATCTCATCATAGAATGGTGCAAATATCCTTGACTTGAGGTACTCGAGGATATCTTGAATCTTGATTACATACTTTGACTCCATTCCTTGTTGCCTTCCAGAGGTAACTCATAGGGTGGTGCTTGGGTACAGTTTGAGGTATTCGAAGGTAATTGAGTAGCCAATAAAGGATTCACCACTTCTGGATTAGCAGAAGAGATACCCATGGCCTCTTGTCAGGATCATTACTTGTAAATCTCTGGCCAGAGTGAATATGTCATGAAGAGTGTCTTCATGGACATATAGAGTAATGAGTCATAGGATGAGATCTGTTATCACTTGGGCTAGACTCAGTCTAGTAAGAGTTGACACTTTGACCATGCTCATAACCAAGTGGGGTATAGGATGGTGAAAGGACGAATTGCACGGTAATTGTCTATGGAAGGGTTTGTGATCCGGTTTGTGATGAATACATCAAACCGATTACTTTCCGGTCAATTGGGGGTCATGATGTGTTGCTAGATACCGCTCATGACTTGCTCAGATTAATTGTTAATCTAAGTGGCCAACATAGCCGGGAACCTAAAGGGTCACACGCTTAAGAGTGTCTCAGAGAATCTGTAAAATAGTAATTGGACAGAGTTCCAATTATGGAGAGCATTAGGATTAAATGGATCCCGATGGGATTGGGATATGTCCCGATGAGATCGCGACATCAATATTGCTAAGAAAGGTTTTGAGTCAAGCCAAACCGAGGCCCGATAGTAGGTAGGACCGATCCCAGTTTGACTGGACCTCTTAGTAATTATATATATATGTTAATTAATTAAATAATTAATATATATATATATATATATGTAAGCACGTGGAATAAGGTGGAGAGGAAGCTTTTATCTTAACTCTTTATATATATATATATATATATAAAGAGAAAAACGTGGAGCTCTCTCCACCATAAGTTTTGATGAGTCTTTAATGTATTAAAAAGACATATAAAAGGCTTATGAAGAGAAGATGGTCGTAGGTTTTGCAAAGGAGAAGATAAAGAAAGCTTAAAGGTTAAGCTTTGGTTTGAAAGTGTTTTTTCAAGTCTTCTTCCTCAAGCATTATCGATTTTCTCTTCTCGAAGGCAAGGTTTCAACGTGCTCCTCAAGCTCTCAGATGTAGGTAGGTCTAGCAGCTCTTAATATGTTCTAGCTATTCCCGGGTCAAAAGGGTTTGACTCGGTTAGGTTTTCTGATCTCTGCGTGGATCACCTTTAGAGATAGTCTCTTTTGGCTATTTAGGTTGATGTCTTCATACGGATACCTGGATCCTGGGTTCGGGAAGGTCCCGGGAACAAAAATTTTTGTTTTCCGTTGCCTGTACATGTGATGTACCTCCCGGGATTTTCCTACATTCAAATCAAAATGCCATGACACAATTCAATGGCATAACATAATCATGCTCACAATGCATTTATGCACGTTCACAACAATTTACAATTTATCAATTCAAATTCAACTCATGGAGTGTATGAACACATATAAACTAATTCTTTAAATCATTTGAAAACCATATATGCATAATCATAAAATACTTGAAATCATTTTATTCTTTCAACAATTTGGGAAAATCTTTAATGGCTTATTATTGAACTATAAACATGGAACCCACCTTAAATTCCATGCCATAAGCTTGATCCAATCATAAATTTTCCATAGCTTCCTTGGTTCTTCCACTAACCATCATATTTCACAAACCCATAAGGTTTCCATCCTATCTATATCACAATCTTTCAAAATCTCCAACTCATATAATTTGGCATAAGTTCTAAATAATTTTCATCCAAAATTAAACATAACCCAATACATAAACATCAAATCTAACTTCAAAAATCACAAACCCATAACTATCTCATGCCAAATCAACCAAAAACCCAAGAAAATCTCAAAGCTCATAAAGTTCTCTTACCTTTTTCTTCTCCATTTTTGACATAGCTTGGCTTAAGATGAAGCTCTCTTCATCCTCCACGTTTTTCCCTTCTTGAGCATCTTGGAAATCCCTCTTAAAGACCTTCAAAAATTCAGCCCTAGCTTTTCTCTCCTTCTTCTCCACGAAACTCCATCTCCTTTCTCTCTTTCATTTTCTTTCTTTCCTTCTTTCTCTAATTTTCGTGGGCTCCCTCTCTCCCACATGAAAGACACTCTCTATTTATATTGCCAGCTCATTTAATGAGTGGCCATTGTCCAATTTTCCCTCCCATGCAAGGCTAAACTTTTATCTCTTAAAGTGGACTTCCAAAACTGCCCCTGAATTCATTTCATTTCATGCTTACTTTGAGACTTTATTTTCACCATCAAATTGGAGGAATTAGTCCAAACTTCCTTCTAGAGAATTCTCCCTCTATGTCTTAATTTCATAATGTCACAAGAATCATCCAATTCGGAGCACTACATCAAAAGTTATGCTCAAAACATGTCGGACAAATCATTTACTAACACAATTTCTAATAATTCACTTCCTTCCACAAATAGACATTCTTAAAGGCTAAAATGAATTTTCATTTCTTCATATGACTTGTAGCCCTATGTCTTAATGTTATTATTCCTCAAACATCGCTTCAATCGGATCTCTACAGATCCCGAAATTCGTGAAGTACTGAACTATGTTCAGAAACTTTCCTGTCTCACTTTGATTCAAATAATCTTACTCAATGAAATCTCTAAAAATTCATAAATTTCACATCAAATGAAAATCATTGTCTTAGGAATCTAACGCTTTGAGAACTAAGTCATTCGGATGTCGGATGGAAAAGATATAAGCAAAAGATTTGACAAGGTCGGATGAGGAAGGAAAATAGCAAGATCAGAATGAGACAAATCATTCTGATTATCATAAGATTCAATAAAACTCTTTCACTTCAACTCCAATTGATACAATTTTTCATGTAGAGAAGGATACATGTGTTAGGAATTCAATGCTTCAAGAATCGCCTCAATCCGAGGTCGGATGAGGAAGTTATGACCAAAACAATTCAACATGTTCAAACCCGAAATCGATTTGAAACTCTTTTGGCGTACACGCCATAACTTTTTATACAAATATCCAAATGCCTTCGTTCTTATTCCATTAGAAATATAACATCAAGATCTATTCCTCGTATTAGAGGCCTCGAAGTGATATTCAGCCTCTGAAATGGTCAAAATTGCAATTTTCACCAGTTGACCCGTTGCTGTCCGTTAAACGGACATGCGTGTCCGTTTAACGGACACATACGGCCCAAAAAGTATCAAACCATCCGAGAATGTCTGTTAAACGGACATACATGTCCGCCTAATGGACATGAGCAAGGGGAGGGGTCCTTTTGACCCGAGGCTGTCCCTTAAACGGACTCCCATGTCCGTTTAACGGACATGGGTTTTCCAAACCCATTCAAACCTTTTTCCCATGTTTCTCACAACCAAACTAACATCATAAACACTTATAATCTCCACGAATTTACTTATTCAAAGGCCTAAACACTTCATAACAATTCAAGCAATAAATTCAAATCATGAACTTCTCAAATCTCAACTAAATTGGTTCATCAAAACCTCAAATTTCAAACATTCATCAAAGCTGTCACTAACATCAATCTTATATAACATCATAACTTGTATCAACTATAACTCTTAACTCCGATCTCGAAATCTTGCATACTTGATCTCGTTGGAAAGATAAAAGAACAAGCTACGACTTCATAGAAGGCAACTTTGGCCAATTCTATTTCAATCATTCCCTAATTTCTCTTAAATCAGCATATGCATTTTTATTCTACATTCAACCTCAATGCACATGATTTCCTACATTCAATAGCATCATGTCATTTACCAAATTTCCTCTTTTACTCTTGCATAATATCTCACATATATGACCATGATTCACACTAAGAGTTTCTCAACTCACTGTCCAAACATGGTTCACATTCCAATATCATCATCATCTATAACCCAAATCACACACAAAACACTCATTTAATTTCTTTTATTATTTTTAGATTTTCGCTTCAAGGTTCGGGGTCCAACAACTATCTCGGTTATCGATCCATCAATTTCATCACAAGACATTCAACTATCAAAACTCACTTAACTAGCCTCATTCTGTGGGATTTAAACCTCCATAAGCCATTTGAATCCAATTCCATAGTCAAATGAACCATCTCAGATTTTTCTCCAAATTCTAACTTTCGGGTCCACTGTTCATGTTTAATTAAATGGCAAAACATGCATAATTCGAGCCTACTTTCTCTCAGAAAAGTGTTCCTCAATCTTTTATCTTTCTATTAACACCAACATCACTTAATTTGGTTCAGTAGTTCCAAGGATGTACCTCAAACATTTTTCGGACTATTCCTCTCCAAAACAGTGTATTACACCCGACTTCCATCCAGAAATTGAACATTTAAAGACTGAATCGAGATTAAGCTTCTTCATATAATTTGTAGCCCTATTACTCTAGTTTACTACAAATCAAGAATCACCTCAATTGGAATCCTATAGACCAAGATATCGTCAAAATACTGAAATACATTCAGTAAAATATCCAATTCATACTCCTTCCACCGGTACCCTTACTTTGATTGAGTCAATCATATCCAATTTAATACCAAATACCATAAATTTTTTTGTGGAGGGATAAAGAAATGTGTTAGGAATCCAATGCTTCAAAAATCAGGTCATTTAGAGGTCTAGAGAAAAAGTTATGACCAAAAGACTCCAATCAGTTCTTGCTTTCGTCTGAGTTTCTATCATCTCATTTCCATCATCTGCTTCTCCTTCGTCTCATTTCCATCGTCTGCTTTTCCTTCGTCTCATTACCATCGTCTGCTTTTCCTTCGTCTCATTTCCATCGTCTGCTTTTCCTTCGTCTCATTTCCTTCGTCTGCTTTTCCTTCGACTCATTTCCATCGTCTTCTTTTCCTTCGTCACATTTCCATCGTCTGCTTTTCCTTCGTCTCATTTCCTTCTTCTGCTTTTCCTTCGTCTCATTTCCATCGTCTGCTTTTCCTTCGTCTCATTTCCTTCGTCTGCTTTTCCTTCGTCTCATTTTCAACGTCTGTTTTTCCTTCGGAACATCTCCACTTATAACAATCATAACTTTTGACTCCGATATCCAAAATTCACAAACTTTATACCGTTGGAAAGATAAAAGAAAGCTCTACAACTTTTCAGAAGGAAACTTTACCAAAATCTGTTGAGACCTGATCCATAAACCAGATCCCAACCGGAGAAACGAAAAATAAATACGAAACACGAAGTGCGGAAGCAAAGCGAAGTCGAATACGAATACGAACCAATATGAATCGAATCAAAGCAAGGAAACGAAACATAAGGAGAAATCAAATCAGATACGAATCAATTGTTAAATTGGATAAATCGAATCCGAAGGCGAATCGAATAACACAAAGCGGAAGCAAATCGAAAAGAAGCAAACTTCGGATCAAAACGAATTGAAATCAATTTCCGACATCCGTGAACAAATATCAAAGAAAGCGTTTGCGTTGGAAACCTTAAGACTATCAGTCGAAACTAATCCAATCCGTGTACTTTTTTTTTCTTTATTTCTTTCATTTTCATTCCATCTCTCACAAGTGACTTCAATATCCTCAATCCAATAACATTCACATACAATCGCACTATCCAATGTCCAATATCCGTTCATTCACATTTTTCCATATACAAATCATGCTTATTTCTCAGTTGAACATACAAAAGTTATATAACATATCCATGTGCAATACCATAACTCAATAGCCTCATCCAAATCTCATAATTCAATTACAATTTATACACCCTTTCATAAATCAAATCAATCCAAACCCAATAATCAATCATCTCTATATCCGGATCCCATTCATAACTTAAATCAATACACGTCCGAATTCATAATACAATCCCATAATAATACTTGTAATACAATAATTGACAAAATCAGTCTTATACAAACCGATACAAAAATCCCATTTTTCACAAAATACAAACGATACAAAATCGAATAACACGTCTTAACATTCTTTCATCCGATCTCCCGCTCGAAAACCTGGAGATGGGGATGAAAGGGGGGGTGAGCACAAAGCTCTTGGATAATACGTTTATAAAACGAATAGATAAGCAAAAACCCTTGAAATCTTTTTTTTTCTTTGATCTTAGAAAAACATTTCTTTGAAATTCGTAAAGCAAGTTTTAAAAAGTTCTTTTCTTGCTGTAGTCAAACTCGCAGTTTGTAAAACGTATGATTCTTAGGCTTTCAGCCATAAATCCATAGATTACAAAACATGAATGCATCAACTTCACAATTTATAGATGCAATGCCATATCACATATGTAATGCACACAAATGGCTCGAGAGTTTAAGTAAACCGACGGATAAATTGAAGTTTATACCGTAAGCTGCTTGAGTCCGATTTGGATCTCGTATGCCCACAAGGCGGTAGGGATAAGGCTAGAGCGTCGGCGTGCGTGACTAACACAACGTTCCTCTCTACGCCCACACAAAAGCACATATCATGCTCAAAATCATTTATCACATGATCTTTTTGAATATCTGAAATGCCATGTAATCTTCGAGGCATAACCTGATGTATGTTGCAATTCATCCAAAGTCATGTCTTGAATCAAAATAATTTTCAAATCATTCATACAATGATGCAACACTTATGATGCAATTGAAATCAGAAAAATCTCTTTATTTAAAGAAAGCGGTAGTGGCTTATAAATTCAAATTATAAACACATTACCCACCTCAAATCGATGCGGAAGCTTGTCCTTGGCTTGATTTGACCACCTTCTTCTTTCTTTCTTCCAATTGAAATTTCCTAAACCATAAACATCCAAATTCAACATCATAAAAATCATAATCCTCAAAATTAACTATAGAAACCCAAATTCATCACTTTTCCAAGCTATCTAAGCAAAATTTCCAAAATCTCCAAATTCTAAAATTTGGCATAAACCCTAATTAATTTCCACCCAAAATTAAACCCATAATACTTAGCAATCACCAAAATTGACTTCATACTCCACAAACCCATTCCATTTTCCATGATTCTAAACCAAAAACTTTCTAAAATTCACAAATCAAAATTTCGGGTCTTACCTCATCCTTCACCATTTTTGGATATATCTTGGTTTGGAAGGAAGCTTTCATCATCTTCCATCCTTTTTCCCTTGAATAAACTCAAAACTCCCTTGAAATCTCCCAAAAATCGAAAACCCTATGCTTTCTCTCTCTTTTCTCCATCACCGAAGCTTCTCTCATTCTCCTCTCTTTCTCTTCTTTCTTTTCTTCTTTTCTCTTAAGTGTCGTGGGTTGCCTCTTAAAATGATAGCCCACTTGCTTTTATAGTGCCATGTCATTAAATGACTTAAAATTGACCCATTTGCCCTTACTCATAAGCCTAAAACTTAACTCTTTAAGTAAACTTTCAAAATTTCCCCTTCCTTTTTGCCTTAAAACCTTTATAGAAATGTCCCTCTATGTCTTACGAATTCATCGCTTCAAGAATCAGATCGTTTGGAGCTCTATAACTCAAGATATCTCCAAAATACTGAAGTTTATTCTTCAGACCCGAGGCTGAACACTACATCTAACTTCCGACCTGAATTTGGAAGTCTTATAGGCTAAATTATAGCTCGGCTCCTTCATAACATTTGTAGCGCCATCTCTCTAGTTTAATTTCTAAAAAGAATTAGATTGATTGGATGTCGGACGAAGAAGTTATGGCCAAAAGAGTGAAGGGAGGTCAGAGCTCGGCCAGAAAATCAAAGCTCGGCCAAAACGAAGATCGATTAAATAGCAGTCGATTCGGCCATCGAGTCGATCGACGATAGAGGTCGGTCAGCAGAGGTCGGCCGGCACCCAATCTGACCTTCAAACTTCCAACTCTCATAACTTTTCACTCCGAGCTCCAAATTAGACAAACATGGTACTGTTGGAAAGATAAAAGAGATATCTACAATTTTCAAGAAGGACTCACAAACAAGCTCGGTCTTTAAAGGGGTCAAAAATGAGCTCGAAGATAACCGATCGATAATCTCCTCAAAACTTTACACAACACCTCAACTTGAAAACATCATAACTTTTGAACTAGAACTCCAAATTTGACAAACTTAGTGTCTATAGAAAGGTAAAGGAACCCTCTACAACTTTCATTAAGGCCTTAAACATTAGATTGACCAATAAATGGGTCAAAAACTCCACATAAAGTGACTGGTCGATCAGCTTCACACTAAACAGCATCAACACTTCTAACAATCATAACTTTCTACTCCCTTGTCCAATATTTTCGTGCTTTATATCAATGGAAAGATAAAAACAAGCTCTACAATGTTCATGAAGAACTCCAAAACAACTTCAACCTCTATCTAAGTCAATGTTTCAATCAAAGTTTCTGTCTTGGTAGCAATCACCTAAGCAATATCCAAATTTCACATTATCATATCTTTCAACCTCCACAACCAAGAATCGCATATTATACATCATTTTAAAGCTATTCAAATTCTCTATAACTTTCATGTAGACCATTTACTCCAATTCAAACCACATCAATACGGAAATCGTCTCAAAACACAACATATACAATCCTACACTTAGAGCATTTTCCAAAACCAAAGCAAAATACACTTAACTTTCAAAGATCATAACTTTCAATCCTGATATCAAAAAATAGCGTACTTTATGGCTACGAAAAGCTCTCAACATAAGCTACAATTTCATGAAGATCATTTCCTCAAATTATGCCTAAATCAAAAGTCAACTTTCAAATCAAACTTTTTATTTTCTTCAAAATATAACACTTTCACTAATTATTTCTTGCTTTTCAACTTCCATTTCAATCAACTAGTTCATTTTGACTTTAATAACTCATACTACTCTACTCAAATTTCAAAGTCATCAAAACCAATAAATTCTCTTTCTCATCAATTTCCTCGAGGCATACAAACTTCTATAACACAATTCATATTCGAAAACACTTTCATTGAATTCATTTTAATACTCCTAATTTCTCTGAAAGTTTGGGTCCAACAATTCTCCCCTCTTAAATGAATTTCGCCCTCGAAATTCCTATCTGAATAATCACCACGTAACTTATTCTCTCAAATAGTTTCTTCGAAATAGTCATATTCAATCACTTTCTTAACTAATTCCTCATCATACATATTTCTCAACTTACTCACAATTTATCACTTCTTGTATCAAATACCACCAAAATCATATCACATCAATATTTCTTATGATTTACACAAGTCAATGGTCGACTCTTAATAACCTTAATATGGACCAATACCATTCAATTTACTCCTTTTGAACTTCCATATATATATCTATATCTCTATCATTCAACTCATCTTTCACGCATCCTACATTACATCTCACATATTTATATCTGAAAGGAATTCAACCAATTTCATCATGAAATTCGAACCTTAATCTCCATTATCACATTCTTTGATCATCAATCACGCTTTTGACACCTTAATCAAAACATTCTTATACTGATATTGATGTGAATGACCTAATATGTATTTAGAGTATAAGAATGTTTTGATTAAGGTGTCAAAAGCGTGATTGATGATCAAAGAATGTGATAATGGAGATTAAGGTTCGAATTTCACAATGAAATTGGTTGAATTCCTTTCGGATATAAATATGTGAGATGTAATGTAGGATGCGTGAAAGATGAGTTGAATGATAGAGATATAGATATATATATGGAAGTTCAAAAGGAGTAAATTGAATGGTATTGGTCCATATTAAGGTTATTAAGAGTTGGACCATTGACTTGTGTAAATCTGTTAAGAAATATTGATGTGATATGATCTTGGTGGTATTTGATACAAGAAGTGATAAATTGTGAGTAAGTTGAGAAATATGTATGATGAGGAATTAGTTAAGAAAGTGATTGAATATGACTATTTCGAAGAAATTATTTGAGAGAATAAGTTACGTGGTGATTATTCAGATAGGAATTTCGAGGGCAAAATTCATTTAAGAGGGGGAGAATTGTTGGACCCGGAACTTTCGGTAGAAATTAGGAGTATTAAAATGAATTCAATGAGTGTTTTCGGATATGAATTGTGTTATAGAAGTTTTTATGCCTTGAGGAAATTGATGAGAAAGAGAATTTATTGGTTTTGATGACTTTGAAATTTGAGTAGAGTAGTATGAGTTATGAAAGTCAAAATGAACTAGTTGATTGAAATGGAAGTTGAAAAGCAAGAAATAATTAGTGAAAGTGTTATATTTCAAGAAAATAAAAGTATGATTTGAAAGTTGACTTTGATTTAGGCATAATTTGAGGAAAGGATCTTCATGAAATTGTAGCTTATGTTGAGAGCTTTTGTAGCCATAAAGCACGCTTATTTTTCGATATCGGATTGAAAGTTATGATCTTTGAAAGTTAAGTGTATTTTGCTTTGGTTTTGGAAAATGCTCTAAGTGTAGGATTGTATATGTTGTGTTTTGAGGCGATTTCTGTACTGATGTGGTTTGAATTGGAGTAAATTGTCTACATGAAAGTTATAGAGAATTTGAATAGCTTTAAAATGATGTATAATATGCATTCTTGGTCAGGAGGTTGAAAGATATGATAATGTGAAATTTGGATATTGCTTAGGTGATTGCTATCAGGGCAGAAACTTTGATTGAAACATTGACTTAGATAGAGGTTGAAATTGTTTTGGAGTTCTTCATGAACATTGTAGAGCTTGTTTTTATCTTTCCATTGATATAAAGCACGAAAATATTGGACAAGGGAGTAGAAAGTTATGATTGTTAGAAGTGTTGATGTTGTTTAGTGTGAAGCTGATCGACTAGTCACTTTCTGTGGAGTTTTTGACCCATTTATAGGTCAATATAATGTTTAAGGTCTTAATGAAAGTTGTAGAGGGTTCCTTTACCTTTCTATAGACACTAAGTTTGTCAAATTTGGAGTTCTGGTTCAAAAGTTATGATGTTTTCAAGTTGAGGTGCTGTGTAAAGTTTTGAGGAGATTATCGATTGATTATCTTCGAGCTCATTTTTGACCCCTTTAAAGATCGAGCTTGTTTGTGAGTCCTTCTTGAAAATTGTAGATATCTCTTTTATCTTTCCAACAGTACCAAGTTTGTCCAATTTGGAGCTCGGAGTCAAAAGTTATGAGAGTTGGAAGTTTGAAGGTCGATTGGTGCCTACGACCTCCGTAGGTGACCTCTCGTTGTCGACCTCAGGTGGGCCGACCACTGTTGGCCGACCTCTGCTGGCCGACCTCTGTTGGCCGACCGACCTCTGTTGGCCGACCTCTGTTGGCCGACCGACCTCTGATGGCCGACCGACCTCTGTTGGCCGATCGATTTTCGTTTTGGCCGAGCTTTGATTTTCTGGCCGAGCTCTGACCTCCCTTCACTCTTTTGGCCATACCTTCTTCTTCCGACATCCGATAAATCTAATTCTTTTTGAAAATTAAACTAGAGAGATGGCGCTATAAATGTTATGAAGGAGCCAAGCTATAATTTAGCTTATAAGACTTCCAAATTCAGGTCGGAAGTTAGGTGTAGTGTTCAGCCTTGGGTCTGAAGAACAAACTTCAGTATTTGGGAGATATCTTGAGTTATAGAGCTCCAAACGATCTGATTCTTGAAGCGATAGATTCGTAAGACATAGAGGGACATTTCTCTAAAGGTTTTAAGGCAAAAAGGAAGGGGCAATTTTGGAAGTTTACTTAAAGAGTTAAGTTTTAGGCTTATGAGTAAGGACAAATGGGTCAATTTTAAGTCATTTAATGACATGGCACTATAAAAGCAAGTGGGCTGTCATTTTAAGAGGCAACCCACGACACTTAAGAGAAAAGAAGAAAAGAAAGAAGAGAAAGAGAGGAGAATGAGAGAAGTTTCGGTGATGGAGAAAAGAGAGAGAAAGCATAGGGTTTTCGATTTTTGGGAGATTTCAAGGGAGTTTTGAGTTTATTCTAGGGAAAAAGGATGGAAGATGATGAAAGCTTCCTTCCAAACCAAGATATATCCAAAAATGGTGAAGGATGAGGTAAGACCCGAAATTTTGATTTGTGAATTTTAGAAAGTTTTTGGTTTAGAATCATAGAAAATGGAATGGGTTTGTAGAGTATGAAGTCAATTTCGTGATCATAAGATATGGGTTTAATTTTGGGTGGAAATTAATTAGGTTTATGCCAAATTTTAGAATTTGGGGATTTTGGAAATTTTGCTTTAGATAGCTTGAAAAAGTGATGAATTTTGGTTTCTATAGTTAATTTTGAGGATTATGATTTTTATGATGTTGAATTTGGATGTTTATGGTTTAGTGGAAATTTCAATTGAAGAAAGAAAGAAGCGTGGTCAAATTGAAGCTAAGGACAAGCTTCCGCATTGATTTGAGGTGGGTAATGTGTTTATAATTTGAATTTATAAGCCACTATCGCTTTCTTTAAAAAGAGATTTTTCTGATTTCAATTGCATCATAAGTGTTGCATCATTGTATGAATGATTTGAAAATCATTTTGATTCAATACATGGACTTTGGATGAATTGCAACATACATTGTCTTATGCCTCGAAAGATTACATGACATTTCGTATATTCGGAAAAGATCATGTGATAAATGATTTTGAGCATGATATGTGCTTTTATGTGGGCGAGAGAGAAACGTTGTGTTAGTCACGTGCACGTCGACGTCTAACCTTATCCTGGCTGCCTGCTTGTGGGCATACGAGATCTGAAATCGGACTCGTTGTGCTTACGGAACTCTCGAGCCATTTGTGTGCATTACATATGTGATATGGCATTGCATCTATAAATTGTGAAGTTGATGCATTCATGTTTTGTAATCTATGGATTTATGGCTGAAAGTCTAAGAATCATACGTTTTACAAACTGCGAGTTTGACTACAGCAAGAAAAGAACTTTTCAAAACGTGCTTTACGGATTTCAAAGAAATGTTTTTCTAAGACCAGAAAAAAAAAAGATTTCAAGGGGTTTTGCTTATCTATTCGTTTTATAAACGTATTATCTACTAGCTTTGTGCTCACCCCCCTTTCATCCCCATCTCCAGGTTTTCGAGCGGGAGATCGA
Source organism: Erythroxylum novogranatense (assembly GCA_029891385.1). Taxonomy (NCBI): domain Eukaryota; kingdom Viridiplantae; phylum Streptophyta; class Magnoliopsida; order Malpighiales; family Erythroxylaceae; genus Erythroxylum; species Erythroxylum novogranatense. The sequence goes on along the minus strand of JAIWQS010000254.1, from coordinate 231,230 downwards.
ATGAAAGAATGTCAAGACGTGTTATTGGATTTTGTATCGTTTGTATTTTGTGAAAATGGGATTTTTGATCGGTTCAGATAAGACCGGTTTTGTCAATTATTGTATTACAAGTATTATTATGGGATTGTATTATGAATTCTAGACGTGTATTGATTTAAGTTATGAATGGGATCTCGATATAGAGATGATTGATTATTGGGTTTGATTGATTTGATTTATGAAAGGGTGTATAAATTGTAATTGAATTATGAGATTTGGATGAGGCTATTGAGTTATGGTATTGCACATGGATATGTTATATAATTTTGTATGTTCAACTCGAGAAATAAGCATGATTTGTATATGGAAAATGTGAATGAACGGTATTGGACATTGATAGTGCGATTGTATGTGAATGTTATTGGATTGAGGATATTGAAGTCACTTGTGAGAGATGGAATGAAAAAGAAAGAAAGAAAGAAAGAAAAAAGTTCACGGATTGGATTAGTTTCGACTGATAGTCTTAAGGTTTCCAACGCAAATGCTTTCTTTGATATTTGTTCACGGATGTCAGAAATTGATTTCGATTCATTTTGATCCGAAGTTTGCTTCTTTTCGATTTGCTTCCGCTTTGTGTTATTCGATTTGCCTTCGGATTTGATTTATCCGATTTGACAATTGATTCGTATCTGATTTGATTTCGCCTTATGTTTCGTTTCATTGCTTTGATTCGATTCATATTGGTTCGTATTCGTATTCGACTTCGCTTTGCTTCCGCACTTCGTGTTTCATATTCATTTTTTGTTTCTCCGGTTGGGATCTAGTTTTCGAATCGGGTCCCAACAAAATCTATCTAAATCAGGTCCATATTTCCTCCCGAAGTTGGAACACAAATTTCGCTCAACTCTCAACATCCTGCACCCAGTTCTCAACTTCGTGACAACATTTGAGACTCTTAGAGACAGAACTGAAATTTGATGTCTTCATACGAATTGTAGCCATATATTCCTAGTTTACTCCGAATTAAGAATTATCTCGTTTAGACAACCATAGAAAATGTTATGGTTAAAATACTGAAGCATACTCAGTGAGAAATTTTCTAGACTTTCTAACTTTCAACACTTTACGTCACCAAACACTAAAAGTTTTCTCAAAGCTAATTTAACACCATAACTGAATTTATTTCTTCCCAACTACCCAGTATTTAAGAACAAACACACAAAGTGTATTTTCCATGTAGATGACAGTAATCTATCAACTTTATTTCACAAATCCCTAACATCAAGAGATTCTCTAACACTTACCTACTGAAAACCCCAAATCTTTAAACCCTAAACTCCACACGTTCTCATACTTCGTTGAGTGAAACGATCAGCTTCTGGTTTTTCCTTAGAGTAGATGACACAAATGACAAAGTAAGGTTGGTGAAAGAAAGAAAGAACACAGAAGTCCCTTAGAAGAGATTTTGATGGAAAACTCTATGTTTCGAAGAGAGAAGTTCTAGAAAGATGAGAATAAAGAAGAGACTTGGACAAGACTTAACCTATCAACTCTCAAGGAATAGTGACCTACTTCTAGCTAGAGTATAAGGTCTAAGTGACACATGTCACTTTCTTAATGATTAAACTCTAACTTAGTTCTTTATTGGAACTAACTCCATTTAGTTCTCCTCTTTCCAATACCACATCATCTTTGTAACCCAACTATCTCCAAATCTTCATTTAATTATTTCTCGTTCCCTACTATAAATATATCTTCCTCAATACTCCATAACTTCACCAACATATACAAATATAATACTTCCACCAATATACAAAATATCAAGATTTCACTAACTTATAAAATTTTCAATACAATAACATTCAAGATTCTCAGATCATTCCAATTATACCCGGAATTATTCATGAATGCATGTACAATTATTTTCATGTGCAAATAAATTTACTATTTATGTGTAAGTGTATGGCATATCATGCATGAACATGAAAGTGCATCACTAACTCTCATAAACCACTCACATTTACCATTCTGCCCTTTTCACTAGCAATGGGGTGTTACAACTCTCCTCTCTTTAAAGAAATTTCGTCCTCAAAATTCTTACCTGCCTGCTCGAATAGGTGGGGATATTTTCTCCTCATATGCTCCTCTGTCTCCCATGTTGCTTCTTCAGTCGAGTGGTTTCTCCAAAGGACTTTTACCAATGGAATAACCTTGTTCCTCAACTGCTTAATCCGTGATCCCACAATCTCGATCGGTTCTTCAACATAGCTCAAGTTACTAGCAACCTCAATCTCCTGAGCCGGTATCACATGTGTCGGATCCGATCGGTATCTTCGGAGCATACTCACATAGAACACATTATGTAATTGAGACATCTCATTTGGTAAAGCCAACTTATAGGCTAAAGGTCTTATCCTCTCAATGATCTCATAAGGACCAATGTACCTAGGGCTCAACTTGCCCTTTTTACCGAATCTCAAAACTCGCCTTCAGGGTGACACTTTCAAAAATACTCTATCTCCTACACTGTATTCCATATCACGTCGATGTTGATCCACATAACTCTTTTGCCTATCCTGAGCCGCTTTAATTCGACTTCGGATCAACTTCACCTTATCCACTGTGTCCTGAATCAACTCTGGGCCTTCCATCATTCTCAAGCCCTTTTCATCCCAATACAACGGCGAACGACATTTCCTACCGCATGAAGGCCTCATACGGTGCCATTCTCGATACTAATCGTGGTAGTGGTTATTGTAGGCAAACTCTATCAATGCCATATACTGATCTCAAGCTCCTCTAAATTCTAATACACAAGCTCTAAGCATATCCTCAACAGTCTTGATTGTCCTCTCACTCTGCCCATCTCATTCGAGGATGAAATGTCAGATCAAGTTCAACTTAGTTCCCATGGCGATCTATGAGCTCTTCCAAAATCTCGAAGCAACTGGGATCCTCGTCCGATACTATGGACACTGGTACTCCATGCAGCCTCACCACCTCATTTACATACTTCGGGCCAACTGATCAATTGAGTTATTCTCTCATCGTAAGAAATGGGCCGATGAATAACCGGTCCACTATGACCCAAATAGCATCATGTTGCCTCGAGTCTTAGGCAAACCCATGATGAAATCCATAAGGATTCGCTCCCATTTCCACTCGAATGGGCAACGATTCAACTTCCCCACGGAGCCCGGTGCTCGCTTTCACTCACCGGGCACATCATACATCTAGACACATACTCAGCTACTTGCTTCTTCATTCCAGGCCACTAAAAATGTTGCTTCAATGTGTTATACATCTTGGTAGTACCAGGATGCATAGCATAGACGGCTATATGAGCTTCCTCAAGGATCTCCTTCCTCAAATTATCCACATTAGGTACACATAGCCTATGTCTCAACCACAAAGTCTCATCCCTCAACTCAAACTCGGACTCCGGATTTGCTTTCACTTTCTCTAAAAGCTTTACCATATCAGAATCTTTGTTCTGCACTCTTTTGATTCTATCATGTAACATTGGCCTCAACTTCAAAGTAGCAACTAGTGCCTCATCTTGCTCCAGATTCAACTCTACATTTAGAGCTCTCAAATGAATCAGATTAGGTAACCTCGATAATTGAATCTGAGCTGTACTAATGTGAGATCTCCTACTCAAAGCATTGGCCACCACATTGGCCTTCCCTGGATGATACTCTATCGTGCAGTCATAATCCTTCAGCAGCTCAATCCATCTCCTCTGTCTCAGATTCAACTCTCTCTGACTCAGTAAATACCTCAAACTTTTATGATCGGTAAAAATCTGAAACGTCTCCCCATACAAATAATGTCTCCAGATCTTCAGAGCAAATACAACTACAGCTAACTCCAAATCATGCACTGGATAATTTACCTCGTGAGACCTCAACTGTCTCGAGGCATAAGCTATCACTCTGCCATGTTGCATCAAAACACATCCCAGTCCCTGATGCGAAGCATCACTGTAAACCACATAGCCTCCAGTCCCAGATGAGATGCCTAACACCAGTGCAGTAGTCAACCGATATTTCAGCTCCTCAAAGCTCTTCTGGCACTTCTCATTCCATCTGAACGGAACATTCTTCCTCAGAAGATTTGTCAGAAGGGCTGAGATCAGCGAGAATCCCTCGACAAATCTCCGGTAATATCCGGCCAATCCTAGGAAACTCCGAACCTCAGATACATTCCTAGGAACCTCCCAATGCATCACTGCCTCGACCTTGCAAGGATCCACCTGAATACCCTCACCAGTCACAATGTGCCCCAGAAACACGACCTCATCAAGCCAGAATTCACATTTAGTGAATTTGGCAATCAACTGTCTCTCTCTCATGACTTGCAGAACAATCCTCAGATGCTCAACGTGCTCCTGTCTACTCCTCGAATACACCAAAATATCATCAATGAATACTATCACAAACCGATCTAGGTAGGGCTGAAAAATCTTATTCATCAAAGCCATAAAAGCTGTCGGGGCATTAGTCAACCCAAACGGCATCACTAAGAACTCGAAATGCCCATACCTGCTCCTAAAGGCACTCTTAGGCACGTCGGCCTCTGCAATCCTCAACTGATAATATCCCGATCTTAGATCTAACTTGGTGAATACTTGAGCCCCCTGCAACTGATCAAACAGATCATCAATCCTAGGCAGTGGATACTTATTCTTCACTGTCACTCGATTCAACTGCCTATAGTCGATACACAATCTCAACGCCCCATCCTTCTTCTTCACAAACAATACTGGAGCTCCCCATGGCGAAACACTGGGTCTGATAAACCCCTTGCCCAGAAGCTCCTGCAACTGACTGCAACTGAGCCTTAAGCTCCCTTAGTTCCACCGGTGCCATCATATATGGAGGTATAGATATAGGAGCGGTACCTGGAACGAGGTCAATCGAGATCTCCGTCTCCCGATCCGGCGGCAAACCCGGTAACTCATCGAAAAATACATCCAAAAATTCCCTGATTACGGGAATATCCTGCAATCTCTACTCAACTCTAATATCCACAACATGGGCCAGATAGGCCTCACAACCTCCCTGCATCAACCTCAGGGCACTCAGAAAGGAAATCATCCTGCCTGGCTAACACCTCGAAAAACAGCTCTGGGCTGACCAGGAGACTCTAATACAACCTCCTTAGAATAACAGTCCATGATGGCCCTATGCGCAGTCAACCAGTCCATCCCCAAAATCACATCAATCTCCCACAGAGACAACACTATCAAATTTGCACTCAATACTACTCGATCTATCTGAATCGGGCACTCCTTACAGACCTCTCCTAGAACGGTCGTACTACCCAGAGGTGTACTCACTTCTAACCCAAACTGTAACCTCTCTCTAACCCCATGCAGTCTACATGCCATATGCGGTGCAATAAATGAATGAGTGGATCTAGGATTTCAAAGCCAGAAATCAGAAGCATACCCGCAACAACATCTGGGGAATCCTGAGCCTCCTGCCGAGTCATCGCATAGACTCTAGCCTGGGACTGCGGTCTACTACTCAGTCCCTCAATCCTTACTACAGACCCCTCAGCTCAACCTCGGCCTCGACCTCGGCCCCTAAATCCCGATCCACCTCTACGGCTCTGCTGCACCATGGTGTTGTTGCCAGATCTCCTAGTCATAGTGGACTGGGCTCCCAAGGTGTCGGGGCAATTCTTAACCAGATGGTCCATCGAGTCAAGACTTAAGACAGCTCTCAATCACCACCGACACTCTCCATCGCCTCCTCTCACAATGCTCACAGATGGGAGGAATCGCCTCAACCTCTAAAGACCGCCACCGCCACTACCACCAGTCTGTACAAATCTGCCTCTCTGCCCAAATCCAGATTGTCTAGCTCCTCTGGAGGACCTGAAGGGCCTACTTTGGCGCCATCGAACCTTCATAAGACCGCCTCGCTATCACTCGACCTCTTGCCTCAACTCCCGACCGGCCTCACCGACTCTGTCGTGTTCGCTCAATCCACACTACAACAGCCCTCAACTCAATAAAAGTGCCCATATCAGATCGTGCTAACCTGGTACGGATCTCCAGATTGAGTCCGCTCTCAAATCTCCGCAGACTGTCAAATTTTAGAAGAAATCGAACAATGAGCATACCCCATCACCTCATCAACCTCACCTCGCACTCGCCATCCGCCATCCGACCTGCCTCAACTCCAAAAACTCCTGCATCTTCATCTCTAAATACACCTTGGGCATGTAATTGTCTCTGAATGCCCTCAGAAAGTCACCCCATGTTAGCATGTAGGGTCTGGTGGTACTGACCGGGACAGTCTTCCACCACTAATAAGCTGGACCCTGAAGCAGAGAAATTGCATAATCAAAACGCCTCGAGTCACACAATCATCCGATCGAGGACTCTCTCACCTCTCCAACCATCCTCACCTCATCGTGGTCTCATGTACGCCATACAAATCAACGACCCCATAGCAATGGTCATACCTCCTCTGCCGTCTCACGGGAACTTTAGGAGGCAGCTCCTCAGAATGAGGCATAGAGGACTCCCTACTAACTCCTACTGATCCTAGGTCAGCTGGTTGATCAACTTGATCTCCAAGAATGGATGACCTATAACAAACAAGAATTTTAATCAATTTTCGCTTTTCTCACTGAAATTCAAACCTAAAATACACTATACCCAAAAGATGCCAAACCATGCTCTAATACCACCTAAATATAGCGCCTCCTTACCGTAGAGTATACACCGGGATGTCCGTGGGTCGTACCGACGCATATCCCACAATAAGGGTGCACTACGTTCGATCAATACTAAAATCCACATGGCATCAATACACATAAAACCGCAATTACAAAATCATAATATTTTAAAACCATAATGCTTGCCCTTATTTCATAATATCAAACAAAAATATAGACCAGTTTATCAATTCCCTACAGTCTAAATACAATACTCCCAAAAAGGAAACTGATACAAAAGTCTATACTATGCCATCCTCAAAATCAATCCTAATCGACCGATTGCACGTGCCATCGCTTCTCTTGCCACACGCTCACACGGCAGGAAAAGTCTCTCCCTGGAGCTAGGAATCTAGTCTATCAATCCTGAAAAATAATTGCAATTTTGGGTGAGTTTGCGAACTCAATAAGAAACCATCATCGATGGTTCACTCAATTCATGCATTACGCAATTGCATCAAGACATCACAAGAATATTAAAAATTTCAGATATATATATATCATTTGCAATTTCTCATGCCATCACATCACTCAGTAATAATCACCAATCAAATAATACAATTGTATGCTATGCTTATGTGACTCATTTCCAGTTTATTTCAAAGGTTGTGACCAAGCATTGTTCAAAGGATAAGGATCAAGCAGACGCTGCTAGGGAGTAGGAGTGTAGCGCCCCCTCACCGTAGGGTACACATCGGATGTCCGACACGTATCCCACGATAAAGGTGCACTACCGTAATAGCCCACTAATATCCACATGGAATCGCAAAGAAATTAAATCACAATATAACAATGAATCGAAATTCAAAATCCAAAATATCGCCTTAATACAATCTTCCAAAGGTCGAATAGACAAGTCTATCACCCCTAAACAAAACCAAAAGGAAACCGATACAAGCATCTATCCTAGTCATCCTCAAAAGCTAACCCAAATTGACCGACACATGTGCCATCGTCTCTCGCCAAGAGCTCGCACGGCAGAATGTAATATCTTCTAACTAGGGTCTACTCTATCACCCTAAAATATGATGTAATTTTGGGTGAGTTTATGAACTCAACGAGAAACCATCATCGATGGTTCACTCAAATCATGCATTACGCGTATCGCAGACAAAGACAAAGACAAGATCTGGTCAATTAACGGTATCATATACAAATTTCAGAGTCTATATCGGTTTACAAATGTCAAGTAACATTTTACTAAGACTATATAACATTCTGATGATGGACAATTTATGATATTAACTACAATTCACAAAGTGATAATCACTTACAAGAGCACGTAACACTTTGCAACATCACATCACGCTTCTACAAACAATCATAGCATCACGTAATCACCATTCATGTGAATGCAATGCATATGAGACTCTTTTCGCTTATTCAAAGGTCGTGCCCAAGTGCTCAATCAAGAAATGTAGGGACGCGTCGAAATTTCTCCCCAGCTTAGCCCGGTCAAGATAAAGGTTCGAGCTCAAGCTCTTTTCAATAATATTAGCAACTTGGGACACTTTCCATTATCTGATTATGCATTTATGCATGCAATGCAAAGGCTCAAGAATTCAAGAGTCGATAATTCATGTATGGCTATGAAAGCCCAAGATTACAGCTTCTCGGTGTCACCCAAGAATCCCATCCAATACAAGAATCGATGCTAATCGGTCACATATAATGCAAGAATAATACAATTCACTCTTATACATTTCAAAGGGTCATACAATGGTCCAAATTAATACAAGAAGAGCATACAGCTTGATCATATATATTTGATATTCATGCAATATCCAATGGTCATGTAACAAATCCCGCTCAAGACAAAGAAAACATACAATTCAATCACATTCATTTCAGTAATCATACAGTAATTCATACAGTGCGCATTTAAACAATCAGGAATTTGAAGAACCAACTAGGTTACTCACCAGAACTACCGAAGCTCATCGCTCGAAGTCCCAAAGAATGTCCGTGGAACGCAGGTTCAACGGTACCTCTATAACAAAGAAAGTACAAATCCCATTACTAATTGCTCAATTAAACAGTTCAGAAATGCATATTTCTCAGTGAGATGATATATAATGCATGTTCACGATTTCCTAAAACCCAATTTCGATACCTTGTACTCAATTCTAACTCGTTATCCAAATTGGTCGACAATACTTGATTCAATCCTATGATTCAGTCCAATTTCCTATATTCATACTTCTTATAACAATTTCCTATTCATTGGGTCACGACCTCTATTGCAATTTTCCAATTAAAACTCCAATAGTCTCAATTTGACACTTAGTCACAATATGAATCACAATTGACCTCAATCTCTATAATTCAGTACCATTTAAATCGAATATAATTCCATAATTATTCTCGCCAGAACCTCTTTTCCTAGTTCATAACGAATCCGGAATCACCTCAATCGGAGGTCTACGCTAAGAATTATACCCAATTAATCAAACTATGTACCCAATTAATCAAACTATGTACCAATGGAATAGTCTCTCTCACACATGACCTTGCGGCCTTAGCGCGACATATAATGATCGCTCGTCATGACGATAAAACGCTCGTCATGCGAAACACTCCTGATTCACTTCGCCATGTGCACGCCAAAGGCTCGCCATGACGCATCAATTTTCCACTCGTCACAGTAGCTACACAAGCTCGCCATGACTAACACATTTAATTTAATTTAATTTATTCGTCGCAACGAAGCCCTAACACTTCTATGCTCGTCGCGACGTGCGAAGATCAGATCGTCTTCTCCGATCGATTTTCCGCCATTAATGATATTAAACCCTCCATTAAACACTCTCATCTACCCATATCACCCAATAAATGTCATAAATACATGTAGCAACCATAATAATCAACATTAAAACCATAAAACTTACCAATCAAGCTCAAATCCTCTAAATCTTTCAAAATCGCCAGTAAACCTAGAAATCCTCCAAACCAAACGATAAAACACTCCCCAAGCTTCTAACCTTACCAATCACCATAGATATGTTAGACTAACACAATAAGGAAGAAGCCATAAGAAGAAATCAAGGATCTCACCATTGGGAGAAATCAAGACACCGTCGAGGAGGAAGAAGAAACAAACGATTTGCCTTGGTTCTTTCCCCAAATTCAAACCTATCTATTTATAGACTTAGGTCTCCAAATCACCCAAATTTCAGCCTCTAAATTTCAATAACTCATCATATTTATTTCTTAACAAGAAACTCTAAATTTTTCCATTGCCATCTGACCATTCTTTCAAGATTATACAATCGATCGGTCCTCTCAAATAATTCCGGTCCCGCATTTTCTCCTAAATTTCTCGAAATTTCCTATAATTCACTATCAAATAACGAATACTCAGAACCAATATTAAATCAATCATTTGAACCCAAAACTCAAATTTCTCAATTAATCATATTCCAAATATTCGATTGGTTCACAATTTGATCACCACAAACCACCACTTGACCAATTTCAATTCACAATTAAATACCGGAAAATCATGAATACATGTACCTATGAATATATGCATATGCAGAAACCAGCCTCTATAATTGAGGCCAAGAGTATACTCAACAAGAATACAAGAAACCGATCAATCATTCCGATATTACCATTTTACCTCACGACAAAGAATGGATGTTACAATTCATCCTCCTTATAAAATTTCGTCCTCGAAATTTCATATACAGTGAATCAAGAGGACAGGAGAATTTATCCGCTCTTTTCTATCCTGATTCTCACTCATATCTTTATAATTTTTCGCAATCCATACATTCAGTACCAGAAACACATTTATCATATCTTACCACTGTTTCTTAATTCAGTCCATAGAACCACTTTACCAATCTATTTTTCACGACGGTCACATAGGCTATCTAATAACGAATTTGGTTCCTTATCGATTCGACTCCTTGACATGAACTGGGATCGTTCAATCCCTTTTCCAGATTCAATTCACTTATCATCATTAACTCAAGTCAATCATAGTCTTCGCCTATGATCAGGCAATTTCAACGGACTCTAAGGACATCAGTCTCACATTTGTCTCAACAGTCACACCTATAATTATCCTCACACTTAACTGTTCGATTTCACACTCTCAACCTTTTATTACTCCTTCAGTACATTCTTGTTGAAACACAACGTTTCGATGGATCTTAGAGATTTCTCTAACAGTCTCCTTTTGGCGACAAAATACACACTTCACAAGATAGTCATAAATATCATTTTCTCAAAAATTGACTTCCATTTAAATTTCCCAATACGGTTTGCAATTTTCTGAATCGCTAATTTGTTTTGCCAGTCCTTTTTATACACCATTAATTTGGAATTCCTATAACTCATACTACTTTCTTTTTGCCCTATACCAATTTGACAATTATCATTTAACAATAACACATTTATACGCTATTGAATTTCTGCCCAATCCATTTAATTTCATACTTGTCTTAACTTTGCGACTACTCATTACTTTAATCTCTTTCACGAATCATTCAAATTCTCAAAATATCTCGATCATCATTGATTTGCATATCCATGGACATATCCATAAAATTTTATATAATTAATAGTCCCATGCTTTTGATGACACCACAATTTTGGATAATCAATCACAGTACAGTCTACGACATTATACTTGTCCTCAGATACGTTAAATCACATTGCACTATATCAACTAATTCCTCATAACCTTTAGGGGGACATTCCACTAAATATTGCCAAATCTCCAATTTAAAACATTGTGATTAATAATGAAGCGAAGGCAGATTCTCCAAATATCTCTTTCACAATTATCACCATACTTTTTACACATTTTCCTCAAATATTTTGTCATTTCAGATAAATCCAAGACTCGCTAATCCTTAATAATTCCAAATTCAATACCTATATTCCTTATACCCTTATCAATTCATATACCTTTCTAAAAATCGATTGTCTCCAATGAGAAACAATGTTCGCCACCTTTCTCGGCCCATCATAACACATTCGACACATATTCCTTTACCCTAATTTCCTTTACAGCTCAAGTAAGCCTATTACACAATCGGATTTCTTACGTTAACATATTGCACATTTCCTCAAGAGCGCACTCTATCTCTCACTCTGAGTTTCCACCGGCCTTTCCCAATTTAGTCGCATTTCCTAAAGGAATGTCACCACTAACCCATGCAAGAACCTCTCGCCTATTATCATGCGGTCTATATGCGAATGCGATGTAATAAAGAAAGATAAATGAATCCAAAATCCATGAATACATATGCTTCAAAACCAAAATTAAAGCATACCCGCTTATAAGATCCGGGAATCCTGGGCCTCCCGCCAATCATGGCATAGACCACGGCCCGAGGTTGCCGTCACGTCCAAACCGTCAGACCTCACTGCTGATCCCTCTGTTCGACCCTGGCCTCGGCCCCGGCCTCTCCATCTGAATCCACCACGGCTCTGCTGCACCGTGGTATTGCTACCAGATCTTCCACCATATAAGACTGGGCTCCCAAAGGTCTCCTGACAGTTCCTCACTAGGTGGTCCATCGAACCACACCTCAAGCAGGCTCCAGACAGCCATCGGCACTCTCCATCGTGCTCTTACCACAATGCTCACATGGAGCAAAAGATCGCCTCAACTTCGGCATCGACGCCACCACGACCGATGCAGGCAAAACTGTCTCTGTGCTCATAGTCGGACTGTCTAGTCCCTCCTGATGATCTAAAAGATCTACTATGGCGTCTGCTATAACCTCTACTCTCATTGCCACGACCGTCATGGGTCTCTTATTCTGGTCTCCCAACCCGATGCAACTAGCCTCTCCTCAAGAGTGCTCGATCCTCACCGCCAAGCCCTCAACTCAATAAAATTAATCATATCGGATCTAGCCAATAGGGTACGGATCTCCAGATTGAGTCCGCCCTCAAAACGTGGACACTTTTCAGCCTCAATAGCAACCACAGTAGAAGCATAGACCAATAGCTCGTTGAACCGCACTTCATAGTCGGCCACAGTCATCTGTCCCTGTCTCAACTCTAGGAACTCCTGTACCTTCATGTCCAGATAGATCTTGAGCATGAAATTGTCCTCGAAGGCCCTTAGAAAATCATCCCATGTCATGCAGGGGGCACGTGGTAGTCGCCGGACAGCCCTCCACCACCGATATCAGGACCTCATAATGTAGAAACCACGTGGTCGAAACGCTCATCCGGGTCACAGCCCATCCGATCGAGGACTCTCTCGGTCCTCAGAGCTAATCCTCACCTCTGCGGGTCGGTCTTTGCCATAAAGTCAATCGCCCCGCCACGTTAGCTTGTTCATATCTTCGCTCCGTCAGACAGAACTCGAGGAGGCAACTCCTCTGGATGAGGCATCGGAGACTCCCTACTAGCTCCTACCGATTCTAGGTCAGCGGGTGATTCAACTCGATTTCCCAGTACGGATGACCTAAAATGCATAAGAAATTCCAATCGCCTCGCTATTCTTTCCAATAATTCCAGCCTAACAGTACACTATGCCCATAAGATGCCAAACCATGCTCTGATACCACTTAATGTAGCGCCCCCTCACCGTAGGGTACACATCGGGATGTCCGACACGTATCCCACGATAAAGGTGCACTACCAGAACAGTTCCACTAATATCCACATGGCATCGCAGTAAATTAAATCACAATATAATAGTAATCAGTAATTCAAAATCCAAAATATCAGTCTTAATACAATCTTCCAAAGGTCGAATAGACAAGTCTATCACCCCTAAACAAAACCAAAAGGAAACCGATATAAGCATCTATCCTAGTCATCCTCAAAGCTAACCCAATGACCGACCATGTGCCATCGTCTTCGCCAGCAGCCGCACGGCAGAATGTAATATCTTCGTAACTAGGGTCTACTCTATCACCCTGAAAAATATGATGTAATTTTGGGTGAGTTTGCGAACTCAGCGAGAAACCATCATCGATGGTTCACTCAAATCATGCATTACGCGTATCGCGTCAAAGACAAGACAAGATCAAAGTCAATTAACGGTATCATATACAAATTACAGTAGTTTATATCAGTTTACAGTATCAAGTAACATTTTACGGTACTATATAACAGTTTACAGTGATGGACAATTTACAGTATTAACTACAATTCACAGTGATAACCACTTACAGTAGCACGTAACACTTTGCAACATCACATCACAGTCTACAATCAATCATAGCATCACGTAATCAGTCATTCATGTGAATGCAATGCATATGAGACTCTTTTTCAGTTATTCAGTGTCGTGCCCAAGTGCTCAGTCAGTAAACAGTAGGGACGCGTCAGGAATTTCTCCCCTCGGGCTTAGCCCGGTCAGTACAGTGTTCGAGCTCGAAGCTCTTTTCAGTAATATTAGCAACTTGGGACACTTTCCATTATCTGATTATGCATTTATGCATGCAATGCAATCTTTCGAATTCAAAGGTCGATAATTGATGTATGGCTATGAAAGCCCAAGATTACAGCTTCTCGTTGTCACCCAAGAATCCCATCCAATACAAGAATCGATGCGAATCGGTCACATATAATGCAAGAATAATACAATTCACTCTTATACATTTCATGGTCATACAATGGTCCAAATCAATACAAGAAGAGCATACAGTTTGATCATATATATTTCAGACATTCATGCAATATCCAGTGTCATGTAACAGTCCCGTTCAGTACAGTAAAAACATACAATTCAATCACATTCATTTCAGTAATCATACAGTAATTCATACAGTGCGCATTTAAACAATCAGGAATTTGAAGAACCAACTAGGTTACTCACCTGTAACTACCGAGCTACTGCCTGGAAGTCCCAGCAATGTCCGTGGAACGACAGTCCAACGGTACCTCTATAACAGTAAAGTACAGTCCCATTACTAATTGCTCAATTAAACAGTTCAGAAATGCATATTTCTCAGTGAGATGATATATAATGCATGTTCACGATTTCCGGTGCTAAAACCCAATTTCAATACCTTGTACTCAATTCTAACTCGTCATCCAGTTGGTCGACAATACTTGATTCAATCCTATGATTCAGTCCAATTTCCTATATTCATACTTCTTATAACAATTTCCTATTCATTGGGTCACGACCTCTATTGCAATTTTCCAATTAAAACTCCAATAGTCTCAATTTGACACTTAGGTCACAATATGAATCACAATTGACCTCAATCTCTATAATTCAGTACCATTTAAATCGAATATAATTCCATAATTATTCTCGCCAGACCTCTTTCCTAGTTCATAACGAATCCTAATCACCTCAATCTAAGTCTACGCTAAGAATTATACCCAATTAATCAAACTATGTACCAATGGAATAGTCTCTCTCACATGACCATGGGCCTTCGCGACATACAATGGTCGCTCGTCATGACGATAAAACGCTCACCGCGCGAACACTCCCATTCAGCTCGCCATGTGCACGCCAAAGGCTCGCCATGACGCATTAATTTTTCCACTGTCATCAGCTTACACAAGCTCGCCGCGACTAACACATTTAATTTAATTCAATTTATTCGTCGCAACGAAGCCCTAACACTTCTATGCTCGTCGCGACGTGCGAAGACCAGATCGTCTTCTCCGATCGATTTTCCGCCATTAATGATATTAAACCCTCCATTAAACACTCTCATCTACCCTTATCACCCAATAAATGTCATAAATACATGTAGCAACCATAATAATCAACATTAAAACCATAAAACTTACCAATCAAGCTCAAATCCTCTAAATCTTTCAAAATCGCCGTAAACCCTAGAAATCCTCCAAACCAAACGATAAAACACTCCCCAAGCTTCTAACCTTTACCAATCACCATAGATATGTTAGACTATCACAATAAGGAAGAAGCCATAAGAAGAAATCGAAGGATCTCACCGTTGGGAGAAATCGAAGACACCGTCGAGGGAGGAAGAAGAAACAAACGATTTGCCTTAGGTTCTTTCCCACAAATTCAAACCTATCTATTTATAGACTTAGGTCTCCAAATCAGTCTAAATTTCAACCTCTAAATTTCAATAACTCATTATATTTATTTCTTAACAGTAAAACTCTAAATTTTTTCATTGCCATCGGACCATTCTTTCAGTACTATACAGTCAATCGGTCAGTCTCTCAAATAATTTCGTTCCGGGCATTTTCTCCTAAATTTCTCAGAAATTTCCTATAATTCACTATCAAATACCACTCACTCGTAACCAATATTAAATCAATCATTTGAACCCAAAACTCAAATTTCTCAATTAATCATATTCCAATCGATTCAATCACCACACAATTTGATCACCACAAACCACCACTTCATCAATTTCAATTCACAATTAAATACCGAAAATCATGAATGCATGTACCTATGAATATATGCATATGCAGTAAACCGGTTCCTCTATAATTGGAGGCTAGTAGCATACTCAACAAGAATACAAGAAACCGATCAATCGGTCCGATATTACCATTTTACCCTCGCTGACAGTAATGGGATGTTACAAGGAGAGCCCTCATGCAGGATGCACTAACTCCCCTCGAGCTCGAGGCTCGGTTCAGTGACAGTATTCGAGCTCAAGGCTCTTTTCATGCATTTATGTATGAAATGCATATGCCCAATAATTCGCAGTCATATGGCTGTATAAGCCCATTTATTCCAATTTTCAGAATCATGTAACAGTCACATGCACTCTGTCAAACGCAGGTATTTCAATCCTAATCGTTCACATGATCATGCAATTCACAATTTCAATCAGTTCACACAAAGCATTTAATTATCAAAAATTGAGGAACCAACTAGGTTACTCACAAATTTCTCCCGAAGCTAATGCCTGGAACATCCAGCAATGTCTAGAGATTGACGTTCCAGTGGCTTCTTTATAACAATTAACATATACATATATCATAATTTAAACAATCATAAGTGTTTAATAATGCACATGAATGAGATGAAATATGTACAATGCATATTCATGACTATCCCAGTTATCGATCCATCAATTTCATCACAAGACATTCAACTATCAAAACTCACTTAACTAGCCTCATTCTGTGGGATTTAAACCTCCATAAGCCATTTGAATCCAATTCCATAGTCAAATGAACCATCTCAGATTTTTCCCCAAACTCTAACTTTCGGGTCCACTGTTCATGTTTAATGAGAAGGCAAAACTTGCATAATTCGAGCTTACTTTCTCTCAGAAAAGTGTTCCTCTATCTTTTATCTTTCTATTAACACCAACATCACTTAATTTGGTTTAGTAGTTCCAAGGATGTACCTCAAACATTTTCGAACTATTCCTCTCCAAAACAGTGTATTACACCCGAATTCCATCCAGAAATTGAACATCTTAGAGACTGAATCGAGATTCAGCTTCTTCATATAATTTATAGCCCTATTAATCTAGTTCACTACAAATCAAGAATAACCTCAATTGGAATCCTATAGACCAAGATATCGTCAAAATACTGAAATACATTCAGTAAAATATCCAATTCATACTCCTTCCACCGGTACCCTTACTTTGATTCAGTCAATCGTTTCCAATTTAATACCAAAGACCATAATTTTTTTTATGCAGGGATAAAGAAATGTGTTAGGAATCCAATGCTTTAAAAATCAGGTCATTTGGAGGTCTAGAGAAAAAGTTATGATCAAAAGACTCCATCGCTTCTTGCTTTAAATACGAGTTTCTATCGTCTCATTTCCATCGTCTGCTTTTCCTTCGTCTCATTTCCTTCGTCTGCTTTTCCTTCCGCTCATTTCCATCGTCTGCTTTTCCTTCGTCTCATTTCCATCGTCTGCTTTTCCTTCGTCTCATTTCCATCGTCTGCTTTTCCTTCGTCTCATTTCCTTCGGAACATCTCCACTTATAACAATCATAACTTTTGACTCCGATATCCAATATTTACAAACTTTATACCGTTGGAAAGATAAAAGAAAGCTCTACAACTTTTCAGAAGGAAACTTTACCAAAATCTGTTGGGACCCAATCCAGAAACCAGATCCCAACCGAAGAAACGGAAAATGAATACAAAACACGAAGTGCGGAAGCAAAGCGAAGTCGAATACGAATACGAACCAATATGAATTGAATCAAAGCAAGGAAATGAAACATAAGGCGAAATCAAATCAGATACGAATCAATTGTCAAATCAGATAAATCGAATCTGAAGGTGAATCGAATAACACAAAGCGGAAGCAAATCGAAAAGAAGCAAACTTCGGATCAAAACGAATATCAAATAAAGCGTTTGCGTTGGAAACCTTAAGACTATCAATCGAAACTAATCCAATCCGTGTACTTTTTTTTTTCTTTCTTTTTTTCATTTTCATTCCATCTCTCACAAGTGACTTCAATATCCTCAATCCAATAACATTCACATACAATCGCACTATCCAATGTCCAATACCCGTTCATTCACATTTTTCCATATACAATCATGCTTATTTCTCAATTGAACATACAAAAGTTATATAACATATCCATGTGCAATACCATAACTCAATAGCCTCATCCAATTTAATACCAAAGACCATATTTTTTTTTGTGGAGGGATAAAGAAATGTGTTAGGAATCCATTACTTAAAAAATCAAGTCATTTGGAGGTCTAGAGAAAAAGTTATGACCAAAAGACTCCAATCAGTTCTTGCTTTCTTCTGAGTTTCTATCGTCTCATTTCCATCGTCTGCTTTTCCTTCGTCTCATTTCCATCGTCTGCTTTTCCTTCGTCTCATTTCCTTCGTCTGCTTTTCCTTCGTCTCATTTCCATCATCTGCTTTTCCTTCGTCTCATTTCCATCGTCTGCTTTTCCTTCGTCTCATTTCCTTCAGAACATCTCCACTTATAACAATCATAAATTTTGACTCTGATATCCAAAATTTACAAACTTTATACCGTTGGAAAGATAAAAGAAAGGTATACAACTTTTTAGAAGGCAACTTTACCAAAATCTATCTAAATCAGGTACATATTTCCTCCCGAAGTTGGAACACGAATTTCGCTCAACTCTCAACATCCTGCACCCAGTTCTCAACTTCGTGACAACTTTTGAGACTCTTAGAGACATAACTGAAATTTGATGTCTTCATACGAATTGTAGCCATATATTCTTAGTTTACTCCAAATCAAGAATCATATCGTTTTGACAACCATAGAAAATGTTATGGCTAAAATACTAAAGCATACTCAGTGAGAAATTTTCCAAACTTTCTAACTTTCAACACTTTACGTCACCAAACACCAAAAGTTTTCTCAAAGCTAATTTAACACCATAACTGAATTTATTTCTTCCCAACTACCCAGTATTTAAGAACAAACACACAAAGTGTATTTTCCATGTAGATGACAGTAATTTATCAACTTTATTTCACAAATCCCTAACAACAAGAGATTCTCTAACACTTACCTGCTGAAAACCCCAAATCTTCAAGCCCTAAACTCCACACGTTCTCATATTTTGCTGAGTGAAACGATCAGCTTCTGGTTTTTCCTTAGAGTAGATGACACAAATGGCAAAGTAAGTTTGGTGAAAGAAAGAAAGAACACAGAAGTCCCTTAGAAGAGATTTTGATGGAAAACTCTGTGTTTCAAAGAGAGAAGTTCTAGAAAGATGAGAATAAAGAAGAGACTTGGACAAGACTTAACCTGTCAACTCTCAAGGAATAGTGACCTACTTCTAGCTAGAGTACAAGGTCTAAATGACACATGTCACTTTCTTAATGATTAAACTCTAACTTAGTTCTTTATTGGAACTAACTCCATTTAGTTCTCCTCTTTCCAATACCACATCATCTTTGCAACCCAACTATCTCCAAATATTCATTTAATTATTTCTCGTTCCCTACTATAAATATATCTTCCTCAATACTCCATAACTTCACCAACATATACAAATATAATACTTCCACCAATATACAAAATATCAAGATTTCACTAACTCATAAAATTTTCAATGCAATAACATTCAAGATTCTCAGATCATTCCAATTATACCCGGAATTATTCATGAATGCATGTACAATTATTTTCATGTGCAAATAAATTTACTATTTATATGTAAGTGTATGGCATATCATGCATGAACATGGAAGTGCATCACTAACTCTCATAAACCACTCACATTTACCATTCTACCCTTTTCACTAGCAATGAGATGTTACACTAATTGAGGTGATTCTTGATTTGTAGTAAACTAGAGAAATAGGGATACAAATAATATGAAGGAGTTGAATCTTGATCTGTAGCATCCCGTCACTGATGGGAAGGATAAATAGTAAATTTGGATTGGGTTGTGTTTCTGTACACAAAATTGTGCATGCATTTGTGACAATTCCCGGCTTTGGTAATTTTGTGAAAAATGTGAAATTGAGAAATTGAATTGGAGTGCTTTATGGGAATTCTCCAGAAAATTTCAAAAATGGGTACCGATGAGATTTCCAGTACAATGACTGTACCATTGACACTCCGATTAAAGACATGATTTAGGAATTCTCGTTATTGAATTTTAGAAAGATTTATGAAAGTCAAAATAATTGAAATGATTGAATTGGAAAATTGATGGGCATGAAAACGAGTGACTCGGAAAGAGTTGAATTTCAAATCAGTCCCTAAGAGTCGGAACTCCCGAATTGTAAGAGTAAAGTTATAAGAATTTGGTATGAGGGCAATTTGGGCAAGATACTTAAGAGAAAAAGGCTTAAAGTTAAAGGAAGGGGCAAAATGGACTTTTCGTTACTAAAATGGGTATAAAAAGGGAAATTAGGGTTGATGAAAGAAAAGAAATGGGGAGATGCTGTGGGAGAGAAGAAGAGGAGAAGAAAAGGATTTTCGATGAAATCATGAATGGCTCATGGAGTTTGTGAGCTAAATCAAGTAAGTTCAAGTATCCTTCCTCTTGATTTGTTGATTGATTTATGTTTTGAGTGATATGGGTAAAGATTGAGTTATGTATATGTTGGGTTAGGGTTTCCGAACATGGGGTAGATTTATGATGAATTGTAAATGTTATGGGTTGGATTTGAGTTGGAAAATGATGTATGAGTGTTAAATTGGAATAGAGATGAATTATGTGTTGAATAGATTGGAAGGGTTGGTTTGAGAATGATGAAAAACTGGATTCGGGGAAGGAGGCGGCTCGCACCTCACGGCGCGCGAATTTGTGCACGTCGCGACGAGTTCTGGGCCGCACGCCGCGACGTGAATGAGGGAGCACGCCGCGGCGAAGAATATGTTTTGGTTTTTAAGCCATCACTTTTTATATCGTTATTCAAATGAGATCATTTTTGATTTGTTATGAGCTAGAGACAAAGGTCTTCATGCTTTATGAAGAGGGGAAATGTTAAATCTGTAAGCGATCTAGAAGGGGGGCTTGAATAGATCTTTAAGCTTTTTTAATTTTTTACAATAAAATCAGAAGTTAATTCACACAAAAACAATTCAATCAAATTTAAGTGTAAAGAGTAGGGAAGAAGAGCAAACACTATTTTTATAGAGGTTCGGTCCTAAGACCTACGTCCTCTACCTAAGCTCCCACTTAGGATTTTGCAAACCACTTTATTACACACTTTGTAGTTCAGTGTGAACTCTTACAATACCGCTTGATTTTCGGCTTTACACTTGATTTGTCTTCCGGCACAAATCCTACCAACACCACTTGATTTTCGGCTTAAACAACCTTTACAAATGATTTGTCTTCCGGCACAAATCCTACCAACACCACTTAATTTTCGGCTCAAGCTACCTCACACGTGACCTTTCACTAGTCACTCAAATTGTAAGAGAAATAAGATAAAGATTGAAGAACAAAGCTCAATATAATGATGTAACAAGATAAGAGCAATAATGAGCACCTTTGGAGCAATAGAAGAGTATTTTCACTTATGTATCTTCCATCCACTCTTCATCAATCATCCACTCTTTATACTTGAAGAAAATAGCTGTTGGAAGCCACTCTAGCCGTTGTATAATTGATATGATCGTTCCTTAATATCCTCCTTTCCATTTGTATCTAATTGAACCGTTGGAGTCTGTTTGTTGTACTCATAAGTCGACTTGTCGAGTGTATAAGTCGACTTGTGTGAACGACTTACGTAAAATTTCATCTCCGCTCTTCAATAAGTCGACTTGTGCTGTGTAAGTCGACTTGTGCTCCTCGATAAGTCGACTTATGGACTATTAGTCGACTTGTGTTGACAGATCTTCATATATAAGTCGACTTATGATGTTCTAGTCGACTTATGTTGTTCTCACTTGATATATAAGTCGACTTATGATGTGCTAGTCAACTTATGTGGGCTTCAACGATTATATTACATGAAATCTTGATCTTTAATTGTTGGGATACATATCTTTGAAGTTCCTTATCCATAATCTTTATCCTTGAATATCTCTTGCACATTTAAGGTAATTTCCATCTTGATTCCACAATGATTAATCTCTTTCCCATCAAAGATTAATGCTATCTTGATTTGCATAATGCTATCTTGATTTGCACAATTCTTTTATTGAATATCAATCCCAAAATACCTGAAACAATTTCTTAACCAATTCTATACATTTTATTATTATCAAAACATAAGTGGGATTTAATTTGTCAACCACCATTGGTCCAACAATCTCCCCCTTTTTGATAATGACAAAACACTTAGAAATTGTTTAAGAAATGAAAACAAAGAAACATTGATCAAGGTTTTTATACCTTGTCATTTTGGTTAGAAGTCTCCCCCTCAATCATATAAATCATTGAATTTAATAACCTTGTAAGATCAATTTCATAAAAGTAATTTGAAATCATGATAGACTTAAATTAAAGACAATTATCACATACTCCCCCTTAATCAAGTAACTAAAGAATATCCAATTTCTCATTTTTCTCCCCCTTTTGTCATAATCAAAACAACTAATACAAACCAACAATAGATGAAATATCGCAATTACATTAAATAGAGAAACAAGTCATCAAACACAAATAGTCTCAAGTAACAGTCACAAACAATATGAAATGTTGGTCTTGGCTTAGATAGAAAAACCATCATGGTAGAGAAACATCATCATGAATAAATCTCAAAAGTAGAAGAGAATATGTTTTCAGAGATTTGGGGAAAAAGAGAATTTTTAAAGAAGACCCAGATGACTTATATTCGACTGACAGTTCATAAGTAAACACAAAGAAAATGCAAAGTCATTACATAACATAACAATCCAACAATGGAACCCGTGTAAACATAAGTTGACTTATTTTACCTCCATAAGTCGACTTATCGACCCTCATAAGTCAACTTGTCGATTTTTATAAGTTGACTTAACTTGAAATTTCTTCATTTCCATAATGTTGTGTACATCATAGGTCGACTTATTGACCCACACAAGTTGACTTGTTAGCAGACTTATCACCAATTAGTCGACATCCACTATCAATGTACCATGTGCTTGGTGGATTTTCATTCCTTGCTTGTACCTACAACTGAAACATTCTTTCTACTCATTGGTACCCAGGCTATTTTGGGTCCATTTTGGTTAGTCATATAAACCACATTAGGAGGAGCTGTACCTTTTACTACCCAGATTTTCTTCACATTAATACATCTTCTAATACTTTTGCATGCAATTTCTATATGACCATCTTTTAAGCATCTAGCACATTTAGCAACTTTGCCATCTTTAGTAAATTTAGAAATCAAAGAACAATCTCTATCAAATAGATCATATCCTAAACCATGTTTAGAAATTGAATATCTTTGTAAAGATAACATCTTTTCAAACCTTTCATTCCCCCCAGCAAACTTTTTAACTACATAAGAAAATTCTTTTCTAAGTCTATCAAGCTCACAAGTAAGATTTTCTTTTTCAGCAAGGCATATAGAGTGATCTTCCTTAGTGCAATCTAAATCATCAATAGTCTCATGCAAGACACTATTTTCAGCAACTAGCTCTCTTATTTTCTTTCTCAATTTCTTGTTGATTTCAATAGCTTCTTCAAAATCGATTTGTAAAGCATTAAAAGAATCTATAAGATCTTGATCAATGAAAGTTACCTCATCTTTGTCATCACTTGTTGAGGAGCTATTAGCCATAAGAGCTAGGTTGTTTTCTTCATTGCTTTGGTATGCTTCCTCATCATCACTCCAAGTGGCTACTAGGCTAGCTTTCTTTTTCTCTTTGTCATATTTGTCACTTTTCTGGAAATTTGAAGTGGAAGATGTGCTTTCGGTCCTTCTTTCCATGGTATACTTCTTTCTTTCTTCCTTTCTTCCATCACTTTATTATTTCCTCCTATTTTTGAGTAGTCCTTTGAACTTTCTCAAGTTTCTGGCGTACATTGTTATTTTTTCTTCTTCATCTTCTTCATCTATTTCTTCATCACTTTCATCAAAAGAAGAAGCATTAGCTTTTAAAGCAATTGATTTTTGTAACTTACCTCTTCCTCCTCTTGATTTGAGAATGATCTCATAGTTTATGAGAGATCCCACCAAGGCGTTGAATTCCAGATGATTGAGATCCATGGATTCCATGATAGCAGTGACTTGTGAGTCCCATTCTTTCGGTAGTGAGCGAAGAATTTTCTTCACCTTCTCGCTATCCGTCATATGCTTTCCAAGGTTGCCTAATTCATTTATGATTTCTGCAAAACGATCAAGCATAATGAAAATAGACTCACCTTCCTTCATGACAAACATTTCATAGTCATGGAGAAGCATGTTGATCTTTGTTTCCCGAACTTGATTAGTTCCTTCATAGGTGACGTGAAGTCTTTCCCACATTTCTTTAGCGCTGGTACAAGAATTAACTCGGTTTCTTTCCTCAACCGTGAGAGCAAAATATATCAACATCATAGCTCTTGCGTTGATGTAGGCTTGCTTCCAATCATTGTCGTCGTATTCCAACTCCGTTTTTAACTCACCATTTTTTTTCAACGGTGCTTGTGGACCGAAGATGATGATCTTCCAATATTCTACTCCCTCACTTATGATATGATACTTCATAGGATTTTTCCAAGAAGAATAGTTAGTACCATTAAATAAAAGAGGGCGATTGTTTGTGTTACCTTCTTCCGCTAGGTTATTGTGTGCCATCCCTGGATACTTCTGCTCTGATACCAATTGTAAGTGATCTAGAAGGGGGGATTGAATAGATCTTTAAGCTTTTTGTAATTTTCTACAATAAAATAAGAAGTTAATTCACACAAAAACACTTCAATCAAATCTAAGTGTAAATAGTAGGAAAGAAGAGCAAACACTGTTTTTATAGAGGTTCGGTGCTAAGACCTACGTCCTCTACCTAAGCTCACACTTAGGATTTTGCAAACCACTTTATTACACACTTTGTAGTTCAGTGTGAACTCTTACAATACTGCTTGATTTCTGACTCAAGCTACCTTTACACTTGATTTGTCTTCCGGCACAAATCCTACCAACACCACTTGATTTCTGGCTCAAGCAACCTTTACAAATGATTTGTCTTCCGGCACAAATCCTACCAACAACACTTGATTTTCGGCTCAAGCTACCTCACACGTGACCTTTCACTAGTCACTCAAATTGTAAGAGAAATAAGATAAAGATTGAAGAACAAAGCTCAATACAATGATGTAACAAGATAAGAACAATAATGAGCAACTTTGGAGCAATAGAAGAGTATTTTCGCTTATGTATCTTCCATCCACTCTTCATCAATCATCCACTCTTTATACTTGAAGAAAATAGCTGTTGGAAGCCACTCTAGCCGTTGTATAATTGCCTTAATATCCTCCTTTCCATTTGTAGCTAATTGAATCGTTGGAGTCTGTTCGTTGTACTCATAAGTCGACTTGTCGAGTGTATAAGTCGACTTGTGTGAACGACTTACGTAAAATTTCATCTCCGCTCTTCAATAAGTCGACTTGTGCTGTGCAAGTCGACTTGTGCTCCTCGATAAGTCGACTTATGGACTATTAGTCGACTTGTGTGGACAAATCTTCATATATAAGTCGACTTATGATGTTCTAGTCGACTTATGTTGTTCTCACTTGATATATAAGTCGACTTATGATGTGCTAGTCGACTTATGTGGGCTTCAACGATTATATTGCATGAAATCTTGATCTTTAATTGTTAGGATACATATCTTTGAAGTTCCTTATCCATAATCTTCATCCTTGAATATCTCTTGCACATTTAAGGTAATTTCCATCTTGATTCCACAATGATTAATCTCTTTCCCATCAAAGATTAATGCTATCTTGATTTGCACAATTCTTTTATTGAATATCAATCCCAAAATACCTGAAACAATTTCTTAACCAATTCTATACATTTTATTTTTATCAAAACATAAGTGGGATTTAATTTGTCAACCACCATTGGTCCAACAAAATCAGTCTGTAAAGGCTTGAAATGTAGCACCCCCTTACCATAGGATATGTACCGGGACGCTTGTAGGTCATTCCGATACACACCCGACGATAAGGGTGCGCTACGAACAAACTAACACTCCACATGGCATCCAAGTATCATAAAGCATTAATATGAAATCCACTAATTTTTGAAACCATAAATTTATCATTTCATAACCTCAAAGCAGTAAATTTATACAATGTTCTGTACATTAGTCCAAAAGAAAATCAAACAGAAAGCTAGCTAGGTCATCCCTCAAAAAAATGCCAGCTGACCGACCTGTGTGCCATGACTTCTCTTGCCCACTCAATCTATACGGCAAGAAAAGTCCTTCTGGAGCTATAAGTCTACTCTCTCGGTCCTGAAAAATAATTTGCAATTTTGGGTGAGTTTATAACTCGGTGAGAACCATCATCGATGGTTCACCCAATTCATGCATATACATAGTATATCACAGATACATATAGTTATTTCACTAAACACATTCAGAAGTACCACATGATTATTATATCAGTCAAGAAACCAATTCAAATGCACATGAAATGCGTATGTGACTCTTTTCTAATTTATTACGTTGTTGTGACTGAGCGCCTAAAACTGTCCCATTAAGGGCGCATTAAACGGTGAGCCGTAGGCTCTTAATCACTATGGGCTCAGGGCCCAAACACGTTGAGCTTTAAGCTCTCGTTGGCTGCTCTGATCACAACTGCCAATTACCGATCATGCAATTATGCATGAAATGCATATGTCCAATTAATACAAAACCAATATCATAACTAATTCCCATTCCACGTATTCATACAAGTCATTTCCAAGTAATCACATGAAGATCACACCTGTAGCACTTCGATTTCTCATACCAAGTATTTCAGACACCTATGGTCCGAAATCAATCAAAATCAAACACACATATACCCAACCATTATCTCCACATGGCATCAACGCGTAATATTAAACACATCAAGATTGAGAAACCAACTAGGTTACTCACCTAATAACTTCCGAGCTAATGCCGGGAAGTCTCTGCCACGTCCGTGGATCTACGGTCCAACTGAGCCTCTATAGCAATTAAAATAGGTAAACATTACCAACTGTATAGTTAGAATGACCAAACAATGCACATGGAATAATTAAAACGTGTATAATGCATGTTCATGGAATTCCCGGCCCTAATCCAAAATTTTCCCATCATAAATGATGCTCCCTGAAATCACTCAATCTGAGCAGTAAATTTCTATCAAGCATAACTCCCTGTACACAAGTCAAAAAAATCACTACCTTATATCCCTGAAAAGATACAATCTGAAACTTCAAGTTTCATGAAGAACCCACACTCCAATTCGATTTTTAACAATTTCAAAACTATTATGCAAGTTCTTGCCATGATCGACCATTCACATCCTAATGCAAGATCGGTTTTGCAAAATCATAACTCCCAACTCTGACCTCTAAAAATTATATGCCATATCTCATCTTCAAGGTAATTTCTTCTTCTGAAACTTTGAAGAAGATCTCTCACACCAATTCAGTCCACAAAAATGGCTAAAATTGCTTCCAAGCAGAATACGTACAAGTCAGACACTTAAGCTAGGTTTCACCAACATGCCCAAAACCAGTCCATAAAAAACAGTTCATATATCTCAATATACACCTCTAAAAATAGCAAGATCAGTGGCAATGGAAAGATAACTCAATATTCTACAACTTTCATGAAGACCATTCTCCTTAATTCCATCTCAATTAATTTAGAAAAATCAACAAAGCTTATAGGTTATGGTTTCGGTTACTGTTCACATACAATAAAACAGTAATTTTCCATGCAACAATTCACCCTTCTAAAATTACAATTTAACAACACCTATTTCACACTAAATTGAAGCCAACATCCCAAAGTTTACTTGGGCACAAACCTCACCTCATTTTCTCACCTATACAATTAGTTATGAACAAAACATGACAGTAGGTTCAAAACTCAATTTCCAGCTTTCATCAACAACCTAACTCCTATCACTTCTAACATTAATAACACATCACTAAGCATCCATTTCTACCACTAATTCAACCACAAACTAATCACAACATTTACTTATATAATTAACCAAACCTTGGCAGCACATACCTACCCAATTTCCATACTTTGTTTCCATGTATTAAGCATCATCAACATCATTAATAACATCACTTATCACATACTTTAACTACCAAAATCAATTCCCTCATGTTGGAAAATCCCGGGAGGTACATCACATGTACCGGCAGCGAAAAATAAAAATTTTTGTTCCCGGGACTTTCCCGAAACCCAGGATCCCGGTATCCGTATGAAGACATCAACCTAAATAGCCAAAAGAGACTATCTCTAAAGGTGATCCACGCAGAGATCAGAAAATCTAACCGGATCAAACCCTTTGACCCGGAATAGCTAGAAACAGATTAAAGGCTGCTAGACCCTACCTCATCACGGAGAGCTTGGATGAAGCGTTGGACCTTGTGCTTGGAGAAGAAGAAAATGATGATGCTTGAAGAGGAAGGCATGAAAACCCATTTTCAAAGGAAACTTAACACTTAAGTTTTCACTTCTCTTCAAACCCATAAGCACCACCGTCGACTACACCATTCCATTTTCTCTTATGTTGCTTTTTAACCTTTTAAAAAGCTTCCATAAAAATGGACAAGTGGATGGCTTAATGGCCATTTATTCTTAATGAATAAATGAAGGCATCTTTGACTTTTCAACATTTTATCTCTTCCTTCCTCCATCCAACGCACACATGGGTTTAATTTATATAATTAATTAATTATATAAATAATTGCTAAGGTCGATCCAACTGGGTCGGTCCTACTTAAACCATCGGGGCCCGATCTTTGAAAGCAGACTCGGAAACCTTTCTTAGCAATATTGATGTCGCGATCTCATCGGACATATCCCAATCCATTGGGATCCATTTAATCTAATGCTCTCCATAATTGGAACTCACCCAATTACTATTTTACGATTCTCTCAAACACTCTTATGCGTGTGACCCTTTAGGCTCCTGGTTATGTTGGCCACTTAGATTAACACTTAATCTAAGCAAGTCATGAGCGGTATCTAGCAACACATCATGACCCCCAATTGACCGGAAAGTAATCGGTTTGATGTATTCATCACGAACCAAATCACGAACCCTTCCATAGATAATTACCGTGCAATTCGTCCTTTCACCATCCTATACCCCACTTGGTTATGAGTATGGTCAAAGTGTCAACTCTTACTAGACTGAGTCTAGCCCAAGTGATATCAGTTCTCGTCGTGGGACTCATTACTTTATATGTCAATGAAGACACTCTTCATGACATACATCTTGCCGACCTTAGTAATGATCCCGACAAGAGGCCATGGGTATCTCTTACGCTAATCCGAAGTGGTGAATCCTTTATTGGCTACTCAATTATCTTGAATACCTCAAGTCGCACCCAAGCACCACCCTATGAGTTACCTCCGGAAGGCAACAAGGAATGGAGTCAAAGCACG
This sequence comes from Erythroxylum novogranatense, assembly GCA_029891385.1. Lineage (NCBI taxonomy): Eukaryota > Viridiplantae > Streptophyta > Magnoliopsida > Malpighiales > Erythroxylaceae > Erythroxylum > Erythroxylum novogranatense. The sequence goes on along the minus strand of JAIWQS010000254.1, from coordinate 201,628 downwards.
GGATCGGTATCGAAGATATCCTCGAGTACCTCAAGTCTAAGGATACTTGCACCATTGCTATGATGAGATTATCAACGACATTAGATAAGATATCCATGTGATGATCTAAAGGCGGTCATCCAATGAACTTACTACCGCTAGTAAGCATCCACATGTCAATTCTAAATATCTCATATTTACGCTTTACGAGATCCACCGCTTGATCCAATCAAGGAATATGACATGTGTTAGTCTATCCGGATTAATGATGTCGGTCTCATTAATCCTATGACTAGGAGAATTACGACTTGACATAATTGCACATGATAGGAATCTCGGGAGTATGATCACATCATAATTTCCTTCATGCTATGTCATATATCATGGACTTCATTAATTCGATTAAAGATCCAATCAATTCATAAACAATGTTTATGAATATCAAATTAATGAATAATGCCTTTTCTTTATTTATTCATAAAGTGCACACACGACTTTGAATAAAACGCGCTAAAGGGGATTGCCTTTAGGGCACAAATGAACAGTACCAACCTTGAACAAGTCGACTTATCCAATGAACAAGTCGACTTATCGGTACCGAACATGTGTAAGTCGACTTACACATGGTACAAGTCGACTTATCACTTACAAATCTCCCACTTGACCTAAAGCCAATCGCCTTAGTATCTAATACCATAAGCGAGTCCATGAGAATCACAATTCTCCTGTGACTATGGCTTTGTCAACGGAACAGCAACACTTTGCTCTGTGGGAATTCTCTCTATCAGGATATCATCTCGACTAATGATCTCCCAAATTGGCGAAGTACGAGTTCAGATCGTCGATAAGACCTTGGTTCCTTTGCCTGCGCACTAGCCCCATTGTATCACAATACAATCCTATGGGCCCATCACAGCTAGGGACCAGATCAAGTTCAGTAATGAACTTCTTGATCCAAACCGCTTCCTTTGCGCATCTCATGCGGCAATGTACTCTGCCTCGGTTGATAAATCAGCAGTCCTCTCTTGTTTGGAACCTTTCAAATTGACCGCCACGCTATTTAGTGTGAATGTATATAACCTAATTGTGATTCAGAATCATCCTTATCAGATTAAATACTAGCATCTAAATGCCCGCTCACTTGGAGATTTTCATCTCCAAAGATCAAGAAAACATCCTTAGTGCTTCACAAGTACTTGAGGATATTCTTGACAGCCACCTAGTGACCCTCACCAGGATCCGATTAGTATCTGCTCGTAACACTTAGAGCATACGATACATCGGGCCTCGTACATAGCATTGTTCCATGCTAAACCTCTTTAGCATCTCATCTATGTACGATGCTTGTGAAAGACCAAGCAACCTTTTGATTTATCTCTATAAATCTATATCCCAAGGATATAAGTTGCTTTATCAAGGTCTTTTATCGCAAATTGATTGGACAACCAAATTTTAACGATTCTCAGATAGAGACATCGTTTCCTAGTAACGATATGTCATCTACATACAACACAAGGAATACGATTGCGGTCCCATTAACCTTCTTATACACACAAGATCATCCGGATTTTGTAAGAAATCAAACTCTTTGAGTACCTCATCAAACGGATATTCCAGCTCTGGATGCTTGCTTCAATCCAAACATGGATTTACGAAGCTTGCATACCTTTTGCCATCGATGGAAGTAAAGCCCTCGGGTTGTGTCATACACATCCTTGGGTGAATTTCTCTCGTGAAAGTCGTCTTCACATCCATTTGCCATATCTCATAATCATAATGAGTGACAATGGCTGGAGTATCCTAATGGATTTAAGCATTGCTACGGGGTTGAAGGTCTCGTCATAGTCAACTCCTTGTCTGTGACGAAATCCTTTAACCAGAAGCATTGCTTTATAGGTAATCAAATTACCATCCATGTTGGTTTTCTTACGAAAACTCCTTTGCACCTGTGGGTTTTATCCTTCGTGTAACAACCAAAGTCCATACTTGGTTTTCATACATGGAATCCATTTGATTTCATGGCACAAAGCCATGTTCGGACTCGAACTTTTCGAACTCGCTCATAGGTAGTAGGCGCATCATCTCATATGAGCAATACACCATTCTGCTCACTTACGAAATTCATATCTCTAGAACAGCAGGCGTATCCTACTTAACCTCTGAAATTAGTGTGTAGTAGAAGGTTGAACTGTTACCTCATCTATATGAGTTACGATTTCAAATTGAGCGATTGATCTATGAATGTTGAGCATCTTGAACTTTTCCAAGTTCAACTTTGCTCCCATCGTCCTCTTGTAAAAGAAACTCTTTCTTTAAGAAAACAGCATGCTTGGAAACAAACAACTTTTGTTCCTAAGCAAGGTAGAATTGATATTCCACGAACAAACACTTGTCGATTTACATCAAATGTATCTCGATCGTGTCCGCTTCACATAAGGGACAATCCCAAACTTTCGATGAAAAGATAGGGCTTTCGGTTAGTCCATATCTCCATATGGAGTAACCACAATCGTCTTTAATGGAACTCTGTTTAGCAAGTAAACAATTTGTCTCGAAAGCATATTCCCAAAACTCGTAAAACCTATCATCAATCGCACCATGTCTAACAAGGTTCGATTTCTCCTTTCAACCACACCATTGTCTTTGCAAGTGTAAGGTGGAGTATCTTGAGATAAAATCCCATTATCTACGAGATAATAAAAAAACTATTGGTCTAAACATTTTCCACCACGATCAGATCATAATGTATTCATACTTTTACCAAGTTAGTTTTCTACTTCATTTCTGAATTATTTGAACTATTCAAATGCTTCAGATTTGTATCTCATCAGATACAATTACCCATATCGTGAATAATCACCGATAAAAGTAATGAAGTAAAAACAACCACTTATGGCATGGATGGACATCGGACCACATACATCCGAATGTATTAGGTCTAATATTCCATTCACTCGTTCACCCTTTCCTTTAAAGGATAACTTAGTCATCTTGCCTAATAAACAAGATTCGCATGTGTCATATGATTCATAATCAAATGACCCTAAACATCCACTCTTATGGAGCTTAGCGATGCGTGTCTTATTTATTTATGGCCAAGCCGACAATGCCATAAGTAAGTTGATTTTAAATTATCTCGATTATGTCTTTCCGCGTCATTGATATTCAGAACTGGATATGACATATCTAATATGTCAATTCAATTGCATAATGTACCAGTAGCTTAGAGACTTCCATTCGAACTAATAGAACAACCATTGCTACTAAAAGTCCAATGGAAACCAGCTCTAATTAAACATAAAACATACAATATGTTCTTTGTTTAAAACGGGTACAAAATGTCAATCATCCAATTTGAATATAAGCCCACTAGGGAGTAACAAGACATAAGTGTCTACGGCTAATGTAGCAACTCTTGCTCCATTACCTACACAAAGGTCTAGTTCTCCTTGAATGAGCTTTCTATTGTCCCTGAGGCCCTGCATATCATTTCATATGTATGAGCCACAACCGGTATCTAATACCGATATGTTTTGATCAGGAATAGTATCAACCTCAATGACAAACATAATTGAAGGAGTAGAGGCATCTAGTGCCTTTTACTGCTTCAGGGACTCCAGATAGATTTTACAGTTTTGCCTCTAGTGGCTAGACTTGCCACATTGAAAGCAAATTCCTTTTAGGGGCGCTTTGGTTTTTCCTTGATGGCACTTCCTTTGGTTTCTTGGCCTTTTCTTCTTTGAACTAGAAGAAGAAGCATCCACCATTAGCACTTGCTTGCTATCCTTCTTAATAGCTCGCTTTCATTTGTCTTGGCAGATTGATCACGAGAATTGTTGTGGATATTTGGTTTATCCGATAGTTTATCCTGGCCGTGAATAACCATCGACAATCCAACTAGAATTAAGTCTCTACTTAACTCATAATCCATTACAAATCCTAAGACGGCCAATCTCTCAATATAGCCATTCATCTTCGTGGCATCTTGCATGCCAGATATCCTGGAGCCATCTTTAATGGTGAAGAGAAGCCTTGAGGTCTCGAACCTTTCGCATCGAAGCTTACTCATCAAACAGCTCCCTAAGATGAAATACTATAGAGTGAGCATCCATGGACTCGTCTTTGCTGCTTTGCAGCTCTGGTGACATCGAGGCAAGTAGCCATGTCCCGTCCATTAGATGCTTACGATATGCTTCGATCCCCATCAAGAAGCATCGACGGCGAGTGCAACCGGAAGTGGAACATCTAGGGCGTATCCAGTTCCTCGGATCGAGAACAATTCTCGATTCCTTAACCAATCAAGAAAATTCGGTCCGAATAGAGAGCGAAAATTCACATCGAAAGACTTCTTCAATCAACCTAAGCGCGATAGAGAGAAGGAATGATAGAATAGAAATGCTGCATGATCATAAGGACTTGCATGACATGCATATGGCTCCCACTAGTTTCCTAGAATCCATAACCCTCTTACTTAATCCAGAGAAACAAAGTGACATAATGTCTAGTGGGTCGATATCCGACATTGCTAAGAGTGACCTTGGGTTTGCCCAACAAGCCACACTTAGGTCAATCGGTAGGTATCGGTCATACCAATTGCATCATCGATAACCGACATTGAGAATGACCTTGGATTTGTCCAACAAGCCACCTTATGTCTCGGGAGGTATCGATATACCAATTACATCTTAGACACAACTATCGATCGATCTATCAACTTGTTGATGTATGCACTTACATTGGTATCAACTCTTTGATCGCATACATCCCGATGTACACTACCCAACCGCCTCTGTCCACGTTGACCTTGAGTTTGCTCAACAAACCAACGCTTCGGTGAAAACCGACCCATTAATCAAAAATCTTATTTTCATGGTTCAACATATCCAGTATAGAGTGAGCTTGAGTTTGCCCAACAACCCGACCTATAAGAACTCGGTTCTTACCATATTAATGGAAGGCGTTAGTTTTCATATACGAGGAGGATTTCAATTCTCGACTCCAAGTCAAGGATTATAGTCGCCAGACTATATGGAATGATTTAGGTTTCATCAATCACATTGAATCAATCCTTATAATCATCCATCATCCAACCTATGCATGCCACAAGTCGACTTTCATCAAATGCAAGTCGACTTATGCTTCTGCCCACACACAAGTCGACTTGTATGACACAAGTCGACTTGTTTCACCTGCCCATGAACAAGTTGACTTACAAGGTACTACAAGTCGACTTATACTGAGATCTTGAACAAGTCGACTTATTCTATCCACAAGTCGACTTATCCAAAACTCTTGAACAAGTCGACTTATACCATATACAAGTCGACTTATTCAGGGAATTTTGCTAAAAACTCTAATCGGCTAATTCCTCAATTAATGCAATTCCAATTCACAACACCTACATACCTAGGGTAATATCTGTTAATTGATGTATCAATGAACACTTCATTGATTCATGAATGCTTTATATGGTCAAACCATATGAAAAGCTTGAAATGAGTCAAAACTCATTAATTTCCAAACAATTTAGGAACACCCAAATTATCATCCTAAGCATCTCTAGCTAGCACATACATTATCAAATTTATTTCAGCACATGCCATAAAAATATGACGGTCAAAACAAACAAGATAATGCAAGATACTACCGAGACGCTAATGTGATCAATTCGGCATTCAAAAATTTTTGGAAAAGTAACTTCAAGCAATTCAGTTTGGCAATCATATTACATCAATATAACACATTTTTAATCACATTAAAAATGGTTCAAGGCATTGGAACTGAAAAAGCACACTCAATCAAGCCAAGCAAAACAGTCCCAACAATTTTCACAAAACTGTCCAGTTCTGTACATTGCTCGAAATGATCAATGAAACAATTTCAATAAATTATGAGAAAATTATATAGGTTACTACATGTTCAGAAAATGCTACATGAACTTTTTCAGGATTTTATGCCATAAAAAACTCAGTCAACCTAAATAACAAAACCGATTCAAAATCTGTGTTCATCAGCACAGCAATTCCCAACAGCATAGAATAAATTCGTGAATAAATATCCAATCACCTTGAAATCCAATTTCCATGCTCACAGACATTCACCAACATCTTAGAGACATGTAGGTGAAGGAAAATCCAAAAAACCATTTTTCTAGAATTTATTCTCGATTTTATACTACTGCCTGTTCCAGAATCGTTTCACAAAACAGCATCTGTAACCTTAGGGAATTAATTAGCAAAACTATATCAAATCAAATCAATAAATACTGAAAATTCATAGACATATTCTCTAACATGTTATGAACATTTCTGGGCAGAAAAATTTCGAAAAATGCATCTCTATACGGAAACGAAATTTGGACAGCAAGCATGCATCAACAGCAAATTCAATTAGGGTTTCTGATCTCGCTTAGGTTATAGCTTCATACGGGATACCAGACGCTTTGATACCACTGTTGGAAAATCCCGGGAGGTACATCACATGTACCGGCAGCGGAAAACAAAAATTTTTGTTCCCAGGACTTTCCCGAATCCCAGGATCTTGGTATCCGTATGAAGACATAAACCTAAATAGCCAAAAGAGACTATCTCTAAAGGTGATCCACGCAGAGATCAGAAAATCTAACCGGATCAAACCCCTTTGACCCGGGAATAGCTAGAACAGATTAAAGGCTGCTAGACCCTACCTCTGTCCTGGAGAGCTTGGATGAAACGTTGGACCTTGTGCTTGGAGAAGAAGAGAAAATGATGATGCTTGAAGAGGAAGGCATGAAAACCCATTTTCAAAGGAAACTTAACACTTAAGTTTTCACTTCTCTTCAAACCCATAAGCACCACCGTCGACTACACCATTCCATTTTCTCTTATGTTGCTTTTTTAACCTTTTAAAAAAGCTTCCATAAGAAATGGACAAGTGGATGGCTTAATGGCCATTTATTCTTAATGAATAAATGAAGGCATCTTTGACTTTTCAACATTTTTATCTCTTCCTTCCTCCATCCAACGCACACATGGGTTTAATTTATATAATTAATTAATTATATAAATAATTGCTAAGGTCTAGTCCAACTGGGGTCGGTCCTACCGGCCTACCGGGCCCCGATGCTGAAACAGCTCCGGAAACCTTTCTTAGCAATATTGATGTCGCGATCTCATCGGGACATATCCCAATCCCATTGGGATCCATTTAATCCTAATGCTCTCCATAATTGGAACTCAGTCCAATTACTATTTTACAGATTCTCTGAAACACTCTTATGCGTGTGACCCTTTAGGCTCCCGGTTATGTTGGCCACTTAGATTAACACTTAATCTAAGCAAGTCATGAGCGGTATCTAGCAACACATCATGACCCCCAATTGACCGAAAAGTAATCGGTTTGATGTATTCATCACGAACCAGATCACGAACCCTTCCATAGACAATTACCGTGCAATTCGTCCTTTCACCATCCTATACCCCACTTGGTTATGAGTATGGTCAAAGTGTCAACTCTTACTAGACTGAGTCTAGCCCAAGTGATATCAGTTCTCGTCGTGGGACTCATTACTTTATATGTCAATGAAGACACTCTTCATGACATACATGCCGCCACCTTAGTAATGATCCCGACAAGAGGCCATGGGTATCTCTTCCGCTAATCCGTGGTGAATCCTTTATTGGCTACTCAATTATCTTGAATACCTCAAGTGTACCCAAGCACCACCCTATGAGTTACCTCGGAAGGCAACAAGGAATGGAGTCAAAGCACAGGATCAGTATCAAGATATCCTTGAGTACCTCAAGTCTAAGGATACTTGCACCATTGCTATGATGAGATTATCACTGACACTTAGATAAGATATCCATGTGATGATCTCATGGCAAGTCATCCAATGAACTTACTACCGCTAGTAAGCATCCACATATCGATTCTAAATATCTCATATTTACGGCTTACGAGATCCACTGCTTGATCCAATCAAGGAATATGACATGTGTTAGTCTATCCGGATTAATGATGTCCAGTCTCATTAATCCTATGACTAGGGAGAATTCTGATACTGACATAATTGCACATGATAGGAATCTCAGGAGTATGATCACATCATAATTTCCTTCATGCTATGTCATATATCATGGACTTCATTAATTCGATTAAAGATCCAATCAATTCATAAACAATGTTTATGAATATCAAATTAATGAATAATGCCTTTTCTTTATTTATTCATAAAGTCTGCACACGACTTTGAATAAAACGCGCTAAAGGGGATTGCCTTTAGGGCACAAATGAACAGTACCAACCTTGAACAAGTCGACTTATCCAATGAACAAGTCGACTTATCGGTACCGAACATGTGTAAGTCGACTTACACATGGTACAAGTCGACTTATCACTTACACCTCACACAAGCATACTTTAAACCCATTCCAACCTACCACTTCCATAATCAAAGAAATGCATTAATGATCCCCATAAATGCTTTTAACAATCAAAAGAATAAATACAAACTCAACTCTGACCTTAAACAAGTTCAAGCTTTAGATACTCCTTACTTCTTCAAGTTCACACTAACTTCTATATCAATCCTTCACCTACGGCTATCACCAACCTCACAAGGACCATCTTCAACTCAAGGCTTCAACTTGGTTTGTTTGTGAAGAAGAGTAAGCAAAGAACCAAGGAGAAATGTCTTATATGAGATGAGAATAAGGAAATTTCGATGGAGGAGAAAGGATACCAAGGAAAAGAAGCTATGTTTCGGATGATGGAGAGAAATAAACTTGCCAAATGCTTTTGTTTATAAAATAGGCAAAGAAAGTCGTAGGTGATGATGAAGAAGACAAGGATAATTAATGAAAAAGGGACACTTGGCTTGCTAAATGGAAAAAAGACAAAATAACTTAAGTAACATAATTTGTTCATAATCTAATCTAATTTACTCCCACTTAAACACTAATCATGACTCTCACATAATTCTCACAATTAATTTATTCAATAATCCTGTGCCATTATGCAGCCCCCTTTCAGTACAGAAAATTCGTCAGTTGAAATTTTCCAGTCCGGGAAAGAACCCCGAAAAATTTCAGAAAAATTCTCATAAATCCCTAAAAATGTAAAACAATTTATGGCGCACTCCAAATAATTTTTCAAATACGATTATCCCAGAATTTACACAAAGAATCTCCATTTGAAACCTAAGCCGGAAAATGTCATGAACGCATGTATACTATGTGCATGTGCAACCAATCGTTAATCATGGAGGCTATATGCTGTATGTTCATACCGAGATTCAATTCAATACGTCTAACCCATCCCAAATTACCAAAATACCATTCCCATCGGTGACGGGATGTTACAATATTTGACCTAGTTAGCAATGGAATTGGACTTTGAGTTGTTCATGAAAGTTATAGATAACATTGTGATCTTGATGAGCATATTTATTGTGCTATTTTTGACTGAACAGAATGAGAGTTACTAAATTTACCATGTCTTGCTCATTTTAGAGGTATGGACTAGGCAGCATCTTTGATTGGGTTTTTGACACCCTTAGGGGTGGAATTGATTTTTATGGTCTTCTTGAAACTTGTAGAGGTTTTTTTACTGTCTACTATGTTTGTCGCGCTAACGTGGAATGAATGGTTCAAAAAAAAAAGTATACCGAGTTTTACCGACCGACTGATGTAGTACGCCACCCTCGCGGGGCACGGACTCGGTGTCACCAATGATATCGGGTTCGGGTCACTCGGGAGTGGGGTGTTACATGAAATCTGGAATATTGGTCTAGTGAAAAATATGGTTATATATTGGAGAATAACTTTGGGATTTCTGAAACAAATTGACTGATTTGGGTATCAACTGAATTATGATTTTTTTAAGGAAGTTTTTTAGGGTGAAATATTGGGTTAGTGCCGAGAATGTCACTAAAGTGCGTGATACGTTTATTTTTGTAAACTACTACATGAGTTTTATTCTGAAAGGGCAATGTGTGAACTTAGGGTGTTTGAATTATGATAGGGGCAATTGGAAAGTCAACCTCAGACATTTATGAGACTTCCAGGCGTTAGTACGGAAGCCAGGTGAGTGACCTAGATGGTTCTCAGAGCATTAAATGTTATAATTCAGTAATTTAAATTCTCTGAAGTAAAATGATGTGGTAATATTGAATGTGAACTTCGGATAGAAGGTCCGGAGTATTGAAGTCATAGTATACAGAAACGTTATGTGAATGTGAAAGTGTAATTGTGTTTGTGATGTGAAAATCTGGAATAGATTAGAAATGACTGTGATATACTGATCAGAGCTACAAGCTTGACTACTGAAAAAGAGCCTCGAGCTCGAAAGGGAATAGTGCATACCCAGAGGGCTCTCCTATCCCTAAGACGCGTGGGAAGTAGTGCATACCCAGAGGGCTCTCCTACCCCTAAGACACATTCACTGATTAATGAGCCCTTAACGGGACAGTTTCAGAGCGAAAAGCTCAACGATTGATGAGTTAGTGCATACCCAGAGGGCTCTCCTATCTCTAAGACGTGTGGAAAGTAGTGCATACCCAGAGGGCTCTCCTACCCCTAAGACGCGTTCATTGATTAATGAGCCCTTAACGGGACAGTTTCAGAGCGAAAAGCTCAACGATTGATGAGTTAGTGCATACCCAGAGGGCTCTCCTATCTCTAAGACGCGTGGGAAGTAGTGCATACCCAGAGGGCTCTCCTACCCCTAAGACGCGTTCACTGATTAATGTGCCCTTATCGGGACAATATAGATGCTTGGTCACCACACTGATATAAATTGATAATGGGTTACAGACTACAATTATTTTGATATGTTTGATTATTGATAATGGGTACAGAATACAATTATTCTGATATGTTTGATTACTAATAATGGGTACAGACCACAATTATTTTGATATGTTTGATTACTGATAATGGGTACTGACTACAATTATTCTGATATATTTGATTGAATGATAGGCAAAATGCCATACACTGATGTGAAAACAGTTATGGGGTACTCCTAATTATATAATGTATGACTGATTGTGATATGCTTAGTGTCGTATGGAATATTAGAGCTTTTAGCTCAACGTGCGAAAATGAACTTCGAGTTCATGACTGATTCAGAGCCTTAGGCTCATCATATAATGAACCCGGTATCCAGTATTGGATAAGGGTCAGATATTATTGAGCCCTTCGATGGGACAGTTTAGGCACTAAGTCACAGCCAAATGGGATGTATGAATATAGATTTCTATAAATGTGTAAATGGGGAATGTTTGAGAAAATGTATTACGAGATAGAGATAGATATATGGGAATTGTAAAATGAGACCAAAGAGAAAGAATGAGAACATAAGTTATTATTTGATTCTGTACTTGAGTGAGTGGACCATCGATGATGGTCACTCATTGAGTTTGCAAAAACTCATCCAAAATTTGCAATTTTTTTCAGACTCGAAGAATACTCCGTTAGGTAGCAGGTGTATAGTGATCGTGGAGTGCCGGATGAGGGCGGGATCGATTAAATGCTGCATTAGAGTGAAGACTTTGCTTATACGTTATTGTGTATTTTATATGAGGACCCTCGTGGTCATTGTATCTATCAGATTGGTTATGTAAACTATTTTCCGCAACATACATATATGTAAGTGTATGATTGTTTCAAAACAAAATTTTTGGTACTGTGTTTTAACTGAGAGAGGTAGCATCCCATCCTCGCAGGGCACGGGAATTTGGATATCATCATCGATGTCAGGTCCGGGTCTTACGGGAGTGGGGTGTTACATGATCCGGTCTCTATGGTGTTCAATTTCTGGATGGAAGTCGGATGTAATACACTGTTTTGGAGAGGAACAGTCTGAAAATATTTGAGGCACATCTTCGAAACTACTGAACCAAATTGAGTGATTTTGGTGTTAATGGAAAGATAAAAGATAAAGGAACACTTTTCTAAGAGAGAGTAGGCTCAAATTATGCAAGTTTTGCCTTCTAATTAAACATGAACAGTGGACCCGAAAGTTAGAGTTTGGAGAAAGATCTGAAATGGTTCATTGGGCTATGAAATTGGATTCAAATGGGTTATGGAGGTTTAAATCCCACATATTGAGGCTAGTTAAGTGAGTTTTGATAGTTGAATGTCTTGTGATGAAATTGATGGATTGATACCCGGGATAGTCATGAATATGCATTGTACATATTTCATCTCATTCATGTGCATTATTAAACACTTATGATTGTTCAAATTGTGATATATGTGTATGTTATTTGTTATAGAGGAGCCACTGGAACGTCAACCTCCAGACGTTGCTGGATCTTCCAGGCATTAACTTGGGAGAAACTTGTGAGTAACCTAAACGGTCTCACTTAATAAATTGTTTGCTTAGAATATGTTTTGAATGAGTTATTTAAGTGCTCCAAACATGCTAAAATTGTGAATGTGCATATGAATGCAAAAGTATGCTCAGCATTTATGCTGAATGCCGGACTAAGGTCCGATGATGAATGTGATCAAGATGTGAATGTGCATCCATGTGATTGATTGAGGTTACGATATGTGCAACATTCATTACTTGAATGCATGTAAGATAAAGGAAGTTATGACCGGAGTAGCCAGAACAAAGAGCTTAAAGCTCTGAATGTGAATAGAGCCTCGGGCTCGAGTGCGACTGTCCCCGATATCCACTAAGGGATATGGGACATATACGACAAAGCTTGACATCCATGAAGGGATGAGCTGGAAAAAGGTACTCGGTCATAACGACAATAATAAATGAAAATGAGTCTCATGTGCATTGCCAATTATATTGATGTGTGTTTTGTATGAACAATGTGATATATTGTGAATATGCAATGAAGTGAATATTATGTTATGTGCAATGATGTAATGCATGAATTGAGTGAACCATCGATGATGGTTACCTCATTGAGTTTGCAAAACTTACCAAAATTGCAACGTTGTCTTTTCAGGACCGAGAGACAACTCTAACTACTAAAGAGGATCTACTAGCCGAGTAGATTGCGATTGGAGATAGAGGTCATGGCTCAAAGGTCGGTCAGCTGGGGTTCTTTTGGATGGTTTAGATAACTTTGATGCACTTTTCCTCATCACGTAGCACTAATGTATTAGGTTTCTGATGATGTTGATGAGTGTCGAATCCACCAAAAATAAATCCCAAACACCAAACGAAAATAAATTGCGCACAGTGGTAAATGGGGTCGATCCACAGAGAATGGAATAATTGATTCTATTTAAATGCCAAAGAACGAATGAAAATAATAAAAAAAGGGGGTTTTGAAGTTTTCGACTAAAACTACTAATTGAAATAACAACTGATAAAAGATTAACGCAAATTAATAAAACAAATACCAACAAAGAACGCAAATAAAATTGATAAACTCAATAAACGACAACTTAGCCAGGAAATTCCTAATTATGCTTAGACCACGATCATCGACTCAAATATTTTCTTTGGTTTAATAATAGGTTAGCTATAGTTACCAACTACCTCTGCTCCTCGTTTCTTCTTAATTTTAGAATAGTCGCAAACTCCCGTGACTATTCCCTAATTAACTAATAACCCTTGAGACTCTCTCCGAGATTCAATTAATTAACAACGAATAAACTCTAAAGAAACACTAACCCTAACGACTACGCATGCAGACTCATGCTTCATCTAGTTAGATCATGAAGTTCCTCCACACAAAATCGATAAGTACTATGCCCTAGTGCCAATTTCCACAAACACCGATCACCCAGCTAGACTCCACCAAGTAAATCAGTTGGCGATATGTAAATTAACTAATTCTAAAATGAGGCCTCAATCGCAGAATCAATTAATAAACAATGACAGTAAATCAGAAACAGTACGAATATTATAAACCAAATAATCAGAACAAACAAGGTCTCACGAGTCAAAGCATAATAATTGGAATTCCCCGACTAAAACAGATTAGCTACTCATACGGAAATTAAATCTAACAAAGTTCTTAATTAACATAATCTAAAAATCAAGAAAAGAAAGAAAAATTAGGAAAATCTCCGAGTCACGCTGATTGCTTTCTCCACTGTTGCGTGATTATCTTCTTTTCCCCTTTTTCCTATACAGCCGTAGCTGCTCCTTCAGTGTGCGTCCTTCACCCCTGGTGGCTGCCTACGTTACTTCCTTTTGCTCCTAGGTTTTGTCCTCTACTTTAATTGCCATGGGCCCCACTTCTTGTTTTCTCCTCTTAATTCAAAGCCCAATTGTTTTTACTATTGCTTGATTAGACCATTAAGGGTCTCAATCAATTAAAAACCCTTAAATCCTACTTGTTTCCTCTCTAGACCACGCTCTTCTCTTGCTTTCAGCCTTATACGTCGTCGTCCTTTACGTTGTTCACTTGCTTTTTAATTGTCTAGCTGTCCACGTGTTGCATGCTCCTTGTGCGTGATCACGGATAGGCTTCCTGTGCGACAAAGAGTTGTTCGTATAGGAATTCATCCTTGATTTTAATTGTTGTTTTCCTCTTAATTCCCCACGTTATGCGAAGATTGTAATTCCCTACAAGGAAATATTAAATTAAATTAAGTCCCAATAATTAAATCAACAAGAGGAATAAAAGGGGATAATTAAAACAACAAAACTAGACAAATATGCACTTATCAAATATCCCCACACTTAAACGATGCTTGTCCTCAAGCATAAAAGAGAACTAAGACATAATGAAAAACTGCTCCAATAAATGAAACATGCACAGAGGTAATGTAAACTAGGAATGAGAGCGCAATCTTGTCCCAATGTCAACGAAATGTCAAATAAATGCAACAAATTTTCCACACGAGAAGACACAAGTCTGAAATCAAATTGAAGCGCATGCATGAATTACCGAATTTTAATTAAAAACCAATCAGGTCTAGGAATCACACTTCACTTATCAGGTGGTTAATATATACGAGGAACTCCGAATCTATGTGGTAGTCATGGGAAGATCAGGTTAATCTTAATTAATTGATTAGGTGTTTTTAGCTATAATTTGCTTGGAATTGTCATTGGCCTTTTTACGCGAATGCAAACATTTGTGATGAATGTCACCCGGTTACTCAGTCAATCACAACGCCAAGTGGCTTTAGCCTTACTCGTAATTACTCAGATGCTTGTAATTTTTTTTTTTTGAGTAATCAGAGGAGTAGTTGGTTGCCTCACACGTCATAGTTGTTCAAGACCTTTTTACGCGAACGCAAATATTTGTGATGAATGTTGCCCGGTTACTCAGTCTTGTCCAACCTTTAGACGGATTTTCGGCTTCGCTCACAATCACCTTTGGTGATTGGCGGAACGAATCTAACACCTTTTTTTTTATTTTTATTCTTCATTCCCTTTCTCAACATAATTTCCCACATCAATTCAAAGTTCAACACATACACCAACTCAACTTCTAAGCTTAACATGACTATAGACAAGAAAGGCACCGATTAATCACACAATTTTTTTTTATCTGACCAATTAACTCAGGCTCGCAACTTCAACATATAGGACAAAATCGTTAACATTTAATTAACATTAAGAAACAAGGGACTCAATCATACTCGCGACTCCTTTAAAATAATCCATCATTACCTAAGGCACAACAATTCATCAAGCAAAATGGAGCAAAAGAGGATTTTTTTTTAAAGTCCGCCACGGCATCAACAGTTAAAAGTCCAAAAATATCAAAAGGCAACGGAGGGCACATCCCAAAGTAATGCATCAAACAAAAACAACATGCATCTCAAAAGCTATAAATCACCTCCCCACACTTAAATCATGCGTTGTCCTCAACGTAAAAGTAAATGAAAAGGTAAACTGAGGACTTCCCTGAATCTGGAGAGAAGATGAGGGCTAATACGTGAGCTCGTTTAGGCATCCCGCCAGTAGAGTATAGCTAGTACAGTGAGGGACGAGAGCCAACATATGATCATATAAAGGACTCCCGCCAGCAGTAATCCAAGAACTCCGAATTGATCCAATGCCGAACCTCCTGAAAGACACAGGGAAGGAAAGGAAAATATCAAAACAAAGAAAGAAGGAAACAAACGAAACAAAAAGAACACAAAATAAAGCAAAAGAAAGGAAAGAAAAATAAAATAAAATAAAAATTGTGGGCTGCCTCCCATTAGCGCCCTGGTTTAACGTCCTAGGCTCGACGATCCTCGTTTCGATGTTAACCCTCGTCTCGATGTTGGAAATCAGCAATGGTCCCACCAATTGCCTCCCTATACTCTCGAAGCACTCTAACTAGTTTCTCCTCTTCCAGGTCGTCGAGCATGCTGGATATGATCACGGGCAGAGTCTCACCATCACCTAAATATGCGTATTTCAAATGCTCGAGAAGCGTTTTGAGCTCCAACTTTGGGGCCTCATCAAGTATATCATCGAAACTTGAGACCGATCAAGAAATCTCTTAACTCCATCAATGTACATCCTATGACACGAAGCATAATTCAACTCATCATCATAATTTAAAGCGAAACCTCATGAGTCAAATCTTCAATGATATCAACATTATAAGCATAACACACTTCTTGAGATGTTTCATGGCATCATAAACATTGAATTTCACCACTTCACCATCAAACTCTAAAGTTAATGAACCACTATGCACATCTATCTTTGCTTTAGCCGTGCTAAGGAAAGGCCTACCCAACAAGATATCAGAAGACTCAGATGAACTATCATTTCCCATGTCCAGAACAAAGAAATCAGCAGGAAAAATTAATCCATTAACTTGAACTAGCACATCCTCTAAAACACCTTCAGGATAGACAATCGATCGATCCGCCAATTGAATTATAACTCCAGTACTAGTTAATGGACCAAGACCCAGGGAGGTATAAACAGATAAAGGCATCACATTAATAGAGGCTCCTAAATCACACATAGCCTTACTTATACCAATATTCCCAATCTTGCAAGGAATGGAAAACATACCTTGGTCGCGACACTTAGGAGGTAGTTTCCTCTGTAAGACAGCTGAAACATTCTCCCCCACACTCACCCTTTCATTACCTGTTATCTTACGCTTGTTTGTGCACAATTCCTTAAGGAATTTGGCGTAGCGCGGAACCTGCTTAATGGCCTCGAGGAGTGGGATGTTTACTTCAACTTTCTGGAACAACTCCATGATGCTTTTATCTTCCTTTTCTTTCTTGTTCTGAGCCAGCCTCTGGGGGAATGGGGGTGGAACCACTAGAGGTTTGGGTTTCTGAGGTTTTCAGTGGGCCGAATCTCAGTATGTGGTCACGTGTAAGTTCCCTTTCAGCCTCTTATTCTGTCTCTACGCGGGAACCCTGGGCGTGGTCACGTTTAGGGTTCCTGTCGACTGGGGATTGCAATTCCTTACCATTTCTTAAGAAAATCGCGCTCACATTATGCCTCGGGTCGAGTGTCTGAGACGGCAGCTTGCCTTGAGTCTCCATTCTACTAACGGAGGATGCTATCTGACTCATTTGAGTCTCTAGGGTCTTCATGCTCTCTTCTATCTTTTGAAATCAGTCATGCAGTGTCCCGTTGAAATTTTGCAGATTAGTAGCTAACATATGGACAATTTCTTCAAGAGGCTTACCTGAGCCCGAAGGCTGTTGCGGTGGTGGTCTTTGATAGTAATTCTGTTGGGTCGGTTGGCTGTTAGCATAACTAAAATTTGAGTGGCTCCTCCAACCGGGGTTGTAGGTATTTGAATAGGGATCAAATTGCCTCTGTTGGAACCCAATAGCATTCACATTCTTCGGTATTTCATCGTGGAGTGTTGGGCATGCATCGGTTGGGTGAGCTAGGCTGGTGCAGATGCCACACGCCCTCGCAGGTGGAGGAGTACCTACATTCAATTTCTGGACCAAAGTTGTTAGCAAAGATTTGACCTCATCGAGAGAAGTAACATTTACCTCATTCACTCTTTGCGGTATATCTTGCCGAAACCGAATTTGCTGGAGTTTGCTGCCATGGTTGATATCAACTCCGGGCTTCGGTGGGGTTTCTTGACAATGGCCCCACCACTCATGCATCCATCATTCTGCGCTCCATTGGAATTAGACCCTCGTAGAAATCTTGGATGATCAATTGTTCGGATATGCCATCTCATGGGCAGCTTGCCAAAATTCTCTTGTACCTCTCCCAGTACTCGTAGAGGTTCTCTGAATTCTTCTGCTTAATGCCACAGATTTCTCGTCTGATATTGGCGGCTCGGGATGCTGGAAAATATTTTTCTAGAAACTGCCGAGACATCCCTTCCCAAGTGTTGATTGTCCCTGGAGGTAGGTAGTAGAGCCAATCCTTGGCTGCATCCTGTAGCGAGAATGGAAAAGCTCTCAGTTTAATTTGGTCCTCCGTGACATTGCGGGGCTTCATAGAAGTGCAGACGAGGTGAAATTCCTTCAAATGCTTGTTCGGATCCTCGTTTTCCAAACCACGGAAGGTGGGCAGTAGGTGGATCAGTCCGGTTTCAATTCAACCCTTCTTGAAGTTCTGAAATTCTATGCGACAGCGGATGCCGTGCTTGATGGGTCTACCCAAGTCCCAGAGTGTTCTGTTGAGAGCCATATCTTGCGCGTGGTCACGGTTAAGCTTCCCGTCAGTCTGCTGTTCAACTTCAATCTCCTCTTCGTATTCCGTTTCAGTATCCGACTCAACCAGGATCTGTGATCCACTAGCTTCTCCTTGCTTCTTCCTTAGTTTGCTCAACTTCCTCAGCCTCTTAGCAGTCTTTTCGATCTCGGGGTCGTACAAGATGGAATCTCCCGTACGAATGTTCCTAGGCATAAAACAAAACAAAATCAATTAGTTACCAATCCCCGGCAACGGCGCCAAAATTTGATGAGTGTCGAATCCACCAAAAATAAATCCCAAACACCAAACAAAAATAAATTGCGCACAGTGGTAAATGGGGTCGATCCACAGAGAATGGAATAATTGATTCTATTTAAATGCCAAAGAACGAATGAAAATAATAAAAAAAGGGGTTTTGAAGTTTTCGACTAAAACTACTAATTGAAATAACAACTGATAAAAGATTAACGCAAATTAATAAAACAAATACCAACAAAGAACGCAAATAAAATTGATAAACTCAATAAACGACAACTTAGCCAGGAAATTCCTAATTATGCTTAGACCACGATCATCGACTCAAATATTTTCTTTGGTTTAATAATAGGTTAGCTATAGTTACCAACTACCTCTGGCTCCCTCGTTTCTTCTTAATTTTAGAATAGTCGCAGAAACTCCTGTGACTATTCCCTAATTAACTAATAACCCCTTCGAGACTCTCTCCGAGATTCAATTAATTAACAGCAATAAACTCTAAAGAAACACTAACCCTAACTGACTACGCACAGACTCATGCTTCATCTAGTTAGATCGCAAGTTCCTCCACACAAAATCAGACAAGTACTATGCCCTAGTGCCAATTTCCACAAACACCGATCACCCAGCTAGACTCCACCAAGTAAATCAGTTGGCGATATGTAAATTAACTAATTCTAAAATGAGGCCTCAATCGCAGAATCAATTAATAAACAATGACAGTAAATCAGAAACAGTACGAATATTATAAACCAAATAATCAGAACAAACAAGGTCTCACGAGTCAAAGCATAATAATTGGAATTCCCCGACTAAAACAGATTAGCTACTCATACGGAAATTAAATCTAACAAAGTTCTTAATTAACATAATCTAAAAATCAAGAAAAGAAAGAAAAATTAGGAAAATCTCCGAGTCACGCTGATTGCTTTCTCCACTGTTGCGTGATTATCTTCTTTTCCCCTTTTTCCTATACTGTAGTAATGCTCCTTGATGTCGCCCTTCACCCCTGGTGGTACCTCGTTACTTCCTTTTGCTCCTAGGTTTTGTCCTCTACTTTAATTGCCATGGGCCCCACTTCTTGTTTTCTCCTCTTAATTCAAAGCCCAATTGTTTTTACTATTGCTTGATTAGACCATTAAGGGTCTCAATCAATTAAAAACCCTTAAATCCTACTTGTTTCCTCTCTAGACCACGCTCTTCTCTTGCTTTCAGCCTTATACGTCGTCGTCCTTTACGTTGTTCACTTGCTTTTTAATTGTCTAGCTGTCCACGTGTTGCATGCTCCTTGTGCGTGATCACGGATAGGCTTCCTGTGCGACAAAGAGTTGTTCGTATGGGAATTCATCCTTGATTTTAATTGTTGTTTTCCTCTTAATTCCCCACGTTATGCGAAGATTGTAATTCCCTACAAGGAAATATTAAATTAAATTAAGTCCCAATAATTAAATCAACAAGAGGAATAAAAGGGGATAATTAAAACAACAAAACTAGACAAATATGCACTTATCAGATGTACTTTGGGATAATGTTGAAAGACAATGTAGACTTCGATTTTTGTGATTTGTAATGAGGAAAAAGTTGGTTTTAAAATATTGTGATCTTCTTATGATGCTTTTTAAGTGAATTATGTTACCATGCCATATGAAGGGATTGTAGTGATCGAATGTAGCGTGCCCTCATCGTAGGATAGCATCGGAATGACCTCCGGGTGTTCCGGTGTGTACCCTGCGGTAAGGGGCACTACAGTTACGCACATTGTCTTTTTCTCATCGCCCTCGGCTATCTGCACTTGCCAATACCCACTTCAAAGATCCAACTTCGTGAACACCTCAGCCCTCGACAACCTATCCATCAAATCTTGAATCAAAGGTACCGGATACTTATTTTTGATCATTACCTTGTTCAATGCTCGATAGTCTATACACATCCTCAGTGTACCGTCTTGCTTCTTTTGAAACAATACTAGGGCGCTAAACGGAGCTTTTGATGGTTGGATGAACCCTGCCTCCAAGAACTCACCAAGTTGTTTCCAAAGTTCCGTCAATTCCATCGGGGACATCCTATATGGGGCACATGCAGGTGGGATCGCTCCAAGAACCAACTCAATCCTGTGATCTACCTCTCGACGAGGGGGAAGAGTTTTCGGCAACTCTTTCAGCATCTCATCCCGAAACTCCCTCAACAAACTTGCAACCTCATCAGGGACTTCTACCATGTGATCTTCACTGATCTCCCACATGGCAGCAAGATAGGTCTCCATGCCTTTCTTCAACCCTTTCTCAATACTCATAGCCAAAACATGTCCTACCGATGTTGTAGCCTTCGTCGTTCCACCATCGAACCTACAACAATTAACGTAGAAGGAATTTTGTTCATTCATTAACATCATACCTCCCAAACTTAGGTATAGCACCACCTTTGCTGCTTTAAGGAAATCGATCCCCAGTATCATCTCGAAATCCTCCATGGTATGATGATGAAATTCATCTTGGAATGCCAACTTCCAATGCTCACTGGAACGTTGTAAGCAATTCCCGCAACTGCTTGTGCCTTATCTGCAGGAGTTGTAATTTTCATCTAAGCCTTGGACACCCTTATGCCTAACTTTCGAACCATTTTCTCTCCTAGGAAACTGTGGGTTGCACCAGTATCCACCATTGTAGTCATGTCCTTTTTCCCAACCTGTATACCCACGTACATTAGTTTTTCAAAGGGAATTGACTTAGTACTAACCGCATTAAGGCAATCGGATTTAGCACCGCATCTTTCGAAGATTCACCATCTTCTTCGGCAATCAGGGCATTCAGCTTCTCCTTCCTTGGGCATTCTCTGGCAAAGTGTGGACCGCCGCACAAGTAACAAGCAATTTTGCCCTTCTTCGAGGACGTCTCCGTGTTCTTCGAGCCCCCATTCTGCTTGCCCTTGCCTTTGAAGTCTCCCCTTTTGGAATCCTTCTTCTTCTTCCCCTCGGTCCTCTCCTATTGGACGTGGCCTTTGCCCTTAGAAGAATTCGAGGAGCTCGTCTTAGAGTCTTTTGCCAGTCTAAAATCCACTAAGGCATTGACAACCGCGATTTCACCAACCACGTCCTTCACATTTTGCCTCCGTAACTCCATTTGAGCCCACGGTTGTAACCCAGATAGGAAATTGAAGAGCTTGTCCTCATCTGACATGTTCTCAATATCCAACATTAGAGAGCTAAAAGATTTAACATAATCTCTTACCGATCCATCTTGCTTGAGCCACTTCAAGGCATCCCTCGTGAGCCAAGAAATATTCATAGGAAGGAACTGATCCTTTAGCTCCTTCTTCATATGCACCCACGTTTCTACGGGAACTCTACCCACGCTGATCTCGAATTGAGCATCCTCCAACGTTTTCAACATATCTCCCATCTGTTCCTGCAACTGTTTGATTCGTGCCTCTATCATCTCGAACCGAGTATTGTAGGAAGTGACCTCTTCCTCCCTGTGAGGAATAGGACCAATGAGTGCCTCCACCCTAGATACCCGTTCTGTCAAGTTGCCCACTGCCATTCCGAACTATGGCTCTGATACCAGTTGTTACAAAGGTATTCTAGGAACTCAAACTTTCACCGAAGTTTCTCTCTCGCTTAGATCCATTAAAGCAAAGACTCAGCCTTTCCCTCACCCTCGAAGTGTTTACCTCGCACACACTCGAAGAAATAATGTTTAAAAGAACAATAAGAACAAAGGCAACAAGAACGCACAGAGATACGGTATAAAACCAACTTTATATACTTTTCCTCAAAAGAATATAAAGAATGCTCTCTCTGACTGAATAAGAAGAGCAAGGCTCGAATGAGCTATATATAGGCATCCTAACTTGCCTTCCAAGTTACATTCAGAATCCTACTCAATCTGAACTGCCTAAGATCATGCTAGATCACGTCTATCCTTATCAGATTACATCACGTGGACCAATTAGACGACACCCCCGTCTAAATAGGACTCTAACTGATAAGATAAGATAACAACAAGATAGAGGTTACATTTAACTCAAAAACTAACATCCTTGTCCTCGAAGAACTCTACTATCTTCAGACGTTCAGTTGCACTGTAACTCTAACTCCCAGTTGTCGCCACATCATCCAAGATCTCCCCACGATCTCTATTCGTTGATGATGCAATGTGATCTCGCCGAAGCCCACTAGCACATTGGCCTGATCCAATGCTCCCACAACAAGTCCATTAGTCGTGGTTCATTCATCCGAGCATGGGCTAAGTCCTTAGTCCATCAAGTCTTTAGCCTGGGTTGAGTCAATCTCCACAAGGTCCGATGCTCTACCAAAATTTGCACCAAGTCTGATCCCACTCGCCTGTGTTTGCCTTAGTATTTTCGCATGCCTCCCTCATGCGTAGATCCAGCTAACCTCTTGCCTAAGGCTCCTCATCAAGGTAGCTGAGAAGTGCTCCGGAACTTAGGGGTGTAACCATCTAGAAGCTAGCTGAAGAAAAACTAGTCTAATGTTGACTAAAGAAAAGAAAAAACAAGAGAACTTTGAGAAGCTAAAAAATGTAGTTGAAAATTGGATGCATTAGATACCCCAAATTATAACCTTATTGATTTTAAGATCACGAGAGATCTTCTTTTTTTAATCAAATTTTACTTTGATTCCTTTGAAATGATCTCAATTTGCAAAATAAAATATTTTGTTAGAATAAATTTTATTGATCACTCTTGATTATTATTCAAATTGTTCCTCTATTTAAAACTTTATATTTAGATTAAGGCTCAATTATTTTTCCACTCAACTGACATCTTTCAACCTTACCTTGCAAAAATAATTAAAATAATAAGTTTTAAACATATTAAGATAGATTATGAAAGACTTTGAATGCTAAAAGCAAGGCATAATTATGACCCATCAAATTCTCCCATACCTAATCCTTGCTTATCCCTAAGCAAATGAAAGATTAATAAGACAAGATAGACAAATAGTTTTTACCAAACCATTTCTCATGAGATTAATCATGCATACTCCTTAAGACTTAGAAAAAAGAGTTAAGCATCATCACACATCAAGTTGATTTTCACCAAAAAAAAATATGAACATAGACAATTAAAGATAATCAAAATTAGAAGTACACACAGAGGCTTGGTAAGTTTTCTTACGAAATTCACTCTTTCAAACAATTATTTAGGCTTAAGTATTTACTCCACACTTTTGTCACAAAGAATACACCACTATAAAACTTGCACGTACACCAAAATTTTCTCACCATAAACTTATGAAGGTATAAATCAAAAGGAATTTTATTAAAACGGGGATAGGGTTAAAGTTTGGTCAAGGAAAAATTATAAGCTAAAACCACACATATTCAATAAGGCATTCAAATAAAATATAGGGCTATGAATGTGACCAAGTATTCATCTATCTATATAATATGGTTACAAATATTCAATTCTTGATTTTTAATATATTTTTGATTTCTTAATTTTTCATTTTATTGAAAATAATCATAAATTGGTAATCATAAAACAAAATTAAGCTAAATACAAAATAAGTAGCTTGGAAAACAAAAGTCACATCAAATTCCACAAATAACTTAATATACCTTATTAAAAATATAGTTAGGTGATAGGATATATAATAGGATAGGTTTGTGATATGAGTTTAAAACATTAAAAAAAGATTTTTAAAAATGGCTCTACGAGTTGAACTAAGGATAATTAAGTAAGGTGGCCTTTTAAGTTAAAGTGGCTAAAACAAGAAAGACCTTTATCACATTTAAGTATAGAAAAATGTAGTATTTCAGTTTGGTTCAATGTAAGTTCTAGAGGTATCTATATGACAAAGAATCAAATACCAAAAGAAAATGGATAGATATAAGATGCTTCTATCCTTTAAGGCTCAAATACTTACAGGCTTCAAACAAATTGGCCTAATCCTCATGCAATCCTTTATCAATAATTGTCTCCATTTATCTAAGTGCATATCCTAACTATTTGACTTATCAAAGTGTTTAGCCTTTATCTTGATTAATTTTAATCTCAATTTGCAAACATAATCCAATTCATTCAAAATGGTTTAGCAAAAATTTCTTAGACATTTTATTTCATCAACTTCTAAAAGCATTAGGCATAAACAAGACATTAAAAGAAACTACTCAAACATCCTAAAAATGTTCAAAATATCCACAAGATCATAACAAAGAAGAATATCCACCGCGCACCTATTTAAAACATTGTCCCCAATATTTAATAGTAAAGCGCAAAAATATAAAAGGTAGGAAATGAAAGAGAAAAGAAAAAGACACTAATCTATTTTTCTTCTTTACTTTGGATGGGAAATTTAGCAAGATTGCATAGTGGTTAGGTCTGTTATAAGTAATGGGAGATGTTATTAGCTTGTTGAGGTGTGACTTAAGTGGCAAGTGTATGAAAAGAGGAGATTTTATAGTTTTCTAAGTAATAGGGGATGTTATTGGCTCGCCGAGGTGTGACTTGAGTGGCAAGTGTATGAAAAGAGGAGATTTTAGAGTTTTCTAATCATGCCCTTTAATTTTTCTCTAATGGTCACATATTTACACGATTGCAAGAGACATACACAATTTCAATACATGGGTGTGTAAATTTTATAGTTTGATACACGCTCCAGAGATACAGGTGAGTCTAGGTACTTACATGGATGTGTCAAATCCCACACGACTGTGTATCTTTACCGGTTAGCTCCTCCAATATCACAACAATGTGTTACACGAGGAAGATACACGGGCATGTGTGGGTACTTACAAAGGCATATGAGTTCTCACAGAGCCATCTATCTTTGAAGCATCTTGCATTCCTTGGTTTTCTTCTTGATTCATCTATATTCCATCCTTTTTTAGTCTATAAGGCAATTAAAACGTACAAAAGCTAAAGAAAATTGATAAACATAAATGAAATAAGACAAAACAAAACAATAGATAAGCTTAGGGTGCATCCTAAGAGTATTTTCATTTAACATAATTTGTTCGATGATGTAATCATTCATCCGGCAGGATTAGTTTCCTCTATCTTAAAAGCATCTTGCGATAATGAATTAATGAAACCAGTTGAAAATATGGGACAATTTATATTAGGAGATTTTATAATATCAAGATTTTGAAATTTAATCATATCCCCTATCAAACTCCATTGTTATAGCTCTATTGTGCACATTAAATATTGACCTTACTATTTTCATAAATGACTTCCCTAACTAAATGGGTGCTGATTAATCATCATTTTCTATATCCAAAACATAGATTTCAGTAAGAAAAATTAGTTTGTAACATGCACAAGAATGTCCTTTACCAACCCCTTTGGATATGCATTAGACCTATGTGCCAGTTGAATCACCACTCTCGTCATTTCCCAATAGTTCTAATTTGAGAGTTAAATAATTATAATAAGGCATGACGTTTATGGATGCTCCTAGATCTAACATTGCCTTTTCTATTCAAGTCTCACTAATAGCGCAAGGGATGAAGAACATACTTGAATCTTTGCATTTCTCAAGAATTTTTTTCGAATCACTATTGAAACATTTTCATTCACTTTAATTTTCTCAATTCTTTTTAGCTTTTGCCTTCTTTTCATTATACAAAGTTCTTTCAATAATTTAGCAAATCTAGGTACTTGTTTAATCGTATTGAAATAGGAGATATTTACCTCACATATTTGGAATGTCGTGTTAATTTATGCCCTTGCAGCCAATCAATTAGATGCTAATTAATGTATTACATTATTTTTGAATTAATGAAAAGACTTTATTTATCTTTATATATTAATTTAATTAATATTTTATGTCTTAATACTAAAGATAAAATCCTTGAAATAATGATGTAATTGAAATTATGATGAGATCATAATTATGAGATTCAATTTACACTTAAGTGTTATTCCCAAATGTTCCTAGTCGTAGTTTTATCAAGACTAGATATTATTGAAACGGTAAAACTAGCACACATTATGTTTCTTTCTTATGAAGAAAGTAATTGATCTCATAAATTAAAGTATAGAGATATTTAAACTAATGTGTGGGTGATTATTAGAGAATAAATCACTGAACTGACCCGATTATGAGAATTTCAAATGAAATATTAGTTATGTGTCTATGAATTATCTCATAATGATGGTTGTATAATTGATCCTCAGACTTGAGATTACCAAGGTATCAAGTGTGGGAATTATCGTTTTTGATGCTACTTATGAATCATCCTAGGATAATTCAATCGGTAGTAATTGGATATAGTATGAATTATATGTAGATAGTTGAGTAAGTCAATATAGAATTCGTCACTCTAAAGTAATTAGAGATAATATTTTGTTGTTCTTGATTAGTAATGATTTATTGAATTCTCTGTCCAGAATGAATTGATATTTGGAAAGGAGTTTTCAAATTTTAATTATAAATCAATTATTAATTAGCAAGAATAAACATGATTAGATGATAAGAGTAAACAATATATCCATACTCTGTCTTAATTAGAATATTGAAAGATGAAAGGATTAAATTATACATTATAGTCATGCATGGACAGGTTAAGGGGTTATTTGCTTCTGTTTTTTTTGTTTTTTTCTTGTCGTTTTTGTAAAAAGAAAAACAAGTAAGTAAAACATGTTTGGCTTATTCTGTTATGATTTTTTGTTTATGAAAATAAAAAACTACAACGATTTTACTGAAACCAGAAAATATTATTTCTCTGAATTTTGACATCATGTTTTCTTCGACAGAAAACCAACATATCCACGCTTTCTATCTCTAATAATAATAATAATAATAATAATAAGTACAAAATTTATAATAATAATAATAAGATAATTAATTTGATATAATAAAATTAATAATATTAAAATATTAAAAATAGAAAATAGAAAATTTATAACAATAATAATAAATAATAACAATAATTAATAATTAATAATAATATTATTATTATTAACAATAAATAATAATAATAATTTATTAAAATTAATAATAATAATAATAATAATAATAATAATAATAATAATAATAATAATAATGAGTTTAATAATATAATTAAGATAAAAATGGATAAATTTAATAATAATTAGAAAATTTATAAC
Organism: Erythroxylum novogranatense; assembly: GCA_029891385.1. Taxonomy (NCBI): domain Eukaryota; kingdom Viridiplantae; phylum Streptophyta; class Magnoliopsida; order Malpighiales; family Erythroxylaceae; genus Erythroxylum; species Erythroxylum novogranatense. The sequence continues at coordinate 173,770 of JAIWQS010000254.1, read as the reverse complement.
AATATTCAATAATAATCATAATAACAAGATTTTGTTGGGGGAGGGGTATTTCTGAAAGTTGCTTATTTGTTTTGTTTCTGTCACAGGGACAAGAAATCTTGTCCTTCGGTTTTGGAAGGAATAAAAAATTTATGTTTCTTTGACCTGGAGTTAAAACAAAAATAAGTTGAGTCAGCAACCAAATACTGCGAGACACAAGATTTTTGTGTTTTGTTATCTGTCTCCACCAACGGAGACAGTAACCATACACAAGGTTAATGCTATTTAATGTAGGAGAGACTTTATCCTTCTTCACTTCTCATCTTCGTGTCTTTAGCATGGAGCCAATCTTCTTACAAAGCCTAGTCTTCACTTTGTCTTCGCATCATTTCATGTTATTTAATGTAGCACTTTATCCAAGGCTTTTCTTCACGTCATGGTAGAGGCTTTATCAAAGGTAAAGCCTAATCTTCACCTGATTTATTGTTTTCGTAATAGTTTTAAGTTATAAAAATAGCTTAAACTATGGTTTGAAAGCCTTTTCCATATTAAATGATGTGAAGATTAACAATCTTAAACATTAAATTTGATATATATTAAAAAATAGAAACATGATAATAAAACTAAACATATTTTGTTTTCAGTTTTTATTAGAAATCTCAACCGAACAGGTTTTTGTTTTCAATTTTTATATTACAAATTTCAACCAAACAGATTTTTTTTCTTTTATAAAAAAAATAGAAACTAAAAACAAGAAACAGAAACCAAAAACACAAAAATAAAAATAAAAGTGGAACCAAACGACCCATAAGTCAATCACTTTGACATTCCTGATATTTGGGTGATCATGACATATTGCTAGACGTCAATCATGATTTATGATTATGAATTATTTGATTAGAGAATTAAAGATAAATTAATAGAAGTTTTAATTTATCTAATTCTAATTGTAAATTAGAATTATAATTTATAATCATTGCTAATTTATTAGGAACCTAACGGGTTACGCATAAAAGAGCAATTTGTGAAAGAAAAATCAATTTAATTAAGTTGGACTTAATTATAAAGTTTAAGAAACTTTGAGATCAAATATGAGATATTTGACTTTATTAAAATTAAATTAATTAGAATTAAAATTTTATTTTAATTATAATTAAAGAGATTTAATTTTAATAAAAGGCTGTCATGATTTTTCTATTTAAAGGGAAGAGCTTTTTAGAAGCTAGCACTTTTTGTCTTCTTCCTCTCAAAGCAGTTTGGGAATTACTCTATGGATACCATCAGAGGCTGGACAATTGGACAGCTGGTGATTGATCAATCAGAAAACGTTTCAAAGATTTTTCAACGGAAAGCAAACAGGGTACGATTTCTAAATCGATTTGTGTTTTATTCAAGTTTAATCAATTATCGGGATCTGCTCAAAATTTGTTAAATTTTTTTTTCTGCGCCTGTGATTCGATCATGGTTAGATTCCAATAGTGTTATCAGAGTCTCCTTTAATTGTTAATCTTGATTTAAAGGCTTGATTATTGTTGATTTGATTAATTAAGCTTCGGTTTTTTGTTCCGAAGCTATTCTTCTCGACTAATCTTGTTTGACAAGTTTTGAAAATTGTTTCCCCAAGGATATCCACGATTGTTCTTGGTTTTAAATGTTCTGAAAAACGTATATGTTCATACTGTGTTTTAAGCATGCATAATCTAGAAATTGTTTCTGTGTTTTATGTTCTGCCCTTGAGAGCATAAACGATGATTTGCGTTTTTCTAATTGTTTAGGGCTTTCTGAAATCCTTTGTTTTTTGTTTAAAATCCTTAATTTCTGTCACCCATCTTATTTGCTCTCTGATTGCGTCTATTATTCAATGTTTCTGGAAATTGTTCCACAACGTATGTATTTTTCCTTCTGGGTTTTGTGCATGTTTGATTGATGAAAGCCCTAATTTTTTGGGTTAAATAACCTAGCTTATTCCTGTTTCTGATGTTTGGCTTATGCGTTTTTCCATTTGCATTTACTGCCTTGCGTTTGCTGAATCCAGATGGGCAATTATTGCCCATTTGTGGAAACCTCCATCGACTGATGGCGTTGCTAGGGCGATTGTTGTCATTGGAGAAGACAATGGGCATTAATCGCCCATCATAGGCGACGCTAGTGGGTCAATTGTGACATCGTGTGCGACGTCACAGATGGACGTTGAACAACGCCACTGGATGCTTCTGTCGATGCTAAGCGACACTGTTGGACCCCGAACTTTTGATGAAAATTAGAAATATTAAAATGAATATTAATGAGAAAGAAATTAGTGAGACAATTTATGAATTTAAGAAAATTTGCTGAAATTAAGAAAAATTTATGAGAAAAGAATTGTTTAGTTTTGAGAACTTTGATATTTGACTAAATTTATATGGATTATGAGAGGAAAGAGAATGAGTTAATTGAAATGGGAGTGGAAAATCAAGAAATAAAGAAAGAAAGTGAGAGAATTTGAAAAATTAAGAAAATTGACTTTTGGAGATAGAAAGTTTGACTTGAGAGAGTTGACTTTTTGTTTGAGGCAAAATTTGAGAAAATTGTCTTATGAAAACTTGTAGTTTATGTTAAGAGTTTTCTGTATCTATAAAGTTTTATATTTTTCGATATCGGAAGTGAGAGTTATGATCAGTCAAAGTTCGCTTGGAGTTTGACTTTTTGAAGAAAAAGTTGACTTTTTGATTGAGGCAAAATTCGAGAAAATGATTAACATGAAAATTGTAGCCTCTGTCGAGAGCTTTTTGTGGACATAAAGTTTGCTATTTTTCGATGTCGGGATTGAGAGATATGATTTTTCGAAGATATGCTTTGTTTTGAAAATGCTATTAAGTATAGATTTGTGTGTTCTATGCTTCGAGGCCACTCGTCGTACGGATTTAGTTTGAGTTAGAGTAAGTGGTCTTTATGAAAGTTTTAGATGATGTTTTTATCTTTCCATTGTTATAAGCAATTTTTCGATATCGGGGCTAGGAGTTATGAGCGATTAAAAATTGGAAGTCGTTTAGGAAAAGCTGTTTTGGACAAAATCTTTGATTGAGGTTTTGACCTCTTTCGAGGCCTAATTTGATTTTGAGTACTACAGGGAAGTTGTAGAGCTTCCTTTGATATTTTTATTGACACCAAATATGTCAAATTCCGAGTTCGGGATCGAGAGATATGATTTTTGAAAAGTTCGGTTTTCAAGTTTCGTTACTTTGTTTCTTTATCCGATCCCTTTTGTAATCTTTTGCTTATAATTCCTTCGTCCGACATCAGATTGATTTGATTCTCGAAGCGTTGGATTCCTAAGACAATTAATTTCATTTTCTTGAAGAATTATGATTTTTAGGAGATTAAATGGAAAGAGATTGATTGAACCTAAGTGAGAGATTTGGTTATAGGTTATAAGTTGGATAATTTTCTGAACATGGTTCAGTATTTTGCGAAATTCGGGAGCTGTACAACTCCGATTGAGTTGATTCTTAAGGGAAAATAAAATTAAGATATAGGGCTACAACTCTTGTGAAGGGATAGAAATTTAATTTCATCCCTAATATTGTTAATTTCTGGAATTTAATTAGCGTAATGTTCAGTCTCGGATTTTGTGAAGGTCCGATAGTATTTTGGCTATAACTTCTTCGTTTCTGATCCGAATTGAGCGCGGTTGGTGGCGTTGGATTTGTATGATCTAGAGGAACAATTTTTAAGAAGAAAGTTTGTCCAAATTATTTCGTTTAGATACTTGAAAATAGGACGCAATCTATCAGATTTTGAAAATCCTGTGCAGGGGCAAACTTGAAAATAGGCTTAATTGGAGGGGCAAGATGGTAAATTGTGCTTCATTAAATGAAACACAAAAGGGATGGTCGTTTTTGAGAGGAGGGAGCTCGATTTTTCCAGAAGAAAAGAAAGAAGAAGAGAAATAAAAGAAAGAAAAGATGAAGAAGAGAGAAGAAGGAGAAGCATGGTCGACAATGGAGAGATGAAGAAGAAAAGAAAGGGAAAGCATGAAGGTTCAGTTTTTTATGGGTTTTCCAAGGGATTTTCGACCTTGCTTCAAGAGGAATGGAGGGAAGAAGGTGAAAGCCCCATGACAAGCCAATAAATACGAAAATGGAGGAGAAAAAGGTAAGAGAGAGAAAGTTTTGATTTTGAATCTTTTGATGAGTTTATTGGTTTAGATAGTTTGGAAAGGTTATGGGTTGAGTTTTCCTAAGGCTAATTGAAGAGAATAGGTTATGATTATGTTTAATTTTGGATTAATTGTGAATTGGGGGTTATGCCCAAATTTATGAATTGGGGTTTTTGTAAATTGATGCTTTAGATAGCTTGGATTAATGATGAATTTGAGATTTCTTAAGTCAATTTTGATGTTTATGCCTTAAGTGAGGTTTAATTTGAAAATTATAAATTGGGGTTTAGGTAAAAGTTGAGATTTGGGAATTTTGAAATTGATGATTTAGATATCTTGAATTAGTATGAATTGATGAATTATGACATCAATTTTAAGGATTATGTTATTTATGATATTGAATTTGTATAAATTGGTTTAGGCCAATTTTAAGATTTGGGAATTTTTGGAATTTATGATTTAGATATATTGATTTTATATGAAATTGGTGTTTTCTATGTTGGACCCCGAACTTTTGATGAAAATTAGAACTATTAAAATGAATTTAAGAGAGAAAGAAATTGGTGAGAAAATTTTGAATTTAAGGAAATTTGATGAAATTAAAAAAAAATATGAGAAAATAATTGTTTAATTTTGAGGACTTTGATATTTGAGTGAACTTATATGGATTATGAGAAGAAAGTGGATGAGTTGATTGAAATGAAGTTAAATAGCAAGAATAAAAAAGAAAAAGTGTGAAAATTTGAAAAATTTAGAAAGTTTGACTTTTGGAGATAAAATGTTTGACTTGAGAGTTGACTTTTTGATTTTGGGAGAATTTGAGAAAATGATCTTCTGGAAACTTGTAGTTTATGTCAAGAGCTTTCTGTAGCCATAAAGTTTGATATTTTTCGATATCGGGAGTGAGAGTTATGATCAGTCAAAGTTCGCTTGAAGTTTGACTTTTTGAGAAAAAAGTTGACATTTTGATTTAGGCAAAATTCGAGAAAATGATCAACATAAAAATTGTAGCCTCTATCGAGAGCTTTTTGTGGACATAAGGTTTGCTATTTTTCGATGTCGAGATTGAGAGATATGTTTTTCTGAAGAGGAATAAAATCTTGAGGTCATGGGTTCGATCCGTGGCTCACCCATGACCAAAGAGGAAAATACTGATTAATGGGGTACTGAAGTTGGTGGGTTTATCCACCCGGTACGTGGATCTGAAGTTGGTGGGTCCCCTTTGTGGGGTCAAAATCCACCCGGGTCTAACATTCTAAGTCCAATTTGAAGAATTAAGTGAATTATGATATTTATTTTGGATAATTATGGCTTAGGAAATTTTAAGGTTGAGGAAAGAAGAAGGAATTTGGAGATTCGATGCTTTGGACAAAGTATTAGCGTCAATTCGAGGTGGGTGATGTATTTCTATTTTGAATTATGAGTAAATTATGTGATTTTGAAAAATCAAGAAAAGAATAATATTTCTGAAATTATGTTTTTAAAGGATTTGAAAATAATTATTCAAAGGGTTACGTTAAAATGTTTGAAAATGATTCGGGAAAAATGTAGAAAAATTGAGAATACGAGATTGATGAAAATTGTGTTTTCGCATTTTTGAAAAATGTGAACCATGTTGTTTTATGCATTAATATATGCTGATTGTGGGTTGAAATAAATACTTGCATTCCTTTTTATGCATTTGATTGATATACGATTAATTGAGTAATTGAATATGATTGTTATATAAATGAATATGAATATGTGTGCATGTGTCAAGCATTTTGACACGATTTGATATGATGATATGAAGATTTAGAAAATCAAGATTTTTGAAAAATGCCTTAGGCAATTTGAATTCTCTTTCCGCTTATGTGTTATGTGGGTTTGGTCAGGTCCTTTTGTGAGTCAGTGCATTGTCTCTACTTGTTTATAGCCTTCTCTCGGCTGCCCGCAAGTGGCTTAGGAGTTTCGATTTGGACTCCTCCGCTCACTGGCCGCATACCTGAATCGCTTATCGGAATGTGCAATACGTTCTGATAGGACCAACCCAAACCGTTTGATGTATTTTATGTATTGAGTTAAGAGTTTATGTGTTTTGTGATCTGATGTGATTGCATTCATGTTTATGAGAAATTTTGAGAAATGAGAAAAAGGGTTTTCAACTATGAAATTATAGAAATTTGATATGAAAAGTTTGGAAAATTGAAAGGTTTGAAGAAAATGCTTGAAAAGTTGAAAAGTTTGAAAAAGATAAGCCCTTTGGCTAAAAGTTATGAAAAAAGATTTCTGCTTATTATTCATTTTATAAATATGTTACCCACGAGCTTCCAAGTTCACCCCTTTCATCCCGTCTCTGTGTTTCGAAAGCGGAGATCGGATGAAAAGCGTGAAGTTCGATTTTGCGATTTGTATTTTTGTATAAATTGAGAATTGATATTGTTTTGGCTTGAATTGCCTTTTGTGTATATAAAGCAGTTATTACAGGATGTATATGAATTCGAGACTTGGATATTGATTTTATGATCATAACTGAGTATGATTATGCTTTATGAATGTAATTGGATATTGAATGTGGATTTTTCATATGGATTTGAGATATTGAATGTGGTTGGGATTGATTGAGATTTTATATGATCGATTGAGGATTTTCAAGTGTTAGGTTTAGATGTGCGTTTCATTGGTGTTTGGATTCGGACGGAGGTCCGATGTTGATTTGTATTATTAGGTTAAGATATTAGAAGTGTATTTTGCCTTTGCAGAATTTTTGGTCATTCGAAATACAAATAGTTATCTTTCCCGATTTTCGGTAAAAATCGAGTTAAGATAAGAATAAGAATTAAGAAGTTAGTTTGGTAAAGATGAGATTTGCGTGATTAAGACAAATTATATGAATTGAGTGTTATATGAGGATAAATTTCCAAAAAGGAAATTGTATGGATTGATTATGATTTGAATGTGATTGAGTAAAGAGAAAAGGAATGAAATATGGGAAAAAAATTATACCGGCTTTTGATAGTCTAGGTTTCCAACGCGAATGTGTTTATGTGTTCTTGATTGTTCTCGGATGTTGGCTCCGTTTGTTAAGTATCGATTCCGCTTCGCTTCGTTTTGTTTCGGTACTTTTGTATTTCCGATTTCGCATCATATCTGTTTCGCCTTTGATTGTAACCGTTCCGATTCGCTTCTTTCGATTCTGTATTCGATTTGCTCCCGCTTTGTTTCCGCTTTCGCTTTGTTTGTCGTTATCGAATTCAATTTATCCAAGTTGAATTCGCCTCGTTCTTCGTATACGTTTCCTATATTCCGGTTGGGATTCGGTTCCCGGATCGGGTCCCAACAGACACACTTCGCTATGGGTGACGCCACAGGCGATGCCATAGATGGTGTGGCTTGGGCAATCCGTCGACGAAATAGATGTAGGCGACGAGGGAGATGGATTGTGTTGTGGCTAGAAAAACGTGGAAATATGGAAGGAGCACTACCCGACAATTAGAGATTGGAGAAACGTGGAAGCGATTCAAAGAAGTGGAACAACATGGGTTGGTGGATGCACAGACGGTGGAAACTTATGAAGAAGACGATGGGCACGTGTGGGACACGTGCCCACTGTTCTCCAGAAGCATTTATTGCAGGCATTGGCTGGCACGTGCATTACATACGCCACTGAACCCTCCATTGACCGCCACACGCCTGCAGCGTACACGCGCTGACACCCTCCCACCTATTTTTTGTGTTTTAAATGTTTTAAGACCCTAAATTGTCTTTAATGAATTTAATAGAGATTAAATTAATTTAAACTCCTAATAAACTTGAAAAATGTTTTACTAAAATTTGAAATTTGTTTTCAAAGAAACATTTATTAGGAAAGGTTTTGTAATTTAATTTAATTTTTAATAGTTGAATTATTAAATTAAGTTTATTATCGAATCAATAATTAGAATCAAGTAATAGTTTAAAATAATTTCTTTCATAATTGGATTATGTTTGAAATTATAAATATCATGAGATTATATTATTTTGATGAGATAGGAAATTTTTGAATTTTTAAATTCCTCAATAAAATATTAAACACACGTTATGAACGTGATAGTTGTCTTCCATTATTTGAGAATAAAACCAGAATTCTGTTTATTATTTAATTTGTTGAGTAAACTCAAGGTTACTTTAGCTCGGATATGTTTTATCTTAAATTAATGAGTTCTATTTAACTAAAATTGTATGATTTGGATGAGTAAATTCATGATCATATAAATTTGGAGGCAGGGTTAGGAATAATATAGTTGATATATTTTTGGCAAAAGTTGTCACTTAACGGTACTAGGAATCATATGAGGTGTGATTGAAAAGTTGTTTTCTACCTAATTTATTTTAGTTGGTTTGTTGAGCAAACTCAAGATCAATTAATTTTAAATAGGATCCTAGTCCATTAATTTTTTTTTTGATATAATAGTGAGGATTATTATTTTGTAAAAAATAGTGGAAGTAATCAAATAATTTTAAAGTCCTTATTGTATTTGATTTTTGGATATAAACTAATATATTCTTCTTTTATGTTTTTCAGTTATTGAATTTGAAGATGAGTACCGACCTGACATTGAAGAGCATTTTGGATGTTAACAAGATGACTGGACCTAACTTTTCGGATTGGCTGCGAAACCTAAGAATAATTCTTAGGCAAGAGAAGAAATTATATGTCCCTGATAATCCTGCTCCATTTGAACTTTGTTCAGATGCTACTGATGAAGATTGGGAGAAATATCAACGTTATATTGATGACGTTGAACAAGCTACATGTGTGATGATAGCTTGCCTGTCTCTTGAACTTCAGAGATAACATGAGAACATGGATGCACCTACTATGATACTGCATCTTAAGGAGTTATTTGGTGCACAAAGTAGGGTGGAGAGATATCAAATCTCCAAGGCACTATTTCAATGCAAGATGACAGAAGGATCTTCAACGCTTATGTGCTGAAAATGAGTGGGTATATTAAAAAATTGGCCTAATTAGGTTTTATCATGCACTATGAGTTAAGCATTGATTTAGTGATGCAGTCTCTGAGTTTGAGCTTTTCATAGTTTGTTATGAACTTCAACATGAATCAGAAGGACATGACATTGCTTGAATTGTTGAACATGCTTCAGACTGCAGAAGGGCGCCTTAAGAAAGAACCTAGTTCTGTACTTGTTGTCAGTTCTTCTAAAAGCAAGAAAAAGAGTTTTAAGAAGAATAATAACAAGAAACAAAAGGCTTATACTAATGTAGTAAAAGCCAAAGGAGGTGTCAAGAAGAACAGCAATGACAAGGTCACATGTTTTCATTACGGAGTCAACGGACATTAGAAGAGGAACTGCCCATCTTATCTTGCTAGCCTAAAAGATAAAAGGCTTAAAGAAGCTGTCTCTTTAGGTATGTTTATGATTGAGATCAATCTTTCTACTTCTGTTTCACATTCTTGGGTATTAGATACTGGTTGTGGTTCTCACTTATGTATTAACATGCAAATGTTAACAAGGAGTAGATCATTGAAGAAAGGTGAAGTGGATCTGCGAGTGGGAAATGGAGCAAGAGTTGCTACATTAGCTGTAGGAACTTGTAGTTTAACTTTGGCTTCTAACCTTATATTAGAACTTGATAATTGTTATTATGTTCCTGTTATTGCAAGAAACATCGTTTCTATTTCCTGTTTGGATTTGAATGGATTTGTCTTTATAATTAAGGACAATAGTTGTCTTTTTATAAAAATGATGTTTATTATGGATCTGGATTGCTTACAAACGGTTTGTATGAGTTAGACCTAGAAAGGTCAATTCTTAACATAAATAGTAAGAAAAGAAAATTAAGTAACCAAACTCCATATTATTTATGACATTGTTGCTTAGGTCATATCAATGAAACTAGAATCACAAATTACATAAAGAAGGATATTTAGCTCCTTTTAATTATGAATCATATGAAATTTGTAAATCTTGTTTATTAGGAAAGATGACCAATCTACCCTTTAAGGGAAAGGGACAACGTGTTTGTGAGTTACTAGAATTAATACATTCAGATGTATGTGGACCAATGTCCACAAATGCTAGAGGTGGATACTTATATTTCATTACGTTCACAGATGACCATTCTAGATATGGTTATGTGTACTTGATGAAACAAAAGCCTGAATCATTTGAAAAGTTCAAAGAATTTAGACTAGAGGTAGAGAAACAAACTGGAAAAAGTATTAAGACACTTAGATCAGATCGAGGTGGTGAATACTTAGACTACGAGTTTCTTGTTTACTTAAAAGAGAATGAGATTCTCTCACAATGGTCTCCTCCTGCAACTCCACAAAATAATGGAGTTTCTGAGATGAGAAATTGTACACTATTAGATATGGTACATTCCATGATGAGTCATGCAGTCCTTCCTATATCCTTTTGGGGATACGCAATTGAAACTACAATATATCTTCCAAATAGAGTTCTATTTAAATCAGTTGATAAGACACCATATAAGATATGGATTGGTAGAAGACCTAGATGATCACACTTTAAAGATTTGGGGATGTGAAGCTTATGTGAAGCATGCTATATCTGATAAGTTTCAAGCCAAATCAGATAAATGCAAATTTGTGGGGTATTTGAAAGAAAGTTTCAGTTATCAATTCTATCATCCCATTGAGCAAAAGGTGTTTATCTCAAGACATGCTACATTCTTAGAAAGAGAATTTATTCTTAAAGAAAGTAATGAGAGTGAGGTTGAACTTCAAGAAGTTCAAGAACCACAAATTCACGTCGACATGGAACAAAAACCTTAAGTTGATACATTTGATGTACAACCGAGAGTTCAAGAGGCACATAGTCTGCAATGAACTAGTAAGATACGTCGTGCTCCCACTAGATTAGATCTACATATTAAGCATGGAAAGGATAACGTATCACTCATAGATGATGAGCCTACTACTTTTAAAGAAGCAATGTCAGACATCGATTCTTTAAAATAGAAAGAAGCCATAAACTCTGAAATGGAATGCATGTACACTAACTAAGTATGGACTTTGGTGAATGCACCTGAAGGTATAGTACCAAATGGGTGCAAATGGATTTTTAAGAGAAAAACTGACATGGATGGAAATGTACATACTTATAAAGTAAGGTTGGCGGCGAAAGGTTACAGACAAAAACAAAGTGTTTACCTAATCCTTATGCAATCCTTTATCAATAATTGGCTCTATTTATCTAAGTGCATATCCTAACTATTATGACTTATCAAAGTGTTTAGCCTTTATCTTGATTAATTTTAATCTCAACTTACAAACATAATCCATTTCATTCAGAATGGTTTGGCAAAAATTTCTTAGACATTTTATTTCATCAACTTCTAAAAGCATTAGGCATAAAAAAGAAATTAAAAGAAACTACTCAAACATCCTAAAAATGTTCAAAATATCCACAAAATCATAACAAAGAAGCATATCCAACCCCACACCTATTTAAAACATTGTCCCCAATATTTAACAGTAAAGCACAAAAATATAAAAGGTAGGAAATGAAAGAGAAAAGAAAAAGATACTGCCCTATTTTTCTTTTTTGCTTTGGATGGGAAATTTAGCAGGATTACATAGTGGTTAGGTCTGTTATAAGTAATGGGTGTTGTTATTGGCTCGTCGAGGTGTGACTTGAGTGGTAATTGTATGAAAAGAGGATATTTTAGAGTTTTCTAGCTGTGCCCTTTAAATTTTCTCTTAATGCTCATATATTTACATGATTACAAGAGACATACATAGTTTCAATACATGGGTGTGTAAATTTTACACGTTTATAGTTTGATACATGCTCTAAGGATATAGTTATGTCTAGATATTTAAATGGGTGTGTCAAATCTTACACGACTGTGTATCTTTGTGAGTTAGCTCCTCCAATATCACAACAATTTGTTACACGTGCAAGATACACGTGCATGTGCGAGTACTTACAAAGGTATATGAGTTCTCACAGAGCTGTTTATCTTTGAAACATCTTGCATTCCTTGTTTTTTTTTTCTTGATTCATCCAAATTCCATCCTTTTTTAGTCTATAAGGTAAGTAAAACATACAAAACCTAAAGAAATTTGACAAACATAAATGAAATAAAACAAAACAAAATAATAGATAAGCTTAAGGTGCCTCATAAGAGTGTTTTCATTTAACATAATTGGTTCAATGGTGTAATCATTTATCCGTCAGGATTAGTTTTCTCTATCTTAAAAGCATCTTGCGATAATGAATTAATGAAACCAGTTGAAAATATAGGACAATCTATATTAGGGGATTTAATAATATCATGATTTTGAAATTTAATCATATCCCCATTAAACTCTTTTGTTATAGCTTTATTATGCACATTAAATTTTGTCCTTACAATTTTCATAAATGACCTTCCTAACAAAATGGGTGCTGATTAATCATCATTTTCTATATCCAAAACATAGATTTTAGCAAAAAATCCTTTACTATCACCTTGGGATATGCATTAGACCTATCTGTCAATTGAATCACCACTGCCATCATTTCCAATGGTTCTAATATGAGAGTTAATAATTAGAATAATGCATGATGTTTATGGATGTACCTAGATCTAACATTGCCTTTTCTATTCTAGTCTCACCAATAGTGCAAGGGATGAAGAACATACTTGGATCTTTGCACTTCTCAAGAAAATTTTTTTGAATTACTGTTGAAATATTTTCATTCACTTTAATTTTCTCAATTCTTTTTAACTTTTTCCTTCTTTTCATTATACAAAGTTCTTTCAAGAATTTAGCAAATTTAGGTACTTGTTTAATCGCATTGAAATGGGAGATATTTACCTCACACCTTTGGAATGTCGCATATAAATCAACATCATGCTCTCGTCTCCAGTTATCCTTTAATTCTTCTAGAGAAGGAGGAAGTATACCTAGGGGAGAGTAGGTAACTCATCCTCAGATTCTAGTTTAGTAGAATTAGGTGCTGGAAATAGATTTGTCAGCTCTGTTTTGATCTCTTTTTGTTGGGGACCCGATCTCGGAACCGGACCCCAATCGGAAAATGGATCAAAAACGGATCAAAAAGCAAATGAAACAGAACGGACAACAACACAAATCGAATCATATAGCGAAACAAAGCGAAGCAAACACGAATCGGAAACAAAAGCGGAAACATATCGAAAACGAATCAAAATAGAAACATAAGATGAACGAATCAAAAGTGAAGCGAATACGAATCGAATAACAAATTAGAAAGCAAAATCGAATACGAACGACGTAAGAATCAAAAGCGAATCGAATCAAAAGCGGTACAAATGATTCATTCGAACTAAAACAAATGTCCGACATTTGGGAACAAAATCTTAGAAATAACTATCGCGTTGGAAACTTAGACTAAACCTATCCAAAATCGGTCTATTTTTTTTCTTTCTTTCTTTTCCATTTCTTTCATCTTTAATCAATCTCATACAAATCAAACAATACAATTTCCCTTTTTGGAAATTTATCCTTAATCTCATACTAATCTGAAATTACTTGATTCTTCTTATTCATCATTTTTCAAACATATTAACAAATCCTATATCTTATTCTTATTTTTTTCTTTGCCATACAAATTTTGGCAGCATAACGACTGTATTTTCATAAACCCAAACCTGCAAAGGGTTTTAAAGCTCACTTCTATGTATACTAGCTCAATCAAACCACACAACTCCTCGGACTTTCCATCTGGAATCCAAACTCAATCCAACACACATTATCCAAATCCAATTAATATTAATTTCTTAATTCAATATACAAATCATAAATCATCATACATAATGTCGTAATTCAAGTCTTTATACAAATTCATCATTCAATCCATCCAATCCCAAAAATCAATCATATTTATATACAATCACAAATCATATCCATAATCATACACAAATACCATCCATAACTTAATTCAATACGCATGTCCAGAATTCATATACATTCCCATAATGAATACCCAACACACTTTAATGGCATTCCAAGCCATTTACATAACCCAAACTAAAATCCCAAATACATAAAACACAAGCTAAGCAAAATCGAACAAAGGTCTTGACTTTCTTTCATCCGATCTCCTACTCGATACCTGGAGATGGGGATGAAAGGGGGGGTGAGCTTATAGCTCGTGGATAATATGTTTATAATTCGAAAAATAAGAAAAAAAATCATTTTCAAGCAGTTTGCCATTTATAAATATTTCACATTCGGAAATTTATCAAAAACTCATTTTCAAACTTTTCAAGACATTCATAAACAATGTCCAAAAATTTCACGGTAGACAAATCCTCAAAAGTTTATTCCTCATGAATTTCGCAATTTTTCAAAACAATCATAAATACTTATTAATCCAAAAATCTCAGTTTTTTCACAAATCACGAACAATTCAAAAAAACATGAATGCAAATCACACATATAAACAAAAGCAAAAGCATATAACACATCGGAATGGTTTGGGTCGGTCCAAAGCGAACGGATCGCACATTTCATATAGCGGTCACATGCGGAATCTAAACGCGTACTACACTTTCTCGCATAACGGTCCAGTGTAGCCGCGACTTATGGGAGTCCGAAATCGAAGCTCCAGTGTCACTAGCAGGCAGGAAAAGCCTTTAAAAAAAGAGACAGTGCACTGACTCACTTATGTGACCTAACCAAATCCACATAACACATAAATCATACTCAAAAATCGAACTGCCCAAAGGCACATTTCAAAAACTTAATTTCATATCGTGTCATCTCATATTCTAACATAATGTCAATTATTCACAATGTCACACAATTTCACATATCAAAACTTCAATCATAATTCAAGCACTCAAGAATGCAATCCAATTTGCAATTCATCAAAATCATAAGTCAAACGAAATCACATTCTTTCAAAACAATGAAATCCTCAATATAAACATTTTTCAAAATTTTCAAATCTTTCGAAGAATAACGAATTCGATAATTATTGCAATTTCTTAAATCATTCCTAAAAACAAGGAATTTTTGTTGGCCCTGAATTTTTCTTGATTAATAAAGCATGATTTAAATTAATTATGAGGTTTGATGGATAAAGTTTTGGATCTACTTGTTATGTAAATGTTAGTAGAATTTATTATATGGTTTGGTTATATTAAAAGTGGCAAGAATGCATAAGGGCATTTTAGGCAAGTCGCTTAAGGTTATAAGACTTAAGGCTTAAATGAAAGGGCAAAATGGACATTGCACACTTATTAAGGGTATAAAAAGAAGAAGAAAGATTTGTTTTGTTTGGAAATGGAAGAAGAAACCGTGGAAGAGAGGAGAAGAAGAGGAAAAATTAGGGTTTTGGAAATTTAGAAGATTTAGAAGAATGTGAAGCATCTACAAGAAAGTACAAGACTCAACCCTTCTTGATTTGTTGAATGAATCATGTTTAGTGATCGTTAGAAGTGAAAAATGAAGTGGAATGTGTGAAGTGAGTTGTTGTTGAATGTTGTTCTAGGGTTAACAATGTTGTTGTGTTTGTGAATGATTTTTATGTTGAAATGAGTTTAGAAATGAAGTAGGAATGATGATTTAGGGTTAAGATGAGTTATTTGTGAATTATGGGAAGTATGAAGATGAAAAATGTCGAAAAATAAGTGTTTGGAAGGTTTCCGGTCTCGCACGACGTGGCACACGCAGGCGTCCACGTCACGGCGCACACAGGCGTCCACGTCGCGGTGTGCGCAGGAGCCCACGATGCGGCACGCACATGCGCCCACGACGCTGCGTGTGCGAGCGCCCTCACCACGGCGAGCTTCTGGGTTTTGTCGCGGCGAACTCTAGCATTTTACGCCGCGGCGAGCTCCTGCTTTCCTGCACAGACATATTTTGGTATTTTGGACATAACTTTTGATGTAGATGTGTAAATGAGGTGATTTTTAATTCGTTGTAAAATAGAGACAAAGGTATACAAGTTTTATGAAGAAAGGAAGTTTTGAATTAGTCTTTAAAGATCTCAAATTTTGAATGGAAGTTGAGTATAAATTCTTGTTTCAACAAAAGGAGAGCCTCAATATGTTTGGAGTATAACTTTTGGATTTCTGAAACAAATTGAATGATTTTGGAGTCATTAGAACTTAAGACAATGGGGAAACTTTTTCTAGCAGAGAATATTACCAGATTTTGTCATTTACTTGATCATAGTGATCATGAAAAATTGACCCGAGTGTTTGAACTTTTGGAAGAGCTTGAGTTTTTAGAATTTATCTTAGTGAATATGCAATATTTGGGTCTTCAAATTGTATTCCTATTCAATTGGGAATTTTATATTTGATAAAGGAAATCAACGAAGGCAAGAGGATCAAGAGGAGAGGTATCTTTTAAGCATGTATCCAAGCAAGGAATTCAGGTGGGTTTCATGTTTATAATTTAGAAATGAGCCAATAAAGTTTTCTCCCAAATCAAGAATGATTTCAATTACTTCATAAATATTGTTTTGTTTCTTTTGAATGATTTGCAAAATTGCTACATGTTTCGGTATGTGAACTTTTTTGATGAATTTCAAAATAAGATGGGAATGCATTGAAACATTTTATGTTATGCCTTGGAAAATTATGGCATTTTGTATCTTCAAAAAAGAAATAAAAGAGCATGAAAAGCATGAAATGAATATGTGCTTTGTTTGGGCAAGAGATGAACGTTTCGTTAGTCATGTGCACGTCGACATATAGCCTTCTCCCTGCTGCCCGCTTGAGGCCACGAGATCCTGAGAAATCGAACTCGTTTTGTTCACGGTATAAGCTTCGGTTTATCCGTTTTGTTCCACGGAACTCTCGCGCCATTTGTTTGTGCATTGCATCTTTAAATTGTCAAGTATGTTGCCTAAATTGAGTGTTTTGTATTGATGATTAAATAGATATGTGTGTTGATGTGATGACATTTTCAACTATGAGTTTTGAATTCAAATTTTCGAATTTGACGAGAATTTGGGAACAAAACATTTTATGAACTCATTATGATTTTTATATGACAAATGAACATTTCAACGGTTTTGCTTGTTCTTCGTTATAAACTTGTTACCCGCGAGCTATAATGTTGGACCCCATACCCCACTCGTAGGTGTTTGGGGGTTATACCCCGGCGTGTGTTTACGGGTTATACCGCGGCATCCAACGTTAATCAGTATTGTCCTCTTTGGGAATCGAACTCGCGACCCCTCAAGGTTTTGTTATTTCTAAAAACACGCCTCTTACTATTGAGCCAGTTACCGCAGGGTACCCATCGGGACACCCGAAGGTCATTCCGGCATATATCCTACGATGAGGGCAATCGATCACTACACTCCCTTCATATGGCATGGTAACATAAATCACTTGTAAAGCATCATAAGAAGATCACAATATTTTAAAACCCACTTTTTCCTCATTACATTTCACAAAATCGAAGTCTACATTGTCTGTCCACAATATTCGTATGTACATCATCAGAAACCTAATACAATATTACTACGTGAATGAGGAAAGTGTATCAAAATTATCTAAACCACCCAAAAAAAACTCCCTAGCAGACCGACCTTTGAGCCATGATCTCTCCAATCGCAATCTACTCGGCTAGTAGAGCCTCTTTAGCAGCTAGAGTTGTCT
This sequence comes from Erythroxylum novogranatense, assembly GCA_029891385.1. Classification (NCBI taxonomy): domain Eukaryota; kingdom Viridiplantae; phylum Streptophyta; class Magnoliopsida; order Malpighiales; family Erythroxylaceae; genus Erythroxylum; species Erythroxylum novogranatense. The sequence goes on along the minus strand of JAIWQS010000254.1, from coordinate 156,056 downwards.
CTTGGTCCTGAAAAGACAACGATGCAATTTTGGTGAGTTTTGTGAACTCAATGAGGTAACCATCATCTATGGTTCGCTCAATTCATGCATCACATTATCGCACATAACATAATATTCACTTCATTGCATATTCACAATTTTCGCATGTTTGGAGCAAATAACTCATTCAAAACATATTCTAAAGCAAACAATTAATTGAGTGAGTGTAACACCCCACTCCCGCATGACCCGAACCCAACATCGACAGTGATATCCGAGTCCGTGCCCTGAGAGGGTGGCGTACTACATCACTCATTCAAAACTCAATACCAAAACTTCTTTTTTTTTAAACATACACCTACTGTACATATTATGCGGAAAACATTTTACATAAATAATCATCAGCGAGTTCAATGACCACGGGGGCCCTTTTATAAATACAATTTATATCAGTCTGTTGATTTCACAAATTGACCTAATCATTAATACAAAAATTCAGAAAACAAAAATACATTAATGCAGATGCGAACTGATCCCGATCGCTTTTCTATTTCATTAACTAGCAGAAGCCATACGCCTGTTGCCTAACGGGGTATTCTTCTGAGTCCTGAAAAAATAATGGCAAATTTTAGGTGAGTTTTGCGAACTCAGTGAGGAACCATCATCGATGGTTCACTCAATTTATGCAACACATCAATTCACATATCACATTTTCACATTGTTGCATATTTAATCACATTGCACAATTTCAATGAAGCATAGACCATTTATTCCTTTCATTCAATCAGACCCATATAACCAAATTGTTTCATGTAATACTCAAACATGTCATAGTTGCATAAGACATTTTACCTTCCATTCAATCAAAGAAGTGTAATACAATACATATGTAATGCGCATGTGACCCTTTTTTTAATTTATTACGGTGTTGTGACCGAGCGCCTAAACTGTCCCAATATGGGCGCGTTAATCTGTGAGCCTGAGGCTCTGAACTGTCCTAATATGAGCGCATTAATCGTTGAGCCAGAGGCTCTGAATCACTGTGGGCTCGAGGCCCAAACACGTTAAGCTTTTAGCTCTCGATGGCTGCTTCGGTCACAACTCTCATTAACTGACCATGCATTCATGTATGAAATGCATATGTCCCAATTTAACAGTAAATGCATCACAATTATCCACATGTTACAAAGAGGCAGTAACTGTATCACAACCAATTCCCGTATCACAATTTATCACATCACAATCGAACCCAAATTATTACATTCAAACAATTATTTCACAACTATTCACAATATAATCACAATCACGATCTATCACATTGAAAACACGAAGGTCTCAAATTTTCAGACAAATAACACTTCTATGTCAAAATCTCCCAATACATCGGGCACCTTCAGTCCGGAATCAGTCATAAACAAATGCAAGGCCCACCATTATTCTCCACAGTGTTATAAGTGCAAAATTATAAACAATCAATAATCGAGAAACCATCTAGGTTACTCACCAATAGCTTCCGAGCTAATGCCGGGAAGTCTCGGCAGCGTCCGTGGGATGACGTTCCAACAGAGCCTTTATAACAATCACAATAATCACACATTACCAAATGCACAATCAGAAATATTAAATAATGCACTTGTAGCAATTTAGATGTGTACAATGCATGTTCGTGACATTTCCAGCACTATTTTACAAATTCCTGTCCCAAAAATTTCTTCTACACATTAGAAGCTCGTAGATATCAAAATCACTCAATTTGGACCTCTATAGGTCCAATTATTAGTAAAACATGGATCGAAAAAATCATTACCCGGTCTCCTCACTTTGACCTAACCAATTCCCATTCATTTTAGCTCTAAAAATTCCCAATTTCACAAATAAATGAAATTAAATGTTTCACGAATCCGACGCCTCGAGAATCAGGTCAATCGGATGTCGGACGAAAAAGTTATAAGCAAAAGAGTGGAGAGAGGTCAGTTCAGAAAAAATACACATCCTAGTCGACTAGTCAGAGGTTGTAGTCGACTAGTGCAGGAAAAATACATGTCCTAGTCGACTAGTGCAGGTTGTAGTCGACTGGAAGCTTTATTCTTTCTTTTTGCCAACATCCCAACTTTCACAAGTCATAACTCCTTGCTCCGAACTCCAAATTGAACAAACTTGGTATCAATTTCAAGATAAAAGAGAGATCTACAAGTTTTATGAAGGACACAAAAACCAATTTTATCTCTAAGGTTGTCAAAAATGCAACCAAAGTTACTACCTACAACCAAAGTTACTGCCTGCACAATGTTTAACAAAACAGTATACCAATTTGCAAAAATCATAAATTTTCATTACTTTTGCCAAAAATTCAAAATTTTATATCAAAAGAAAGATCAAAGCATGTTATACAACTTTTATGAACAACTTGGAAGCCAATTCCATCTCTAAATAACTCAAATGCTCAAACAAAGTTTCAGTCTACCTAAATGATTCTCAACAGAAACCCAATCTTCCAAAATTCATAACTTCTCATTCCCTTAGCGAAAAATTCCATTCCATATAGCAATAAAAATCTCAGACAATATACTACAATTCTCAAGAGAACTTCAAAGAAAATTCCCATTCAAACTATGTCAAATCCTCACATTAAGGTGGTTGTCCTGTTAGGGTTTATGGAAACAACCTGTATCCTAAACTATAACAAAACTTTATAAATTTATATCTAACAATCCTTACACTAAAAATTCGCATAAAATACCTCCTTAGAAAGCTACAACAATCCTCTACAACTTTCCAGAATGTCACTTGAGCCAATTTCACCATTAACAGTCTCAAATAAATATCAAAACACAAAAAGCACAAAACTTATACCCTTAGAGCATTTGCACACCAAAACACACTTTGGACTGAATTACCACCTGAGCATTATCAAACCATAACTTACAAACTACATATCGAAAAATATCATACTTAGTGGCCTTAGAAAGCCAACACAAAAATCTTAAACATTCATGAAGACCAAATTAAAAAATTCAGTCCAAATCAACCAAAAAAAATCATCAAAGTTTCAAGTCTCAAGGTTCAGATTACTGTTCCTACAGCACCTACAACTCACTTTTCATGCCAAATTTAAAACCCTTAAAGCCATAATTGGACAAAACTTCCTTCATATGAAATCTATCCATACTTATTAAGTTTAATTTAAGCCAAAGTTCATCTCCATAGGACAACCATGTCAAAAGTTATGAGCAAAAATCTAAAACCTACACAAGGTAACATTTTCCAGATTTCATATCCAACTCAACTTATTTCATTCTAACACCAATCCTACATCAATAAGCATCCAATTTAGTCTCCAATTCAATCCCAAATTCATCTAAACATTCACTTGAATAAAAAAAAGCACCAATTGGCAGAAGACAACACAACATCTTCTTACTTGAATTTACCACTTATCTAACATCATTCTAACATCAAAACCCAATTCAAAACATAATCATCATTCATCCTCAATTAATCAAGAACACATGCTATCCATTTCAACCAACACAATTCTCATGCAATTAGATGTATAAGATGTCCCAATTATGCATTTAACTAACATAAAACACAAAACTTACCTATTAAAGCTCCAATCTTCCAAGCTTCACCAACTCACCAACTTTTCTACTCCACTTTTCATACCCACGACATTCACCAACACAAGGCCTAGGTTTTGATTTATGTGTGAAATAAAGGAGGAGTAAGCAATTAACAAAGAAGAGCCTTGGTTTAGGTGAAGAAGAGTAGCAATTCTAGCTCAAAAGAAGAAGAAAAATCGATGAAGGAGAAGAGGGAGCACCATCGGATGAGAGAGGAGAAAAGAATCACTTAAAAAGCCCTTTTTCCCTTTCTAAAATGGAAGTAACGAAAAGCCTCCCACAAGTGGTTTAATTTGATAACCTTTAATAATAAGACTAATTCATATGTTTTTCACAATAACACGTATGCCGGAAAATGTCATGAATGCATGTACAATCATGTGCATACACAAAAATTACAATTTATGCATATATGGAGGCCATACTAGGCATGACCTCACCGAGATACGTTTATACATTCATAACCCATTCCAATTTACCATTTTACCCTTCCCATCGGTGATGGGATGTTACAGTGAGACCGTCTAGGTTACTCACAGGTTGCTCCTGAAGCTAACGCCTGGAAGATCCAGCAACGTCTGGAAGTTGATGTTCCAGTTGCTCCTCTATAACAAATAGCATACATGATATCAAAATTTGCACCATTAAGAGTGTTCAACAATGCACATGTATGAGATGTATTATGTATAATGCATGTTCATTCTAAATCTCGGGTATCGCTCTTTGATTCTTCTCAACACTATCCCATACCAAAATTTATTCAAGCATAACTAACACTTAGGTTTATGCATCTCTAAAACTATTGAAATCATAATTCATTTGTCACCGGCTTACTTTCAGACTTTCTGAAATACCCTTTCGGGTTTAATGTTCACATTCAACCAGGAGGCAAAACTTGTGAAATTTGAACTCACTCTCTTCTAGAAAAGTGTTCCTCTATCTTGCATCTTTCCATTGACACCAATTTCACTCAATTTGGTTCAGTAATTTGGAAGATATGCCTCAAACATTTTTGGACTGTTCCTTTCCAAAATAGTGTACTATATCCAAATTCCATCCAGAAATTGAACACCTTAGAGACTGAATCGAGATTCATCTTCTTCATATGATTTGTATCTCTATTACTCTAGTTTACTAAAAATCAAGAATCACCTCAATTGGAGTCTTAAAGACCAAGATATCCTCAAAATACTGAAATATGTTCAGTAAAATATCCAGTTCATACTCCTTCCACAGATACCCTTACTTTGATTCAATCAATCATTTCTAATTTAATACCAAAAACCATAAATTTTTGTGCAGAGATAAATAAATGTGTTAGGAATCCAATGCTTCAAAAATTAGGTCATTTGAAGGTCTAGAGAAGAAGTTATGGCCAAAAGACTCCAACACATTTCTGCCCTTACTTGGAATGTACATGCCTCAGTACGAATGCCATAACTTTTGCTACAGATGTCTGATTGACTTTATTTTTAGACCATTGGAAAGAGGACTTTTGGATCTAAAACTTTCATGAAGACCTCAAAGGCCAATTCTATCATCTAGCTTCTATATCGTCTCACTTTTGCATCGTCTCACTTTCCTTTCGTCTGCTTTTCTTCCGTCTACTTTTCTATCGTCTGCTTTTCTATCGTCTACTTTCTATCGTCTGCTTTTCTATTGTCTGCTTTTCTATCGTCTACTTTCTTCCATCTGCTTTTCTATCATCTGCTTTTCTATCATCTGCTTTCTATCGTCTGCTTTTCTATCCAGAACGTCTCCACTTCCAAGTATCATAACTTTTGACTCCGATATCCAAAATTTACAATCTTTATACCGTTGGAAAGATAAAAGAAAGATATACAACGTTTCAGAGGCAAATTTGTCAGAATCTATCTAAATCAGGTCTAGATTTCCTCCCGAAGTTGGAGCACGAATTTTCGTTCAACTCTCAACGTCCTACACCCAGTTCTCAACTTCGTGACAACTTTTGAGACTCTTAGAGACAAAACTGAAATTCGATGTCTTCATACGAATTGTAGCCATATATTCCTAGTTTACTTCGAATTAAGAATCATCTCGTTTGGACAACCACAAAAAAAGTTATGGATAAAAGAATGAAACATACTCAGTGAGAAATTTTCCAGATTTTCTAACTTTCAACACTTTACGTCACCAAAACACCAAAAGTTTTCTCAAAAAATAATTTAACACTATAACTGAATTTATTTCTCCCCAACTACCCAGTATTTATGAACAAATAGATAAAGTACATTTTCCATGCAGATGGCAGTAATTTATTAACTTTATTTCTCAAATCCCTAACTGTAAGGGATTTCTCCACCACTTACCTGCTGAAAACTCCAAAATCTTCAAGCCCTAAACTCCACACGTTTTTATGTACTTCTCTTAGTACAATGACCAACTTCTCGCTTTTCTTAAGGCAGAGAACACAAATGGCAAAGTAAGTTTGGTGAAAGAAAGGAAAAACACCGAAGTCCCTTAGAAGATATTTTGATGGAAAACTCTGTGTTTAAAAGAGAGAAGTTTTAGAAAGATGATAGCAAAGAGAGGACTTGGACAAGCCTTAACTTGTCAATTCTCAAAGAATAGTAACCTACTCCTAGCTAGAGTACAAGGCCTAAGTGACACTTGTCACTTACCCAATACCCAATTTCCAACTTAGTTTCTTTTGAACTAACTCCCTTGACTGTCATCTTTACAATCTAACTATCTCCAAAGCTTCTTTTAATTATTTCTTATTTTCTATTATATCTATCTTTCTCAATACTCCATAACTTCACCAACATATACAAATATAATATTTCCACAAATCACTAATATTTTCAATGTAAATGTCCATAACTCTAAAAATTCATAGGTCAATCCAATCATACCTGGAATTATTCATGAATGCATGTACAATTATTTTCATGTGCAAATAAATCTACTATTCATGTATAAGTATAAGGCATATCATGCATAAACATGAAAGTGCATCTCTAACTCTCATTAGTCACTCACATTTACCATTCTACCCTTCCCACTAGTAATGGGATGTTACAACTCTCCCATTCTTAAAGAAATTTTGTCCTCGAAATTCTTACCTGCTTGCTCGAATAGGTGGGGATATTGTCTCCTCATATACTCCTCTGTCTCTCATGTTGCTTCTTCAGTTGAGTGGTTCCTCCAAAGGATTTTTACCAATGGAATAACCTTGTTCCTCAACTGCTTAATCCGTGATCCCACAATCTTGATCGACTCCTCAACATAGCTTAAGTTACTAGCAACCTAAATCTCCTGAGTCGGTATCACATGTGTCAGATCCGATCGGTATCTTCGGAGCATACTCACATGGAACACATTATGCATTTGAGACATCTCATTCGGTAAAGCTAACTTATAGGCCAAAGGCCCAATCCTTTCTATGATCTCATAAGGACCAATGTACCTAGGGCTCATGTTGGACCTCGAATCTTTTTGTAAGCTAGGACTATTAAACGAGGAACTTTTGGCAATTAGCTATGTGTAAATAAGAGGAGAATTTATGAGATTGAAAGGAAATGTAAAGGGAATTGATTTAATCAAGGTGAGTTGAAAAATGTTCTGAACATGGTTCAGTATTTTGAGAAATTCTTTATCTATGGAGATCCGATTGAATTGATTCTTAGGGGAAAATAAAATAAAGACATAGGGCTACAATTTGTCTGAAGGAAGTGAATTTTAATTTAGCCTCTAAGATTGTCAATTTTTGGATGGAAATGAAGTGCTGAAAAATGTGTTAGCAAAATGACAGTCCGAGATGTTTGGACCATAACTCTTGAGGTAGTGCTCCAAATTAAATGATTTTGGATTTCATTAAAAAATTAAGACAATGAAGAACATTTCTCTATAAGGAAGTTCTAGCAAATTCTTTCAATTTGATGATTAGAAAAATGTTCTAAGTTAAGCATGATTTTATGATATTTTGAGACTGTCATATTTGATGACTTTGAGGAATTAATCAGCATGTTAATGTGATTAATTAGCATGTTAATGGGAATTAATTAGCATGTTAATTTGACTAAGATCATGTGGCATGAATTAATTAAATTAAGGTAGAAAGATGACATGAGGGGCAAAGTGGTCAAGCCACTTAAGCTTCTAAGGTTACAATGCATATTAGTAAGGGCATTAGGGTCAAAAGACATGTGAGTTGGATTTTTAAAGAAGAGACCCACGAAATTGAGAGAAGAAAGAACAAAGAACAGAGGGAAAAGAGAGAGTTGTCGTGGAAAGGAGAGAAGAAGGAGAAGAAATCGTGGAAAGCTAGGGAAAAAGGGAGATTTTCGTGGAAAAGAACAAGAAATCAAGAGTTTCAAGGTTAGTTTTTCATCTTTCCATCTTGTTTATTGAAGAAATAGGTTGTAGTTTTGTAATGGAGAAAACCTTAGAGAGAGAGAGTGGTTGGAGGAAGAAGAAGATGATGAAAGCCATAGGGCTTTTGGGTTTCTAAGCTAGGTTTGGAGTTTTCTAACCTAGATTGATTATGGATGGGTTAGATTAGAGCTTGGTTAGGGTTTATGGTGATTATGGAAAATTGGAGATTTTCCAAATAAATTTAAATTCATGGAATTGTGTTGTTGTGTTTAGGAAATCAAGAGTCTATTCAAGGGCAAGAAGAAGGAGGCCATTGAATTGGGATTTCCAAGTGTATAAGGTGGGTAAATTATTTATAGTTGTTGTGTGAGATGAGCAAAATGCATGATGTGTGGATTATGTGTTAAATGACTTGTATGAATTGTTGATATTTCATTATGATATACACCTTTATGATAAAACGATTGAATTGTGTTTATGACATGTTAGGCATTGATAATTGCTTGACATTTTGAGATGATTGTTATGCCATTGAATTGAACCATGGCATTTTGAACATGAATGATTGATTTGAGCATGATAATGCTATGCCTTGTATTATGGCATTTTGATTAATGAAAAGAAGAAAGATTATGAAAATATGAAAATGTGATTATGTGCCTTGTTTGGGCGAGAGAGGAACCGTTTCGTAGTCACATCGACGTTGACATAATGCCTTCTCCCGACAGCCCACTTGTGGCCCACGAGATCCAAAAATGGACTTGTTTCGTTCACGATGCAAACTTTGGTTTCATCGTTTTGTTCACGGAACCCTCGAGCCAATTGATTGTGCATTGCATATGATATGTTTAAGCTATGCTTTGAATTGAATTTCATCCATTATGTGATCATGTTATGAATTGTGAAGTGCGAATGAAATTGCCAATGTTGAACCTTCATTGTGAATGGTTCTATGCCTATATGTGTATGATTGTGTGGCTCAACGCCAATGGCTATAAATATTTTAGCCACTGAGTTGTGAAGCTCAACCCAATATTTTTTCCACTCCTCAGGTGCAGGCCAAGAAGATCAGTGAATCCTTGCAAGACATTGGGACAAAGAGATAGTTAGCTTTTGTACTAAGCAACACTATGTATAACTTATTTAGAATACCAACCATTGAGCATCCTTCTGTATTGGATTTAAGTTATGATGTGTATATTGATATGTAAATGAAGTGTTACAATTGTCTACTTTGTTTAATTATGAGAATGTGAATTTGAGGATTCCCTTTTGTATATGATTTGTCTTCTTGTTAGTTGAGCATCAATTGCATTTTTGTACTTGCAGTAAAGCTATGAATGAAAGCTTTGTATGAGCTTCATTTTGTCTTGGAAATGAAAATGAGAACTTGAAAAGTTCCCTTTGTATTATTGTCGATTTTCAATTTGAATGTGTTGGATGTGTATAGTCTAATTGTTGAGATTGCCAATTGTTGCTTGTGTTAGGATAGCATGTTGGAGTTGGAAAGCTTGTGTGTGATGAATTTGGATTTTAAAGTTGAGAGTTATGAACATTTGTAAGGGATGATGTTGTATGGGAAGTATGAACTTGAGGGCTTTGGTGAATGATGAAAATTTGGGTGTTATATGAGTTATTCGAGTTGAGATTTGGGAGTTTGTTGCATTTAGATTGGTATTTGTTTGGTTATGGAGTTGTGTTACACTTGAAGAGTTGAATTTGGGGACTTTGGGAATGTATAGGGTGTTAAGATGGAAGTTGGAAGCATTGCAGAGGCTTTATAAGGTGTTTGGACCCCTTTGTCCAGTGTATGTCCGTTAAACGGACATGGATGTCCGTTTAACAGACCTTCTCGGGTAAAAATGGGGTGTTTGGCCAATCTATGGCCGTTAAACGGACATGCATGTCCGTTTAACGGACATTCTCAGGTCAGCTACAGTAATTTGCGATTTTGACCAGTTTAAAGGTCGAATCTCGCTTTGACATCTCTAATACGAGTTGTAGATCTCGATGTCTTCTTTCTAATGGTGCAAAAACAAAAACAATTAGACATTTTTATAAAACGTTATGGCATTTGCGCCAAGAGAGGCGCAAATCGATTTAGGGTTTAAACATGGTTTATTCCTTTGGGCATAACTCCCTCATCCGACCTCCGATTGAGTTAATTCTTAGACCAATAGATTCCTAAGATATGTACCTTTCTCTCTATAAAAAAATTTGTATCATTTGGAATTGATTTGAGAGAGTTTACATTAAAGTAAGTAAGAGGTCGGTTAGGAGAGCATGTTTGGGGTATGATCCCTGTTACGCTTTTTAAGCATATCTTAAGTTGTATAACTCCGTTTGAGGTGATTCTTGCTCCCAATTAAAAAAGAGACTTAGAGCTAGGATTTATATGAAGAAGTCAAGTTGAAATTTTGATTTGAAGGTTTCCAACTTCTATTTGCAAACAGGAGAATTGAGTTCAAGCATAGCGACTGTTTGTACGAGCACACCGTTGAGCAGATTGTGAGCAAATTTTTGGGATGTTATAAAAAAAAGAGATAGTAATGAGTATGAATTGATAATGTCTGATAAGGGTTCAATGAAAGAACCTTTTCGAGGTAATATCCACGCTCAAGGTTTCATGTTTTCGTAAGAGGGTTGGGTTCCGAAATCGGATTCCAACAGCTCAACTTGCCTTTTTTACCGAATCTCAAAACTCCCCTCTAGCGTGATACTCTCAAAAATACTCTATCTCCTACACTGTACTCCATATCACGTCGGTGTTGATCCACATAACTCTTTTGCCTATCCTGAGCCACTTTAATTCGGCTTCAGATCAACTTCACCTTATCCACTGTGTTCTGTATCAACTCTGGGCCTTCCATCATTCTCAAGCCCTCTTCGTCCCAATACAATGGCGATTGACATTTTCTACCTTACAATGCCTCATACGGTGCCATTTCGATACTACTGTGGTAATGATTATTGTAGGCAAACTCTATCAATGCCATATACCGATCCCAAGCTCCTCTAAACTCCAATACACAAGCTCTAAGCATGTCCTCAACAGTCTTGATTGTCCTCTCACTCTATCCATCTTTCTGACAATGAAATGTTGTACTGAAGTTCAACTTAGTTCCCATGGCAGTCTGCAAGGTCTTCCAAAATCTCGAAGTAAATCTCGGATCCCTGTCCGATACTATAGACACTGGTACTCCATGCAGTCTCACCACCTCATTTACATACTTCTGGGCCAACTGATCAAGTGAGTTATTCTCTCTCACTGGTAAGAAATGGGCCGATTTAGTCAACCGGTCCACCATGACCCAAATAGCATCATGCTGCCTCGGAGTCTTAGGCAAACCCATGATGAAGTCCATAGTGATCCGTTCCCATTTTCACTCCGGAATGGGCAACGAATTCAACTTCCCTACGGGAGCCTGGGGCTCCGCCTTCACTTGCTGACATGTCATACATCTAGACACATACTCAGCTACTTGCTTCTTCATTCTAGGCCACCAAAAATGTTGCTTCAATGTGTTATACATCTTGGTAGTACCAGGATGCATAGCATAGGCGGCCATATGAGCTTCCTCAAGGATCTCCTTCCTCAAATCATCCACATTAGGTACACACAACCTCTGTTTCAACCACAAGGTCTCATTCCTCAATTCAAACTCGGAATCCGGATTTGTCTTCACTTTCTCTATAAGCTTTACCATATTAGAATCTTTGTTCTGTACTCTTCTGATTCTATCATGTAGCTTTGGCCTCAACTTCAAAGTAGCAATTAGGGCCTCATCTTGTTCCAGATTCAGCTCTACATTTAGAGCTCTCAAATGAATCAGATTAGGTAACCTCGATAACTGAATCTGAGTTGTACTAAAATTAGACTTCCTGCTCAAAGCATCTGCCACCACATTAGCTTTCCCTGGGTGGTATTCAATAGTACAATCATAATCTTTCAATAACTCAATCCACCTCCTCTGCCTCAAGTTTAACTCCTTCTGACTCATCAAATATTTCAGACTCTGATGATTAGTATATATCTGGAAAGTCTCCCCATACAAATAATGTCTCCAAATCTTTAGAACAAAGACAACTGCAGCTAGCTCTAAATCATGTACCGGATAATTGATCTCGTGAGACCTTAATTGTCTCGATGCATAGGCAATCACCTTGTCATACTGCATCAGTATACATCCCAATCCTTGATGCGAAGCATCACTATACACCACATATCCTCCGGTCCCTGATGGAATGGTCAACACCGGTGTAGTCGTCAATCGATGTTTCAGCTCCTCAAAGCTCTTCTGACACTCCTCGTTCCAACTAAACACTACATTCTTCCTCAGAAGCTTTGTCAGAGGGGCCGAGATCAAGGAAAACCCCTCGATAAATCTTTGGTAATATCCAGCTAATCCTAGGAAGCTTCGAATCTCCAACACATTCCTCGGAGCTTCCCAATTCATTACTTCCTCTATCTTCTTTGGATCTACCTGTATGCCATCTCCAGTCACTATATGACCCAAAAATACCACCTGATTTAGCCAAAATTCACACTTACTGAATTTGGCATACAACTATTTCTTTCTCATAATCTGTAAAATAATTCCCAAATGCTCAGCATGCTCTTTTCTACTCTTTGAATACACCAAGATATCTTCAATGAACACAATTACAAATCGATCCAGGTAGGGCTGAAACACCTTATTCATCAAGGCCATAAAAGTTGTCGGGGCATTAGTTAACCCAAACGGCATCACTAGGAACTCATAGTGCCCATACCTGCTCCTGAATGCACTCTTAGGTATATCAGCCTCCGCTATCTTCAACTGGTAATACCCTGATCTCAGATCTAGCTTAGTAAATACCTGAGCTCCCTGTAACTGGTCAAGCAAGTCATCAATTCTAGGCAACGGATACTTGTTCTTCACGGTCACCTGATTAAGTTGCCTATAATCGATGCATAACCTCAAAGTCCCATCCTTCTTCTTCACAAATAGTACTTGTTGGGCCCCAAATTTGTTTTTCTTAATGTTGTTAAGTATGAATTATTTTGATTGTGTTAGTTGTAAGATTTATGGCATAGTTTGATTTATTGAAAGTATTAATGGAAAATTAAGATTTATTTGAGTTTAGTATGGAATAATGGTTATGAAAGAGTAAAAATGTTTAAGGGCAAAATGGGCAAGGCACATGAGTTATGGTGTTTAAAGCTTACCAAGGAGGGCATTTTAATCCATGTGCTATTTAGGGCTTAAGAATTAGGAAAGAGGAAAAGAAAAGGAAAGGAAAATAGAAAGAAGAAGAGAAAAACAGAAGAGAGAGTCGTGGGAAGAGAGGAAGAAGAAGAAAGGGGAAAAGCTTAGATTTGAGGATTTTCGACAGGTTAGAAGCATTCTTCAGGTAAGTTAAACTCTTTCACTCTTGTTTGAGATGGTTTGAAACCTAGAATGGGTTGTATGAAGGTAGAAACGTTGGTTTAGGGTTTATGGTAGAACTTTGGTAGAAATTCTTGGGTTGTTGTGTTGTTGATGTTTTTGGTGTTAGAATGAGTTTAGAAAGGAAGTATATGACTTGATTAAAGGGTTAGATGTGTTGTAGTTGAGAAAGGGAAGGATTAAAGGTTGAAAATGTCAAAATCTAGGTTCGGGAGTCGACCCTCCCATCCGCACGTCGCGACGTGCCAAGCCGCACGTCGCGGCGTGCCAGGCCGCATGTCGCGACGAGCGAGCCTCGTCGCGGCGAGGCCAGTTTTTCCAGCAACGATTTTTTTAGTTTTTTGAGCATATCTTTTGCTACAGAAGCCCTTTTGAGGTGATTTTTGAGGCGTTGTAAACTAGAGACATAGATCTACAAGTTTCGTGAAGTAATGAATTTATGAATCAGTTTCTAAGAATATGGAATTTTGGATGGAAGTTAAGAATGGACATATTGTGTCAGCATGAGTTTTTGAATGGGATTTTGGTTCTTATTTTTAGGAGATCTAGTGAGGCAAGAGGCTCAAGAGGAAACTCATTCTTAGGCAAGAACAAGTAAGGAATTCAGGTGGGTTCATGTTTATAATAGAGTAAATAAGTCACTCATTGTTTTGTTTAATCAAGAAAGAGTTAATGCATTTAAATTGCATCATCACGATTGCATTACATACTATTATGAATGATTATAGGTTGTTATATGATTTGCATTCATGAATTATGAAAAGGATTCCAAAAAGGGGTTTTTTCTCCTTTCACGAATACATGTACATGAAATCATGTTTTACGAATATATGACAAGCAAGTGCCAGTTTGGCAAACAAGTTTACAAGAACATGAATCATGCATATTTATGTGGGTTTGCGGTGTCCCTCACGAATAGTCAAGTGCACATTGACTCACGAAAAGGTTTTTCCCGCCTGCCCGCTAGTGGCACAGGGTTTCTCACAAGGATTCTCTCACGAAACTACGCCTATACATCAACATTTCGATGGTATGTGTAGTACGTCATGAACCAGGGACAACCCAAATCATTATGTTATGTTATGTGTTTATGATTTGTTATTATGAATCATGCATCATGAATTGTTCAAGAATCAAGCATTTTTCAAGACAATGACTCATACATGCTCAATTGTTATGATTTCAACAAGTACTACGACAATGAGTTATTTTTGAATACTTTTGCTTATTGCTATATTATGAATATGTTCCCACGAGCTTTATAGCTCACCCCCTCTAAATCTCCCCCATTCAGGTGACAAGCAAGAGATCGAGTGAGTCACGAGTTACGGCGACACTCCATTTTGTCATGTTTATTTTTAAGCTTTAGTTTCATTTCAAGTACTATTGGTTCAAGAGTATTTTGTATTTTTGGCTCTTGAACTCAAAGTTGTAATTTGGTTTGAGATATTCTTAAAGCTTTATGAAACTCATCTTTTGGAGCATGAATTATAGATTTGTTTGTTTAAATCACATGAAAGCAGGTTTCAAGTTTATTTTCTAGCAGGCCCATTAATCTTCCGCGGGTCTTTCCTTAAATGTATAATTAGCATGTTTCACGTCACGCTCTCATGTCTGATGTTGGGTTCCGATAGTGGGGTCCAACATGTTGTGGTATCAGAGCGGCCTAGGTTTTGATTTAAGGCTGCATGACATTGTTTTCAAGGACTTGCATTGTTTTACATGATTTGAACTGTATTTGCATATTTTGAAACTTGTCTTATTTGAACTGAAGTTTTTAATGGTTTTCTATTCAAGGAGTGAACATGCCACCTCGAAGGAGAACTCGCGAAGCTATGACTCGGTCTCATTCTCGTCAAGGGAGCACGGATGAATCCCATATTCCTCAGGATGCCGGGACACATTCTGTTCCGATTTCAGAGGCACCTAGTTTGCAACAAGAAGTGCCTCCACCGCCTCCTCCTATGCCTCAGGGAACTCCCATGGATCTGAGTTTCTTTCAAGCCTTTGCTCAGGCTTTCACGTATACCATGGGTCAGAGATCTCAGATGCCGATGCAAGATCCAGTAGATAGGAGTGGGCAGTATGATAAGTTCCGTAAGTTTGGGGCTGTGGATTTCAGTGGGACGACTAATCCATAAGAGGCTGAAGCTTGGTTGAAGAGGACCGAGAGGGTTCTAGTACAGATGAAATGCTCAGATGAGGACAAGTTAGACTATGCAGTCAGTTTGTTGCAGGGAGATGCACTGCATTGGTGGGAATCAGTGCCCCACAGTCAAGTTGTGCCATCGGTGTTGACATGGAGGGACTTTGTAGAAGTGTTCCGAAAGAAGTATCTCTCCAGAGTCTATGTGCAAGATAAGGCCAGGGAATTTCTGAATCTCATGCAGAGGGACATGAACGTGAGCGAGTATGAGATGAAGTTCACACAGTTTTCCCGTTATGCAGCTAACATTGTGCCAACAGAAGAAGACAAGTGCCGCAAGTTTGAAGGAGGTCTTCACTTGGGAATCAGGGAGAAAGTCCTGATTCACAATTTCTGTGACTACCAGCAGTTGGTGGATGCTGCTCTCCAGGCTGAGAAGCTAGAGAATATCATAAATGAAGCGAACAAGAAGAGGAAGAACAGGGAGCAGACTTTCAGGAAGGGTACTAGTGCTCCATTTCCTGAGAGGAGCACGAGAAGCTCTCACAGTCAGAGTGAAGTGGGTAGCAGTGGGACTACCAGGAACAAGCAGGTGAGGGCAGTATTAGGGCAAGCTTCTAATATGGGAGGCATAGGTAGAGCTGGACGGAGTTGGTTCACCCACCCCTTATGTGATCAGTGTGGGAAACATCACCAGGGAGAGTGCCTCAGATCACTTGGAGTTTTTTTTTAGTTGCGGAGAGAAGGGACATATAGCTAAGAATTGTCCACAGGCACCGAGAAAAGAGGGGTTGCAGTTTCAAGCTCCAAGGTGTGCAGAAATAGTGGGAACCAGGCCAATTACTGAGGTAGGCAACTCTGGGACTGCAAGGAAGGCTATTCCTCCAGGAAGGCCAAGGGTTCAGGCGCCGACAAGAGTGTTTGCCATGACTAGGGAAGAAATTGCAGCCGCACCTGAGGTTGTCACGGGTATGGCTCAGTTATATGATTCAGCAGTATTTGTTTTGATTGATTCTGGTTCCACGCATTCTTTTGTTTCTGCGAGCATAGCATTGCATGGTGTGAGTTCTGTGCCTTTGGATAGGCCTTTGATTGTCAGTACTCCTCTAGGGAGGAATGTGGTGATTAGTCAGGTGTATGAGCAGTGTGAGCTTTTCATTGATGGTGCTAGATTGGTAGTGGACTTACTACCGCTAGACCTTCGAGGGTTACATGTTATCCTGGGGATGGATACTATGGAGAAGTATCTGGCCAAGCTGGATTGTGGTCGGAAAGAGGTGGAGTTTGATCTGGGCAATGGTGAGAAGGTGATCTTCAAAGGGGACAGAAAGACACCCTCGCCAAGACTGATTTCAGCTATATTAGCTGAAAGGATGATGGGCCAGGGATGTGAAGCTTACTTGGCACATGTTGTAGATTCCGATGTGCATGAAGGGAAGTTGGAGGATTTCCCGATTGTGAGGGAGTTTCCAGATGTTTTCCCAGATGAGTTACCAGGTTTTCCGTCGGTGAGGGAAATCGAGTTTGCCATTGACTTAATTCCCGGAACCGCGCCAATCTCTATACCGCCTTATAGGATGGCTCCAACTGAGTTGAGGGAGCTTAAGGAACAGTTGGAGGAACTGTTAGAGAAGGGGTATGTCAGACCGAGTTCGTCTCCTTAGGGAGCACCGGTTTTATTTTTTAAGAAGAAGGATGGATCATGGCGGATGTGTATTGACTATCGGAGACTCAACAAGGTAACAATTAAGAACAAGTATCCTTTGCCGCGGATAAATGATCTGTTTGATCAACTTCCAAGATTGATCTCAGGTCAGGCTATCATCAGCTCAGAATCAAGGAGGCTGATGTAAGCAAGACAGCATTCAGGACTCGGTATAGACATTATGAGTTTTTGGTTATGCCATTCAACTTGACCAATGCTCCAGCTGCTTTCATGGATCTCATGAATAGGGTCTTCAAGGAGTTTCTGGATCAGTTTGTCATAGTGTTTATAGATGACATTCTGGTGTATTCTAAGAGTGAAGAAGAGCATGAGGAGCATCTCAGGATTGTATTGCAGACTCTTAGGGAGAGAGAGCTTTATGCTAAGTTCAGCAAGTGTGAGTTTTGGCTTCATGACGTGACTTTCCTTGGACATGTGATTTCGCAAGATGGTGTTCATGTTGATTCGAGGAAAGTTGAAGCAGTAGTGAATTGGTATGTACCCAAGACAATGACAGAGATAAGGAGTTTTCTGGGTCTGGCAGGTTACTACAGGAGGTTTGTAGAATGATTTTCCATGATAGCTGCTCCGATGACCAAGCTATTGAGGAAGAATCAGAAGTTTATCTGGACTGACGAATGCCAGAAGAGCTTTGAAGAGCTCAAGCTCAGACTGACAAGTGCTCCAGTGTTGATTTTGCCTTTTGGTGATGAGGGCTATACAGTGTATAGTGATGCTTCGAGGAAAGGTCTAGGTTGTGTATTGATGCAAGGAGACAGGGTGATAGCTTATGCTTCCAAGCAACTGAAGCAGTATGAGTTGAATTACCCGACTCATGACTTGGAGTTGGCAGCAGTGATCTTTGCCTTGAAGATTTGGAGGCATTATCTATATGGAGTTCAGACAAGGATCTTTACTGATCACAAGAGCCTCAAGTACTTACTGAGCCAGAAGGAATTGAATTTGAGACAGAGAAGGTGGATTGAGTTACTCAAGGACTATGATTTGTTGATTGAGTACCACCCAGTTAAAGCGAATGTCGTAGCCGATGCTTTGAGTAGGAAGTCTTCTATTGTTCACGTTCAGACAGTTTATCTTCCTTTATTGGAAGAGATCGCCAAGCTTAAGATAAGCTTGAAGCAGGAGGAACCAGATTGCCTTCTAGCTAATTTTAGAGTGAGACCGGTATTCAGGGAGAAGGTTAGGGAGTTGCAGGCACAGGATACAGAGTTGAGCAAGCTTCGAGAGGAAATTCAGAATGGTAAGGCTTCTGAAGTAGTAGTGAGGGATGATGGACTCATGACAGTGGGGGATAGACTTTGTATTCCAGACAGCAGGGAAGTTAAGGATGAGATTTTGGATGAGGCACACAATGCGCCTTATGCCATGCACCCAGGTAGCACCAGGATGTACAGAGATTTAAGAGAGCATTTCTGGTGGAAGGGCATGAAGAGGGATGTAGCAGAGTATGTCAGTAAGTGTCTCGTGTGTCAACAAGTCAAGGCTGAACACCAGGCGCCTTCAGGCAAGTTAAGGCCATTGTCCATTCCTGAGTGGAAGTGGCAAATAGTAACCATGGATTTTCTGATGGGTTTGCCCAAAACCAGTAGGAAGCATAATGCCATATGGGTTATTATGGATTGGTTGACGAAGTCAGCCCATTTTTTGGCCATAAAGCAGACTGATTCTTTGCATGTGTTGGCAAAGAAGTACATTGATGAGATAGTAAGATTGCATGGGATTCCGAATTCCATAGTTTCTGATAGGGATCCTCGGTTCACCTCGAGATTTTGGGGAAGCTTGCAGGAAGCTTTAGGTACTAAGCTGCATTTTAGTACGACATTTCACCCTCAGACGGATGGTCAATCTGAGAGGACCATTCGGACACTTGAGGGAATGCTCAGGGCATGTGTGATGGATTTCAAAGGAGCTTGGGATGAGCATTTGCCATTGGTCGAATTTGCTTATAATAATTCGTACCATTCGAGCATTCAGATGGCTCCATATGAGGCATTGTATGGAAGGAAGTGTAGAACTCCGATATGTTGGGATGAAGAAGGAGAGAGGAAATTGGTAGGACCAGAGTTGATTCAGATGACAGTGGATAAAGTCAATCTGGTTAAGCAGCGACTTAAGGCAGCCCAGGATAGGATGAAGAGTTACACTGATGCTCATCGGAAGGAGATGGAGTATGAAGTCGGTGAGAAAGTGTTCCTCAAGACGTCTCCTTGGAAGGGAGTAATGAGGTTTGGCAAGAAAGGCAAGTTGAGTCCAAGATACGTGGGTCCTTATGAGATTCTTGAGAGGATCGGACCTCTAGCTTACAGGTTGGCGTTGCCGCCAGAGTTGTCTCAGATTCATGATGTCTTTCATGTTTCCATGCTGAGGAGGTACATATCAGATCCTTCTCATTTCATTCAGGTTCTAGAGGTTCAGTTAAGAGACGACTTGAGTTATGAGGGAATCCCAGTAGAGATCTTGGACACAAAGGAAAAGGTCCTCAGGAATAAGACAGTTCAGCTAGTTAAAGTTCTGTGAAAGAACCAGTCAGTGGAAGAAGTCACGTGGGAGCCATTGGACGCCATGAAAGAGAAGTATCCAAGTCTTTTCGATGATTTAGGTAAATTTCGAGGACGAAATTTCTTTTAAGAGGGGGAGAAATGTTGGGCCCCAAATTTGTTTTTCTTAATGTTGTTAAGTATGAATTATTTTGATTGTGTTAGTTGTATGATTTATGGCATAGTTTGATTTATTGAAAGTATTAATGGAAAATTAGGATTTATTTGAGTTTAGTATGGAATAATGGTTATGAAAGAGTAAAAATGTTTAAGGGCAAAATGGGCAAGGCACATAAGTTATGGTGTTTAAGGCTTACCAAAGAGGGCATTTTAGTCCATGTGCTATTTAGGGCTTAAGAATTAGAAAAGAGGATAATAAAAGGAAAGGAAAATAGAAAGAAGAAGAGAAAAACATAAGAGAGAGTCGTGGGAAGAGAGGAAGAAGAAGAAAGGGGAAAAGCTTAGATTTGAGGATTTTCGACAGGTTAGAAGCATTCTTCAGGTAAGTTAAACTCTTTCACTCTTGTTTGAGATGGTTTGAAACCTAGAATGGGTTGTATGAAGGTAGAAACGTTGGTTTAGTGTTGGACCCCGATTTTTAAGTGGAATTTAGAAATAAGAAATGATATAAAATAAGTGTTATATATATATATGTTGTATGTATGCTTTAAGGAAACTTATGAGAAAAGCATTATTGGATGTTGATGTATTTGATAATTGTGGAGATTGGTATGGTTTATAAAAGTTCAAGTGGATGAGTTGATTGAAATGAAGTTAAATAGCAAGAATTAAAAAGAAAAAGTGTGAAAATTTGAAGAATTTAGAAAGTTTGACTTTTGGAGATAAAATGTTTGACTTGAGAGTTGACTTTTTGATTTTGGAAGAATTTGATAAAATGATTTTCTCGAAACTTGTAGTTTATATCAAGAGCTTTTTGTAGCCATAAAGTTTGATATTTTTCGACATCGGAAGTGAGAGATATGATCAGTCAAAGTTAGCTTAGAAGTTTGAATTTTTGAGAAAAAAGTTGACTTTTTGATTTAAGCAAAATTCGAGGAAATGATCAACATGAAAATTGTAGCCTCTGTCGAGAGCTTTTTGTAGACATAAAGTTTGCTATTTTTTCGATGTCGGGATTGAGAGATATGAATTTC
The DNA here is from genome assembly GCA_029891385.1 of Erythroxylum novogranatense. Lineage (NCBI taxonomy): Eukaryota > Viridiplantae > Streptophyta > Magnoliopsida > Malpighiales > Erythroxylaceae > Erythroxylum > Erythroxylum novogranatense. The sequence goes on along the minus strand of JAIWQS010000254.1, from coordinate 135,124 downwards.
TGATGATATGCTTGGTTTTGAAAATGCTATTAAGTGTAGATTTGTGTGTTCTATGCTTCGAGGTCACTCGTCGTATGGATATAGTTTGAATTAGAGTAAGTGGTCTTCATGAAAGTTTTAGATGATGTTTTTATCTTTTCATTGATATGAAGTTTGCAATTTTTCGATATCGAGGCTAGGAGTTATGAGCGATTAAAAATTGGAAGTTGTTTAGGAAAAGCTGTTTTGGATAGAATCTTTGAGTGAGTTTTCAACCTCTTTCGAGACCTACTTTGATTTTGAGTTCTTCAGGGAAGTTGTAGAGCTTCCTCTGATCTCTTTATTGACACCAAATTTGTCAAATTCCGAGTTCGGGATCGAGAGATATGATTTTTGAAAAGTTTGGTTTTGAAGTTCCGTTACTTTGTTTCTTTATCCGATCCCTTTTGTAATCTTTTGCTTATAATTCCTTCGTCCGACATCCGATTGATTTGATTCTCGAAGCCTTGGATTCCTAAGACAATTACGTTCATTTTTATGGAATATTATGATTTTTAGGAGATTAAATGAAAAGAGATCGATTGAACCAAAGTAAGAGATTTGGTTATAGGTTATAAGTTGGATAATTTTCTGAACATGGTTCAGTATTTTGCGATTTTAGGGAGCTGTACAACTCCGATTGAGTTGATTCTTGAGGAAAAATAAAGTTAAGATATAGGGCTACAACTCTTGTGAAGAGATCGAAATTTAAATTCATCCTGAAGATTGTTAATTTTTGGACTGAAGTTATGTTAATGTTCAGTCTCGGATTTTGTGAAGGTCCGATAGTATTTTGGCTATAACTTCTTCGTTTTAGATCCGAATTGAGCCTCGTTAGTTGCGTTGGATTTGTATGATCTAGAGAAACAATTTTCAAGAAGAAAGTTTGTCCAAATTATTTCGTTTAGATGCTCGAAACCAGGACGCAAAGCATCAGATTTTTAAAGAAAGTGCGGGGGCAAACTTGGAAGTAGGCAAATAAGTGAGGGCAAAAGGGTCATTTACCCTCCATTTTAAATGACATGGCTTTAAAACAACAAGGAGTTGTCGTTTTATTCAAGGGAAGCACGATGGTTTGAGAAGAAAAGAAGAAAATAAGCAGAAGAAGAGAGTGGAAGCTTCGGTTGTGGAGGAAGATGAAAGAGAAAGCAAATTTTTGAAATTTTGAGGGCTTTTAGCATGAGTTTGGAGTAGATACATGAAGGAAAAAGATGGAAAATGAAGAAAGCTAGCTTTGGGAACCAAGAAATCTGAAAATAGAAGGAGAAAGAGGTAAGAGAAAATTTTCAACTTTGAGTTTTTGATGAATTTTTGGTTTAGAAACATGGATAAGGACTTGGGTTTGTGATTTATGAAGTTGATTTTGATATATATGCTTTAGGTTCTGTTTAATTTTGGATGGAAATTTGATTAAGGTTTAGGCTTAATTTTGTGATTAAGAATTTTGTGAAATTTTGGTGTAGAATTATAGATAATGATATGGGTTTGTGGAATATGAAGTTAATTTTGAAGAAATTGTATTTTATGATATGGAATTTGTGTAAATTGGTTTAGGCCAATTTTGAAAATTGGAGATTTAAATAGCTTGAATATGTGAGGAATTGATGTTTTCTAAACTCAATTTGAGAAATTAAGTTAATTATGATAATGAATTTGATTGAATTGGATTAGGTTCAATTTGGAATTTGGGGGATTTTGGGATTTTTAGAAATTGTTGGATTAAGATGGCTTGAAATATGATGAGTTTGTGAGTTATGAAATCAATTTTGAAGAAATTGTAATCTATGGTATTGAATTTGGATAAATTGGTTTAGGCCAATTTTAAGATTTGGGGAATTTTGGAATTTATGATTTAGATAGATTGATTTTATATGGAATTGGTGTTTTCTAAGTCCAATTTGAAGAATTAAGTGAATTATGATATTTATTTTGGATAATTATGGCTTAGGAAATTTTAAAGTTGAGGAAAGAAGAAGGAATTTGGAGATTCGATGCTTTGGGCAAAGTATTAGCATCAATTCGAGGTGGGTGATGTATTTATATTTTGAATCATGAGTAAATTATGTGATTTTGAAAAATCAAGAAAAGAATAATATTTTTGAAATTATGTTTTCAAAGGAATTGAAAATAATTATTCAAAGATTTACGTTAAAATGTTTGAAAATGATTTGGGAAAATTGTAGAAAAATTTGAGAATACGAGATTTATGAAAATTGTGTTTTCGCATTTTTGAAAAATGTGAACCATGTTGTTTATGCATTAATATATATTGATTGTGGGTTGAAAAAAATACTTGCACTCTTTTTTATGCATTTGAATGATATACGATTAATTGAGTTATTGAATATGATTGTTATATAAAATGATTGTGAATTTGTAAGAAATTGATTGGTGAATTTGTATTTTTGCAGCATGACATATGAAATTATGTGCTTAGTGAATGTAACTGTGTCTAGTAAGACACGACATGAAAATGTGAAATTTTGAAAAGTGCCTTCGGGCAATCTGCTTGTTTTAAGCATGAATATGTGAATTGTATGGGTTTGGTCAGTCCCCCAAGTAGAGTCGGTCTTGTTGTCTCCTCGATAGCCTTCTCCTACGCTGCCCATGAGTGGCTTAGGAGTTTCGATTTGGACTCCCCTCATTTCACTTACCGCATATGACCGCTATCTTGAGAATGTGCGATCGTCTATTAGACCAAACCAAACCATTTTGTTATGTTATGTGATTTTGATTTTGTTTATGTCGTGAAATTTCTCCGATGTGATTGCATTCATGTTTATGAGAAATTTTGAAAAATGAGAAAAGGGTTTTCAACCATGAAATTATAGAAATTTGATATGAAAAGGGTTTGAGAAAATATTTGAAAGTTGAAAAGTTTGAAAACTAAGCCTTTGGGCAAAAGTTTATGAAAATTGATTTACGCTTATTATTCAGTTTATAAATATGTTACCCACGAGCTGAAGCTCACCCCTTTCATCCCCATCTCCGTGTTTCGTGCGGAGATCGATGAAAGAGTGTCAAGACATTCGATTCGATTTTGTAGTATTTGGATTTTGTGTAAATTGAGATTTTGGTATTAAAATTGGATATGGCTTAAATTGCCATGTAAGTATATGATTTATGAAGTTTGTATGTAATTGTGTATATTGGGTTGATGCAAAAGAATGAAGAGGTTGATGTACGGATTTAAAATCTATAATTGTAAATAATTTTGGAAATTGTATATGAAATTGTGTATGATTTTGGGAAAACATATTGTTAATTGATATGGGAATTTGATTGAAGTGTTTAGAACTAAGATTGTGGTTGTTGCTGGTGTTTGGATTCCGGACGGGAGAGTTCGATGATTCTGGATTTTGTGATATTAGAAGTGTATTTTGGCTTTGCAGGAATTTTTGGGATAGGATAAATGCAGCCGTTATGCTGTCGAAATTTCGATAAAATTAGAATAAAATGTAATTTAAGATTTGTACGGATAAATAAGAATATGATCAGATTTAGAGATTTGCATGAGAATGATTTTTCCAAAAGTGGAATTTGGTTGTGTGATTTGAATGAGGTTGACTAATGAGGTAAGAAATGAGAATAAGAAAAGAAAAGAAAAGAAAATTTCATACCGGATTTTGGAACGTCTTAGGGTTTCCAACGCGATTATGTTTATCTATACGCGATCAGTTTGTTATGCTTCGTGTTTAAAACGGATGTCGATGTTGGTTTCAGTTTGACTATTTCGCTTATCTCCGCTTTGTTATTCGTATTCCAATTCGCGACTTTCCGCACTTTGTTTCACTTTTCCGTTTCCATTTTTCGGTTGGGATCCGGTTCCCGGATCGGTTCCCAACATTTATGGTATCAGAGCCCAGTATTAGGATCGTAACTGGGCGCAGAAGATTGATAAGAGATTAAGATCGAATTGCATTAATGATAGTGTGATTTGATGTAAGTGACCTATCCTGACTTTAGAAATGTATTAAGGAAAATGAGATTGAAATTTTTAATGATTGGGATGAATTGTGTATGATTATATATTTGGGAGATGAACGAATGAAAAGTTGAAAGACGAGTTTGATGATGGTATTGATTTGATTAATGATTGATCCATTCTAGGGTTCAGTAAGACCTGAACCTTTGATCCATGTAAATGGATTGAGAAATACTGATTTGTGGTGATTGTGCGTTAATATGATCTTAAGAGTTCCTTGTAAAGAAGTGAAAAATATGTATGATGAAGAAAAATTAGATAAGAAGAGTGATTATTTGATTAAGGTTAAGGATTATGATTGATTTTAGGTTTGAGATTAAGACATTGTGATTAAAATTTTATGATGAATTTTGATGACTATTGACTTGTGAAAATGTGTTAAGAAATATTCTATTTGAGACAATAGTGTTCTGATATAAATGAGAAGTGAAAAATAGTGATTAAGTTAAGAATAAGAAATTGATAAGAAAGTGATTTGACTATTATGAGAAGGATGTGTTACTTGATGACTACGTTTGAATTTCGAGGACGAAATTCTTTTAAGAGGGGGAGAAATGTTGAACCCCGATTTTTAAGTGAAATTTAGAAATAAGAAATGATATAAATAAGTGTTATATATATATATGTTGTATGTATGCTTTAAGGAAACTTATGAGAAAAGCATTACTGGATGTTGATATATTTGATAATTGTGGAGATTGGTATGGTTTATAAAAGTTCAAGTGGATGAGTTGATTGAAATGAAGTTAAATAGCAAGAATTAAAAAGAAAAAGTGTGAAAATTTGAAGAATTTAGAAAGTTTGAGTTTTGGAGATAAAATGTTTGACTTGAGAGTTAACTTTTTGATTTTGGAAGAATTTGAGAAAATGATCTTCTGGAAACTTGTAGTTTATGCCAAGAGCTTTCCGTAGCCATAAAGTTTGATATTTTTCGATATCGGAAGTGAGAGATATGATCAGTCAAAGTTAGCTTAGAAGTTTGACTTTTTGAGGAAAAAGTTGACTTTTTGATTTAGGCAAAATTCGAGGAAATGATCTACATGAAAATTGTAGCCTCTGTTGAGAGCTTTTTGTGGACATAAAGTTTGCTATTTTTTCGATGTCGGGATTGAGAGATATGAATTTCTGAAGATATGCTTGGTTTTGAAAATGCTATTAAGTATAGATTTGTGTGTTCTATGCTTCGAGGTCACTTGTCGTATGGATATAGTTTGAATTAGAGTAAGTGGTCTTCATGAAAGTTTTAGATGATGTTTTTATCTTTCCATTGATATGAAGTTTACAATTTTTCGATATCGGGGCTAGGAGTTATGAGCGATTAAAAATTGGAAGTTGTTTAGGAAAAGCTGTTTTGGATAGAATCTTTGAGTGAGTTTTCAACCTCTTTCGAGACCTACTTTGATTTTGAGTTCTTCAGGGAAGTTGTAGGGCTTCCTCTGATCTCTTTATTGACACCAAATTTGTCAAATTCCAAGTTCGGGATCGAGAGATATGATTTTTGAAAAGTTTGATTTTGAAGTTCCGTTACTTCGTTTCTTTATCCGATCCCTTTTGTAATCTTTTGCTTATAATTCCTTCGTCCGACATCCGATTGATTTGATTCTCGAAGCGTTGGATTTTTAAGACAATTACGTTCAATTTTATGGAATATTATGATTTTTAGGAGATTAAATGAAAAGAGATCGATTGAACTAAAGTAAGAGATTTGGTTATAGGTTATAAGTTGGATAATTTTCTGAACATGGTTCAGTATTTTGCGATTTTAGGGAGCTGTACAACTCCGATTGAGTTGATTCTTAAGGGAAAATAAAGCTAAGATATAGGGCTATAACTCTTGTGAAGGGATCGAAATTTAAATTCATCCCTAAGATTGCTAATTTCTGGACTGAAGTTATGTTAATGTTTAGTCTCGGATTTTGTGAAGGTCCGACAGTATTTTGGCTATAACTTCTTCGTTTTAGATCCGAATTGAGCGCCGTTAGTTGCGTTGGATTTGTATGATCTAGAGGAACAATTTTCAAGAAGAAAAATTATTTCATTTAGATGCTCGAAACCAGGACGCAAAGCATCAGATTTTTAAAGAAAGTGCGGGGGCAAACTTGGAAGTAGGCAAATAAGTGAGGGCAAAAGGGTCATTTACCCTCCATTTTAAATGACATGGCTTTAAAACAACAAGGAGTTGTCGTTTTATTCAAGGGAAGCACGATGGTTTGAGAAGAAAAGAAGAAAATAAGCAGAAGAAGAGAGTGGAAGCTTCGGTTGTGGAGGAAGATGAAAGAGAAAGCAAATTTTTGAAATTTTGAGGGCTTTTAGCGTGAGTTTGGAGTAGATACATGAAGGAAAAAGATGGAAAATGAAGAAAGCTAGCTTTGGAAACCAAGAAATCTGAAAATAGAAGGAGAAAGAGGTAAGAGAAATTTTTCAACTTTGAGTTTTTGATGAATTTTTGGTTTAGAAACATGGATAAGGACTTGGGTTTGTGATTTATGAAGTTGATTTTGATATATATGCTTTAGGTTGTGTTTAATTTTGGATGGAAATTTGATTAAGGTTTAGGCTTAATTTTATGATTAAGAATTTTGTGAAATTTTGGTGTAGAATTATAGATAATGATATGGGTTTGTGGAATATGAAGTTAATTTTGAAGAAATTGTATTTTATGATATGGAATTTGTGTAAATTGGTTTAGGCCAATTTTGAAAATTGGAGATTTAAATAGCTTGAATATGTGAGGAATTGATGTTTTCTAAACTCAATTTGAGAAATTAAGTTAATTATGATAATGAATTTGATTGAATTGGATTAGGTTCAATTTGGAATTTGGGGGATTTTGGGATTTTTAGAAATTGTTGGATTAAGATGGCTTGAAATATGATGAGTTTGTGAGTTATGAAATCAATTTTGAAGAAATTGTAATCTATGGTATTGAATTTGGATAAATTGGTTTAGGCCAATTTTAAGATTTGGGGAATTTTGGAATTTATGATTTAGATAGATTGATTTTATATGGAATTGGTGTTTTCTAAGTCCAATTTGAAGAATTAAGTGAATTATGATATTTATTTTGGATAATTATGGCTTAGGAATTTTAAAGTTGAGGAAAGAAGAAGGAATTTGGAGATTCGATGCTTTGGGCAAAGTATTAGCGTCAATTCGAGGTAGTGATGTATTTATATTTTGAATCATGAGTAAATTATGTGATTTTGAAAATCAAGAAAAGAATAATATTTTGAAATTATGTTTTCAAAGGAATTGAAAATAATTATTCAAAGATTTACGTTAAAATGTTTGAAAATGATTTTGGAAAATTGTAGAAAATTTTGAGAATACGAGATTTATGAAAATTGTGTTTTCGCATTTTGAAAATGTGAACCATGTTGTTTATGCATTAATAAATATTGATTGTGGGTTGAAAAAATACTTGCACTCTTTTTATGCATTTGAATGATATACGATTAATTGAGTTATTGAATATGATTGTTATATAAAATGATTGTGAATTTGTAAGAAATTGATTGGTGAATTTGTATTTTGCAACATGACATATGAAATTATGTGCTTAGTGAATGTAATCGTGTCTAGTAAGACACGACATGAAAATGTGAAATTTTGAAAAGTGCCTTGAGCAATCTGCTTGTTTTAAGCATGAATATGTGAATTGTATGGGTTTGGTCAGTTCCCCTCCGTAGAGTCAGTGAACTGTCTCCCTCTGATAGCCTTCTCCCGGCTGCCTGCATGTGGCTTAGGAGTTTCGATTTGGACTCCCCTCATTCACACCGCATATGACCGCTTATCCGGAATGTGCGATGTCTCTGTTAGACCGAAACCAAACCATTTTGTTATGTTATGTGATTTTGATTTTGTTTATGTGCGTGAAATTTCTCCGATGTGATTGCATTCATGTTTATGAGAAATTTTGAAAAATGAGAAAAAGGGTTTTCAACCATGAAATTATAAAAATTTGATATGAAAAGGGTTTGAGAAAAATATTTGAAAGTTGAAAAGTTTGAAAACTAAGCCTTTGGGCAAAAAGTTTATGAAAATTAATTTCTGCTTATTATTCAGTTTATAAATATGTTACCCACGAGCTTGAAGCTCCCCCTTTCATCCCCATCTCCGTGTTTCGTGCGGAGATCGGATGAAAGAGTGTCAAGACATTCGATTCGATTTTGTAGTATTTGGATTTTTGTGTAAATTGAGATTTTGGTATTAAAATTGGATATGGCTTAAATTGCCATGTAAGTATATGATTTATGAAGTTTGTATGTAATTGTGTATATTGGGTTGATGTAAAAGAATGAAGAGGTTGATGTATATGATTTATGAAGTTTGTATGTAATTGTGTATATTGGGTTGATGTAAAAGAATGAAGAGGTTGATGTACGGATTTAAAATCTGTAATTGTAAATAATTTTGAAAATTGTATATGAAATTGTGTATGATTTTGGGAAAACATATTGTTAATTGATATGGGAATTTGATTGAAGTGTTTAGAACTAAGATTGTGGTTGTTGCTGGTGTTTGGATTCCGGACGGGAGAGTTTGATGATTCTGGATTTTGTGATATTAGAAGTGTATTTTGGCTTTGCAGGAGTTTTTGAGATAGGATAAATGCAAAGTATCTTTAAATTTTGATAAAATTAGAATAAAATGTAATTTAAGATTTGTATGGATAAATAAGAATATGATCAGATTTAGAGATTTGCATGAGAATGATTTTTCCAAAAGTGGCATTTGGTTGTGTGATTTGAATGAGGTTGATTAATGAGGTAAGAAATGAGAATAAGAAAAGAAAAGAAAGAAAAAATTTTCATGCCGGATTTTGGAACGTTTTAGGGTTTCCAACGCGATTATGTTTATCTATACGCGATCAGTTTGTTATGCTTCGTGTTTGAAACGAATGTCGATGTTGGTTTCAATTTGACTATTTCGCTTATCTCTGCTTTGTTATTTGTATTCCAATTCATGACTTTCCGCACTTTGTTTCACTTTTTTGTTTCCGTTTTTTGGTTGGGATCCAGTTCCCGGATCGGGTCCCAACATTTAGGGTTTATGGTAGAACTTTGGTAGATATTCTTGGGTTGTTGTGTTGTTGATGTTTTTGGTGTTAGAATGAGTTTAGAAAGGAAGTATATGACTTGATTAAAGGGTTAGATGTGTTGTAGTTGAGAAAGGGAAGGATTAAAGGTTGAAAATGTCGAAATCTATGTTCGGGAGTCGACCCTCCCGCAGTTTTTCCAGCAATGATGTTTTTATTGTTTTGAGCATATCTTTTGCTACAGAAGCCCTTTGAGGTGATTTTTGAGGCATTGTAAACTAGAGACATAGATCTACAAGTTTTGTGAAGTGATGAATTTATGAATCAGTTTCTAAGAATATGAAATTTTGGATGGAAGTTAAGAATGGACATATTGTGTCAGCATGAGTTTTTGAATGGGATTTTGGTTCTTATTTTTAGGAGATCTAGTGAGGCAAGAGGATCAAGAGGCTCAAGAGGAAACTCATTCCTAGGCAAGAACAAGCAAGGAATTCAGGTGGGTTCATGTTTATAATGTAAGTGGTAAGTCGACTTACACATGTTCGGTACCGATAAGTCGACTTGTTCATTGGATAAGTCGACTTGTTCAAGGTCGGTACTGTTTATTTGTGTCCTAAAGGCAATCCCCTTTAGCGCGTTTTATTCAAAGTCGTGTGCAGACTTTATGAATAAATAAAGAAAAGGCATTATTCATTAATTTGATATTCATAAACATTGTTTATGAATTGATTTGATCTTTAATCGAATTAATGAAGTCCATGATATATGACATAGCATGAAGGAAATTATGATGTGTTCATACTTCTGAGATTCCTATCATGTGCAATTATGTCAGTATCTAAATTCTCCCTAGTCATAGGATTAATGAGACCGGACATCATTAATCCGGATAGACTAGCACATGTCATATTCCTCGATTGGATCAAGCAAAGGATCTCGTAAACGTAAATATGAGATATTTAGAATTGACATGTGGATGCTTACTAAGCGGTAGTAAGTTCATTGGATGACCTACCATGAGATCATCACATAGATATCTTATCTAAGTGTCGTGATAATCTCATCATAGCAATGGTGCAAGTATCCTTAGACTTGAGGTACTCAAGGATATCTTGATATTGATCACGTGCTTTGATTCCATTCCTTGTTGCCTTCGGAGGTAACTCATAGGTGGTGCTTGGGTACGACTTGAGGTATTCAAGATAATTGAGTAGCCAATAAAGGATTCACCACTTCGGATTAGCGTAAGAGATACCCACGGCCTCTTGTCGGGATCATTACTAAGGTGGCGGATATATGTCATGAAGAGTGTCTTCATTGACATATAAAGTAATGAGGCCCGTGACAAGAACCGATATCACTGGGCTAGACTCGGTCTAGTGAGAGTTGACACTTTGACCATACTCATAACCAAGTGGGGTATAGGATGGTCAAAGGACTAATTGCACGGTAATTGTCATGGAAGGGTTCGTGATCCGGTTCGTGATGAATACATCAAACCGATTACTTTCCGGTCAATCGGGGTCATGATGTGTTGCTAGATACCGCTCATGACTTGCTCAGATTAATTGTTAATCTAAGTGACCAACATAACCGGGAGCCTAAAGGGTCACACGCATAAGAGTGTTTCAGAGAATCTGTAAAATAGTAATTGGACAGAGTTCCAATTATGGAGAGCATTAGGATTAAATGGATCCCGATGAGATTGGGATATGTCCCGATAAGATCGCGATATCAATATTGCTAAGAAAGGTTTAGAGTCGCTTCAAAGACTGCCCTGATGAGGCTTAGAGACCGACCCAGTTTGACTGAATCTCTTAGTAATTATATATATGTTAATTAATTAAGTAATTAATTAATTAATATTATATATATATGGACATGCACGTGGAAGGAGGAGGAGAGGAAGCTTTATCTTTAAGTTTAACTTTATATATATATATATATATAAAGAGAAAAACGTGGACAAGCTTCCACCATAAGATTTCTACATGTCTTTTAAAGAGTTAAAAGAAATAGAAAAGGTAGAGATGAGGTATGATGGTCGACGGTGGAGGCTTTTGGTGGAAGAGAAGATGAAAGCTTAATAGTTAAGCTTTGTTTTAAAAGTTCATTTTTCTTCTTCTTCCAAAGCCATCATCGATTTCTCTCTTCTCCAAGCATATGGTCCAACGTTTCCTTCAGCTCTCCAAGGAAAGAGGTAGGGTCTAGCAGCCTTTAATCTGTTCTAGCTATTCCCGGGTCAAAGGGGTTTGATCCGGTTAGATTTTCTGATCTCTGCGTGGATCACCTTTAGAGATAGTCTCTTTTGGCTATTTAGGTTGATGTCTTCATACGGATACCTGGATCCTGGGATTTGGGAAAGTCCTGGGAACAAAAATTTTTGTTTTCCGCTGCGGGTACATGTGATGTACCTCCCGGGATTTTCCTACAGTGGTATCAGAGCGTCTGGTATCCCGTATGAAGCTATAACCTAAGCGAGATCAGAAACCCTAATGGAATTTTCTGTTGATGCATGCTATCTGTTCAGATTTCGAATTTATATTGTGATATGCTTTTCGAAATTTTTCTGCCCAGAATTGTTCATAACATGTTAGAGAATATGTCTGTGAAATTTGAGAATTTATCGATTTGATTTGATATAGTTTTGCTAATTAATTCCCTAAGATTACAGATGCTGTTTTGTGAAACGATTCTGGAACAGGCATGAGTATAAAATCGAGAATAAATTCTAGAAAATGGTTTTTCGGATTTTCCTTCACCTACATGTCTCTAAGATGTTGGTGAATGTCTATGAGCATGGAAATTGGATTTCAAGGTGATTGAATATTTATTCACGAATTTATTCTATGCCGTTGGGAATTGCTGTGCTGATGAACACAGATTTTGAATCGGTTTTGTTATTTAGGTTGACTGAGTTTTTGATGGCCTAAAATCGTGAAAAAATTCATGTAGCATTTTCTGAACATTTAGTAACCTATATAATTTTCTCATGATTTATTGAAATTGTTTCATTGATCATTTCGAGCAATGTACAGAACTGGACAGTTTTGTGAAAATTGTTGGGACTGTTTTGCTTGGCTTGATTGAGTGTGCTTTTTCAGTTCCAATGCCTTGCACCATTTTTAATGTGATTAAAAATGTGTTATCTTGATGTAGTATGATTGCCAAACTGAATTGCTTGAAGTTGTTTTTCCAAGAATTTTTGAATGCCGAATTGATCACATTAGCGTCTCGGTAGTATCTTGCATTATCTTGTTTGTTTTGACCGTCATATTTTTTATGGCATGTGCTGAAGTAAATTTGATAATGTATGTGCTAGCTAGAGATGCTTAGGTTGATAATTAGGGTGTTCCTAAATTATTTGGAAATTAATGAGTTTTGACTCATTTCAAGCTTTTCATATAGTTTGACTATTTAAGGCATTCTTGAATCAATGAAGTGTTCATTGATACATCAACTTACATATATTACCCTAGGTATGATGGTGTTGAGAATTGAAATTGTACTGATTGAGGAAGTAGCCGATTAGAGATTTTAGCAAAATTCCCTGGATAAGTCGACTTATATGGGACATAAGTCGACTTGTTCCCTTAATAAGTCGACTTGTTTTCTGGATAAGTCGACTTGTGGATAGAATAAGTCGACTTGTTCAAGATCTCAGTATAAGTCGACTTGTAGTACCTTGTAAGTCGACTTGCTCATGGGCAGATGAAATAAGTCGACTTGTGTATAGAATAAGTCGACTTGTTCATGGGCAGATGACATAAGTCGACTTGTGTCATACAAGTCGACTTGTGTGTGGGCAGAAGCATAAGTCGACTTGCATTTGATGAAAGTCGACTTGTGGCATGCATAGGTGAGATGATGGATGATTTTAGGTATAGACTCAATGTGATTGATGAAATGCCCTAAATCATACCATATAGTCCTGGCGACTATAATCCTACGTCTTGGAGAAGAAGTAGATGAGACCCGAAATCCCTCCTCGGTATATGAAAACTAACGCCTTCCATTAATATGGTAAGAACCAGAGTTCTTATAGGGTTGGGTTGTTGGGTAAACCCAAGCTCGCTCTATACGGATATGTTCGAACCATGAAAATAAGATTTTCAGATTAATGGGTTGGTTTTCACTGGAAGCGTTGGTTTGTTGAGTAAACTCAAGGTCAACGTGGACAGAGGCGAAATTGGGTAGCATACATCAGATGTATCCGCATCAAAGAGTTGATACCCAATGTAAGTGCATACATCAACAAGTTGATAGCACTGATCGATAGTTGTGTCTAAGATGTAATTGGTATATCTGATACCTCCCGAGACATAAGGTGGCTTGTTGAGCAAACTCAAGGTCATTCTTAATGTCGGTTATCGATGATACAATTGGTATGACCGATACCTACCGATTGACCTAAGTTGTGGCTTGTTGGGTAAACCCAAGGTCACTCTTAGCAATGTCGGATATCGACCCACTAGACATTATGTCACTTTGTTTCTCCGGATTCAGAAAGAGGGTTATGGATTCTAGGAAACTAGTGGGAGCCATATGCATGTCATGCAAGTCCTTATGATCATGCAGCGCGATTCTATCCTATCATTCCTTCTCTCTATCGCTAGGTTGATTGAAGAAGTCTTTCAAAGGTGAATTTTCGCTCTCTATTCGGACCGAATTTTCTTGATTGGTGAGGAATCGAGAATTGTTCTTAGATCCGAGGAACCGGGATACGCCCCAGATGTTCCACTTCCAACTTTCTTTGTCGATGCTTCTGATAAGGATCAGAAAGTATATTGTAAGCATCTAAAGGACAGTGATATGGATACTTGCTTTATGCTTGCCTCGATGTCACCAGAGCTGCAGGAGCAGCACGAGTCCATGGATGCTCACTCTATAGTATTTCATCTTAGGGAGCTGTTTGATGAGTAAGCTCGGTCTGAAAGGTTCGAGACCTCAAGGCTTCTCTTCACCACAAAGATGGCTCGAGGATATCTCTTGGCAAGATGCCTCAAGATGAATGGCTATATTGAGAGATTGGCCGCCTTAGGATTTGTAATGGATTATGAGTTAAGTAGAGACTTAATTCTAGTTGGATTGTCGATGGTTATTCACGGTTTGGATAAACTATCGGATAAACCAAATATCCACAACAATTCTCGAGTGATTAATCTGCTCAAGACAAATGAGAGCAAAGTGCTATCAAGAAGGATAGCAAGCAAGTGCTAATGGTGGATGCTTCTTCTTCTAGTTCAAAGAAGAAAAAGGCCAAGAAACCAAAGGGAAGTGCCATCAAGGAAAAACCAAAGATTCTGCCCCAAAAGGTTTTTGCTTTCAATGTGGCAAGTCTAGCCACTAGAGGCGAAACTGTAAAATCTATCTGGAGTCCTTGAAGCAGAAGAAGGCATCAGATGCCTCTACTCCTTCAAATATGTTTGTCATTGAGGTTAATACTATTCCTGATCCAAACATATCGGTATTAGATACCGGATGTGGCTCATACATATGAAATGATATGCAGGGCCTCGTGGACGATGAGATACTCATAAAAGGAGAACTAGACCTTCGTGTAGGTAATGGAGCAAGAGTTGCTACATTAGCCGTAGACACTTATGTCTTGTTTCTCCTAGTGGGCTTATATTCAAATTGGATGATTGACATTTTGTACTGTTTTAAAAAAGAACATATTGTATGTTTTATGTTTAAATAGAAATGATTTCCATTGGACTTTTAGTAGCAATGGTTGTTCTATTAGTTGAATGGAAGGCTCTATGCTATCGGGTACATTATGCAATAGAATTGACATATTAGATATGTCATATCCAGTTATGAATGTCAATGACGCGGAAAGACATAATCGAGATAATTTAAAATCAACTTACTTATGGCATTGTCGGCTTATAAATGAGACACGCATCGCTAAGCTCCATAAGAGTGGATGTTTAGGGTCATTTGATTATGAATCATATGAAACATGCGAATCTTGTTTATTAGGCAAGATGACTAAGTAATCCTTTAAAGGAAAGGGTAAACGAATGAATGGAATATTAGACCTAATACATTCGGATGTATGTGGTCCGATGTCCATCCATGCCATAAGTGGTTGTTTTTACTTCATTACTTTTATCGGTGATTATTCACGATATAGGCACCTGTATCTGATGAGATACAAATCTGAAGCGTTTGAAAAGTTCAAATAATTCAGAAATGAAGTAGAAAACTAACTTGGTAAAAGTATGAATACATTACGATCTGATCGTGGTGGAAAATGCTTAGACCAATAGTTTTTGATTATCTCAGAGATAATGGGATTTTATCTCAATATACTCCACCTTACACGCCGCAGCACAATGGTGTGGCTGAAAGGACAAATCAAACCTTGTTAGACATGGTGCGATTGATGATAGGTTTTGCACAGTTTTGGG
The DNA here is from genome assembly GCA_029891385.1 of Erythroxylum novogranatense. NCBI lineage: Eukaryota > Viridiplantae > Streptophyta > Magnoliopsida > Malpighiales > Erythroxylaceae > Erythroxylum > Erythroxylum novogranatense. The sequence continues at coordinate 119,667 of JAIWQS010000254.1, read as the reverse complement.
AATATGCGCTCAAGACAGCTGTTTACTTGCTAAACAGAGTTCCATTAAAGACAGTTGTTGTTACTCTATATCAGATATGGACTAACACAAAGCTCTATCTTTCTTATCTGAAAGTTTGGGGTTGTCCTGCTTATGTGAAGCGGACATAGTCAGATTAGCTTGATGCAAAATCTGATAAGTGTTTGTTCGTGGAATATCAATTCTACCTTTCTTAGGAACAAAAGTTGTTTGTTTCCAAGCATGCTGTTTTCTTAAAGAAAGAGTTTCTTTTACAAGAGGACAGTGGGAGCAAAGTTGAACTTGAGGAAGTTCAAGATGCTCGAACAAACGCAGATCAACTGCCTGAATCTGAAACTGTAACTCATATAGATGAGGTAACAGTTCAACCTTCTAATACACACGAATTTCGTAGGTTAAGTAGGATACGCACTGTTCCCGAGAGATATGAATTTCTCGTAAGTGAATGTAATGACGATTGCTCATATGAGATGATGCGCCTACTACCTATGAACAGGTTCTGAAAGGTTCAGAGTCTGGAACATGGCTTTGTGCCATGAAATCTGAAATGGATTCCATGAAATAAAAACCAAGTATGGACTTTGGTTGTTACACCTGAAGGGGTAAAACCCACAGGGTGCAAAGGAGTTTTCAGAAGAAAACCAACACGGATGGTAATTTGATTACCTATAAAGCAATGCTTCTGGTTAAAGGATTTCGTCACAGACAAAGAGTTGACTATGACAAAACCTTCAGCCCCGTAGCAATGCTTAAATCCATTAGGATACTCCTAGCCATTGCCACTCATTATGATTATGAGATATGGCAAATGGATGTGAAGACAGCTTTCCTGAGAGGAAATCTACCCGAGGATGTGTATGACACAACCAGAGGACTTCACCTCCTATAATGGTGAAATGGTATGTAAGCTTCAGAAATCCATGTTTGGATTGAAGCAAGCATCCAGGAGTTCGAATATCCGTTTTGATGAGGTACTCAAAGAGTTTGATTTCTCACAAAATCCGGATGATCATTGTGTGTATAAGAAGGTTAATGGAACTGCAATCGTATTCCTTGTGTTGTATGTAGATGACATACTGTTACTAGGAAACGATGTCTCTATGCTACAATCAGTTAAAATTTGGTTGTCCAATCAATTTGCGATGAAAGACCTTTGTGAAGCAACTTATATCCTAGGGATATAGATTTATAGAGATAAATCAATAGGTTGCTTGGTCTTTCACAATCATCGTACATAGATGAGATGCTAAAGAGGTTTAGCATGGAACAATGCTATGTACGAGGCCCGATGTATCGTATGCTCTAAGTGTTACGAGCAGATACCAATCGGATCCTAGTGAGGGTCATTTGGGTGGTCACAAGAATATCCTCAAGTACTTGCGAAGCACTAAGGATGTTTTCGATCAATGGAGATGAAAATCTCAGTGAGCGTGCATTCGATGCTAGTATTTAATCTGATAAGGATGATTCTGAATCACAATCAGGTTATATACATTCACACTGAATAGCGTGGCGGTCAGTTGGAAAAGTTCCAAATAAGAGAGGACTGCTGATTCATCCACCGAGGCAGAGTACATTGCCGCATGAGATGCGCAAAGGAAGCGGTTTGGATCAAGAAGTTCATTACTGAACTTGATCTGGTCCCTAGCTGTGATGGGGCCATAGGATTGTATTGTGATACAATGGGGCTAGTTCGCAGGCAAAGGAACCAAGGTCTTATCGACGATCCGAACTCGTACTTCGCCGATTCGGGAGATCATTAGTCGAGATGATATCCTGATAGAGAGAATTCCAGAGCAAAGTGTTGTTGTTCGCTGACAAAGCCATAGTCACAGGAGAATTGTGATTCTCATGGACTCGCTTATGGTATTAGATACTAAGGCGATTGGCTTTAGGTCAAGTGGGAGATTTGTAAGTGGTAAGTCGACTTACACATGTTCGGTACCGATAAGTCGACTTGTTCATTGGATAAGTCGACTTGTTCAAGGTCGGTACTGTTTATTTGTGCCCTAAAGGCAATCCCCTTTAGCGCGTTTTATTCAAAGTCGTGTAGTGCACTTTATGAATAAATAAAGAAAAGGCATTATTCATTAATTTGATATTCATAAACATTGTTTATGAATTGATTTGATCTTTAATCGAATTAATGAAGTCCATGATATATGACATAGCATGAAGGAAATTATGATGTGTTCATACTTCAGATTCCTATCATGTGCAATTATGTCAAGATTCAAATTCTCCTAGTCATAGGATTAATGAGACCGACATCATTAATCCGGATAGACTAGCACATGTCATATTCCTTGATTGGATCAGCGGTGGATCTCGTAAACCGTAAATATGAGATATTTAGAATTGACATGTGGATGCTTACTAGCGGTAGTAAGTTCATTGGATGACCCGCCATGAGATCATCACATGGATATCTTATCTAAGTGTCGTTGATAATCTCATCATAGAATGGTGCAAGTATCCTTAGACTTGAGGTACTCAAGGATATCTTGGATACCGATTACGTGCTTGACTCCATTCCTTGTTGCCTTCGTGAGGTAACTCATAGGGTGGTACTTGGGTGCAACTTGAGGTATTCAAGATAATTGAGTAGCCAATAAAGGATTCACCACTTCGGATTAGCGTAAGAGATACCCGTAGCCTCTTGTCGGATCATTACTAAGGTCGCGGCAAGATATATGTCATGAAGAGTGTCTTCATTGACATATAAAGTAATGAGTCCCGTGACAAGAACTGATATCACTGGGCTAGACTCGGTCTAGTGAGAGTTGACACTTTGACCACACTCATAACCAAGTGGGGTATAGGATGGTGAAAGGACGAATTGCACGTAATTGTACATGGAAGGGTTCGTGATCCGGTTCGTGATGAATACATCAAACCGATTACTTTCCGGTCAATTAGGGGTCATGATGTGTTGCTAGATACCGCTCATGACTTGCTCGATTAATTGTTAATCTAAGTGGCCAACATAACCGGAGCCTAAAGGGTCACACGATAAGAGTGTTTGAGAGAATCAGAAATAGTAATTGGACGAGTTCCAATTATGGAGAGCATTAGGATTAAATGGATCCCGATGAGATTGGGATATGTCCCGATGAGATCGCGACATCAATATTGCTAAGAAAGGTTTAGGAGTCAAGTTTAAAGACCGGGCCCTAGAGGCCTAGGACCAACCCAGTTTGATGGACCTCTTAGTAATTATATATATGTTAATTAATTAAGTAATTAATTAATTAATATTATATATATATGGACATGCACGTGGAAGGAGGAGGAGAGGAAGCTTTATCTTTAAGTTTAACTTTATATATATATATATATAAAGAGAAAAACGTGGACAAGCTTCCACCATAAGATTTCTACATGTCTTTTAAAGAGTTAAAAGAAATAGAAAAGGTAGAGATGAGGTATGATGGTCGACGGTGGAGGCTTTTGGTGGAAGAGAAGATGAAAGCTTAATAGTTAAGCTTTGTTTTAAAAGTTCATTTTTCTTCTTCTTCCAAAGCCATCATCGATTTCTCTCTTCTCCAAGCATATGGTCCAACGTTTCCTTCAGCTCTCCAAGGACAGAGGTAGGGTCTAGCAGCCTTTAATCTGTTCTAGCTATTCCCGAGTCAAAAGGGTTTGATCCGGTTAGATTTTCTGATCTCTGCGTGGATCACCTTTAGAGATAGTCTCTTTTGGCTATTTAGGTTGATGTCTTCATACGGATACCTGGATCCTGGGATTCGGGAAAGTCCTGGGAACAAAAATTTTTGTTTTCCGCTACGGGTACATGTGATGTACCTCCCGGGATTTTCCTACATATAATAGAGTAAATAAGTCACTCATTGTTTTGTTTAATCAAGAAAGAGTTAATGCATTTAAATTGCATCATCACGATTGCATTACATACTATTATGAATGATTATAGGTTGTTATATGATTTGCATTCATGAATTATGAAAAGGATTCCAAAAAGGGGTTTCTTCTCCTTTCACGAATACATGTACATGAAATCATGTTTTACGAATGTATGGCAAGCAAGTTTACAAGCAAGTGCCAGTTTGGCAAACAAGTTTACAAGAACATGAATCATGCATATTTATGTGGGTTTGCGGTGTCCCTCACGAATAGTCAAGTGCACATTGACTCACAAAAAGGTTTCTCCCGACTGCCCGCTAGTGGCACAGGGTTTCTCACAAGGATTCCCTCACGAAACTACGTCTACACATCAACATTTCGATCATATGTGTGGTACGTCATGAACCAGGGACAACCCAAATCATTATGTTATGTTATGTGTTTATGATTTGTTATTATGAATCATGCATCATGAATTGTTCAAGAATCAAGCATTTTTCAAGACAATGACTCATACATGCTCAATTGTTATGATTTCAACAAGTACCACGACAATGAGTTATTTTTGAATACTTTTGCTTATTGCTGTATTATGAATATGTTCCCACGAGCTTTATAGCTCCCCCCTCTAAATCTCCCCCATTCAGGTAACGAGCAAGAGACCGAGTGAGTCACGAGTTACGGCGGCACTCCATTTTGTCATGTTTATTTTTAAGCTTTAGTTTCATTTCAAGTACTATTGGTTCAAGAGTATTTTGTATTTTTGGCTCTTGAACTCAAAGTTGTAATTTGGTTTTAGATATTCTTAAAGCTTTATGAAACTCATCTTTTGGAGCATGAATTATAGATTTGTTTGTTTAAAACACATGAAAGTAGGTTTCAAGTTTATTTTCCAGCAGGCCCATTAATCTTCCGCGGGTCTTTCCTTAAATGTAAAATTAGCATGTTTCACGTCACGCTCTCATGTCCGATGTTGAGCTCTGGTAGTGGGGTCCAACAGTACTGGAGCTCCCCAAGGTGAAACGCTAGGTCTTATAAAACACTTTTCCAACAACTCTTGCAACTGAGCTTTCAGCTCCTTCAGTTCCACAGGTGCCATCCTATATGGAGGAATGGATATAGGAGCTGTAACATCCCGTTACCGGTGTGATGGGCATATCGGTAATTTGGATGAGTGAGCAGTGAGTGCATTCATGATTGAATTACTCGCATAGTGAGTTTTGCATCAGTGACAAATGAGATTAATTGAGTTAATTGCACATGCATCTTAGTATCATGCATTCATGATTATTCCAGCATTTAATTGTGGTTTTGAGAAATGAATTGTGAAATTTGTGTGAGATATGAGTTATTGAGAATTAAGAGATAAGTGTAATTGAGTAGTCCCTTGAGTTAGATTGTGAGTTGAGTGAAGAGTGATTTATTGAGAATTGAGGAATAATTAGAATTGAAGAGTTAAATAAGTGGATTGTGACTTGATTGAGAATTTGAGAGAAATTGAGTTGTATAGCTGAGTTAGTGTGTGAATTGAATTTTTGTGAAATTTGAAATTGAGATTTCAGTATAGAATTGAGTGTTTTGTATTTTTGAGAAATTTTGGGAATTTTTCCGAAATTTTTAGAGATATGAGTTCGGACCGGAAAATTGACCTAGAGACTGGTAATTGTGAATTCGGCTCTGAAAGTGAGTGAAGCGTGACTTGAAAATTTAAAGTTATGAGTTTAAGAATTATTGTGATGAGCCAGTGAATTTTAGAGATGGAAATTAAGTGATTTGAGGACTGATAGATTTTGAATCTCAGTCGAAATCAGCCTAGTGTATATATATATATATGGCTTGGGAGTTAGGGTTAGACACTTTTCCCTTTTTCCCTTCTCCTTTGCTGTCGACGATCGTGAGTTCCTCTTTGAGATTTCGTTGATTCCTCTTCACTGTGGTTGAGGTTTTGCTTGTGATTGAGTGTGGGTGTTGCTTTGGCTGAGATCTGAGAGTGATTCAGAGAGTGATTGAAGCTTGGAGAGTTTCGGAGGTTGCAATTTTTAGGGTTTCCATCGATCTTTGAATTTGGTAAGTTTTGATGTGCTTAATGGTGTTCTTTATGTTTATTATAGCATTTATGGTGTTCTGATGTGTTAATATGGTAGTTAAGAGAGTTATGTGAGGTGTGAGAGTATTAATGGCGGAAATGAGAATCGGAGAAGACGAACCAGTCGTACGTCGCGACGAATAAATTAAATGTCAATTTGACGTCGCGACGAGCGTGAGCGTGGGAATTGCTTGGGACATCGCGACGAGCTTAATTTGACGTCATGACGAGTGTGGTCTTGTCGCGTCATGACGAACCGTAGGAAGGCGCCGCGACGAGCAACTCAGACGTCGCGACGAGTGGTCAAACGTCATGACGAGGAGTGAAATGTCAAGTGAATTAGTTGAGTCTTTTGAGCATATCTTTTAGTGTAGACCTCTATCGAGAGCATTCTTGTTTCATTGTGAACTAGAAAAGCGGTCTTCAAGTGCATATTATTGAGAGTTGAATGATATCTAAAGGGATCGTGAATTGTCGATTGTGACCAATTTGAGTATGAATTGGAGAATTATGAAATAGAGAATGAGATGGACCTAGTGAATAGTGAATTGTGAATTGTGCTGATGAAGTGAGAGTTAGTGAAATTGACTAGAGAGTCGGAAATCATGGTCATGCATCATATAGTTTGAATTGAGACATGTGCATCGTTGAATTGAATTAATTGAGCAAGTAGTGATGATAATTCATTTGAATTGTTATAGAGGCGCCGTTGGATCGACGGACCACGAGACATTCTTTGGTACTTCCGTGCAATAGCTCGGAAGTTACTGGTGAGTAACCTAGTTGGTTCCTCGACTTTTATGTGATTAAATGTGTGAATGTGTGTGAATTAAGTGTAAAAGTGAGTGATATAAATGTGAAGTGAATGAGCTAAATGTGATAAGTGATTGTGATTGCATCAAGTGTGATATATAAATGTGAATAGCTGTGAATTGAGAATCAGTGTATATAATTGCGCGTAAGTGTTTGATTGTGACAAGTGAGCGAAGTGAGATAAATGTGTTAGAGACTGTGCAAGTGTTAGTGCATGCTAAGCATGAACATAAGTGGTAATTAATCAGTTGTGACTGGAGCTTAGTGATCAGAGCTTTAAGCTCGATATCAGTGAATGGGCCTGAGGCCAAAAAGGAAATAGTGCATACCCAGAGGGCTCTCCTATTCCTAAAGTGAGTGGGTTGTAGTGCATACCCTGAGGGCTCTCCTACTTGCCAAAATGTGAACATTGACGCTCAGTCACAACGACATCATAAAATGAGAAATTGCATACATTATGCATTTGTCAGTGTAGCGAAATTGTGAATACGTGTGATGTGTGCAAAGTGTGAATTGATATGTCTGAGATATGTGATAGTGTAACTGTGTAAATTATGTAAAGTGTTTATAGTATTGTAAATTGTGTTAAAACATATCTATGAGATATATATTATGTGTATATGCATAAGTTGGGTGAACCATCAATGATGGTTTCTCATTGAGTTCGCAAACTCACCCAACATTGCAATACATTTTTCAGGACAGCGTCTGTAAGACTCTAGTTCCCGTGATAGTTTTCTTGCAGTGAGAGCTCGTGATCAAGTGCAGCGATGGATCACAGGTCGGTCAGCTGGAGCAACATTTATATTTTTGGGATGACCTAGTATAGACGTTTTTATCAGTTTCCCTTTTTGGATTGTTGTATATAGTTGTAGGGAACTGATAGACTTGTCTATATTTTGGATTGATATTGTGAAATGAAAGAAATATTGTGGTTTTAAATTTTAGTGAATTGCATGTTGTGGTTTATTTTATTGATGCCATGCGAGTGTTTAGTGATCGTTTGCGATCGTAGCACTTCCTTACTGTGGGTTATGCGTCGAAGCGACCTCAAAGCGTCCCAGTGTACCCTACGGTGAGGGGGCGCTACATTAGGTGGTATCAGAGCATGGTTTGGCATCTTTTGGGCATAGTGTCTTTTAGGCTTGGATTTCAGTGAGAAAAGCATAAAGTGATCAGATTTTTGTTGTTGTAGGTCATCCGTTCTTGGGGATCAAGTGGATCAACCAGCTGACCTAGGATCCGTGGGAGCTAGTAGAGAGTCCCCTATGCCTCGTTCTGATGAGATGCCTCCCAGAGTTCCCGTGAGTCGGGAGAGGAGATATGATTTGCTGCGTAAGCAGGGGGCGGTTGACTTCTATGGTAGCACCGACCCTGCGGAGGCTGAGGGATGGCTAGAGAGGACAGAGAGAGTCCTCGACCAGATGGGCTGTGATTCTGAGGAGCGGTTCGACTATGCAGTGTCTTTGCTTCAGGGTTCTGCATATCAGTGGTGGAAGACTGTTCCGGGCAGTACCACCAGACCCTGCACTCTGAGTTGGGAGGATTTTCTGAGAGCGTTTAAGGATAATTTCATGCCCAAGATTTATCTGGACATGAAATTGCAGGAGTTCTTAGAGCTGGGACAGGGGCAGTTGTCTGTGGCCGACTATGAGGTTCGGTTCAACCAGTTGTTGGTGTATGCTTCCTCATTAGTGGCTTCTGAGGCTGACAAGTGTCGGCGTTTTGAGGGCGGACTCAATTTGAGATCCGTACTCTGTTGGCGAATCGACATGAGCGCTTTATTGACTGAGGCGTCGGTAGTGAGGATTGAGCAATTGTTGAGACAGAGGCGCCCGAGATCGGATCGGGACCCGAGGCAAGAGGCCCAAAGGATGTGATCGAAGCGGTGATAGCAGAGGGTCCAAGAAGGCGTGAGCAGATCCTTGGTGTCGCCCTGAGGTGGTAGACAGTTCGAGTTTGGGGCGAGGCGATTTGCCCAGTCTAGTGGTGGTCGCAGCGGTGCTAGAGGTTCGGGACAGAGTATCCTGCTATGTGAGTTGTGCGAGAGGAGGCACAGTGGAGAGTGCTGGAGGGCTACTGGAGCATGCCTCAAGTGTGGTTCTATGGACCACCAGCTCCGAGAGTGCCCCTTCACTATGGAGGCCTAGTCTGCTGCGACCGTAGAGCGGCGAGTTACTTGAAAGCAGCAGAGCCATGAGGTGGCTCTGGTTAGAGAGGCCGAGGCAGAGGCCGAGGCCGAGAAGAGGGATCAGTGGTGAGATCTGAGGGACAGAGCAGCGGGCAGTGGTCCCAGGCTAGAGTCTATGCTATGACTCGGCAGGAGGCGCAGGAGTCTCCAGATGTCGTTGCGGGTATGCTTCTAATTTCTGGTTTTGAAGCATATGCATTGATGGATCCTGGATCCACTCATTCATTTATTGCACCGCATGTGGCATGTAGACTGCATTGTGATAGAGAGAGATTGCAGTGTGGACTAGAGGTGAGTACACCTCTAGGTAGTACGACAGTGTTGGGAGAGGTCTGCAAGGGGTGTCAGATAGTGATTGATCAGGCAGAGTTGAGAGCAGACCTTATAGTGTTGTCTTTGAGAGAGATTGATGTGATCCTAGGGATGGACCGCTATCGCCCATAGAGTCATGATGGATTGCTTTACCAAGGAGGTCGTGTTAGATTCTCCCGTCGTGAGAGAGTCAAGCTTTCGAGGTATTAGCCAGCGGTGCCAGCCAGGATGATTTCCTTCATGAGTGCTCCGAGATTGATGCGAGGGGTCAGTGAGGCCTATTTGGCTCATGTGGTGGATTCTAGAGTGCGGCAGAGGTTGCGGGATGTTCCGTGATCGTGGAGTTTTGATGTGTTCCCGATGAGTTACTGGGTTCTCACGGGATCGGAGACGAGTTTGTGATAGATCTCGCCCAGTGTTGCTCCTATATCTATACCTCCGTATAGGATGGCACCGATGGAACCGAGAGAGCTAAGGCTCGATTCAGGAGTTATTGGATAAGGGTTTATTAGACCCGGTGTTTCGCGTGGGAGCTCCAGGTGTTGTTTGTGAAGAAGAAAGATGGGACTTAAGATCGTGTATCGATTATAGGCACTCAATCGGTTCTTCACAAGAATAAGTACCCACCGCCAGGATCGATGATCTATTTGATCGATTCTGAGGAGCTCGAGTGTTTACCAAGTTGGACTTGAGGTCAGGATATTATCAGTTGAGGATAGCGGAGGCTGATGTGCCTAAGAGTGCATTCAGGAGTAGGTATGGGTATTTCGAGTTCCTAGTGATGCCGTTTGGGTTGACCAATGCCCCGGCAGCCTTCATGGCTTTGATGAATAAAGTATTTCAGCCCTACCTTGATCAATTTGTGATTGTGTTCATTGATGATATCCTAGTGTATTCGAGGAGTAGGCAGGATCATGCGGAGCATTTGAGGATAGTGTTGCAGATCATGAGAGAGAGGCAGCTGTTTGCCAATTTCACTAAGTGTGAATTTTGGCTAGATGAGGTCATTTTCCTAGGCCATATTGTGTCTGGTGAGGGTATCCGGGTGGATCCTCACAAGATTGAGGCGATCTTGAGTTGGGAGGTTCCGAGGAACGATCGAGTCGAGGAGTTTCTGACTAGCGAGGTATTACCGGAGGTTTGTCGAGGGTTTTCGTGATTTGGACCTTTGATGAAACTTCGAGGAAGAATGTGGTTTCGGATGGATGATGAGTGTCGAGGAGCTTTGAGGAGCTTAGGCATCGATTGACTCTGGCGCCGGTGTTGGCTTTGCCGTCGTGGTCCGGAGGATTTGAGGTTTTAGTGATGCTTGCAGCAGGATCGGGTTGTGTGTTGATGCGGCATGGTAGAGTGATAGCGTATGCCTCGAGACGCTTGAGGTCTCATGAGAGGAATTATCCAAAGGCATGACTTAGATGGCTGCGATAGTGTTTGCTTTGAAGATCCGGAGACATTATTTGTATGGTGAGACGCCCAGATCTTCACGGATCATAAGAGTTTGAGATATCTGCTGAGTCACGAGAGTTGAATATGAGACAGAGAGGTGGATTGAGCTGTTGAAGGATTATGACCGCATTGAGTATCATCCAGGAAGGCCAATGTGGTGGCGATGCTTTGAGTAGAGATCTCATGTCGGTCGGCTCGATTCAGAGTGAGAGATTGCCCGGTTTGATTCATTGAGGCGCTTAATGTGCAGATGGATTTGGCTCAGACGGAGCCTTGATAGCTACTCGAGATTGAGGCCGATGTTACAGAACGGATCGGAGAGTTCGATGTCGGGATCCAAAGTTAGTGAGATTGATGGATAGAGTTAGAGCCGGGCGAGTTCAGATTTTGAGTTGAGAGATGAGACTCTTTGGATGGGTCGAGATTATGTGTGCTGATGTGGATGAGTCGAGACGAGAGATTCTAGAGGAGGCGATGTGGCTGCCTATGCGATGCATCCCGGTGTCACCAAGATGTATAATACTCTTAAGTTGCATTTCGGTGGCGGTATGAAGAGGCAAGTGCGAGTTCGCTCTCTGTTTGACGTGCAAGAAAGTTAAGGTGAGCACCAGCCCCGATTGGGAGATTGCATTCGTTGCCCATTCTGGAGTGGAAATGGGAGCGGATCACTATGGATTTTATTATGGGGTTGCCTAGGACGCCGAGACAGTGTGATGCGATCTGGGTCATAGTGGACCGGTTGACCAAATCGGCTCACTTCTTGCCAGTGCGAGAGAATAAAACTCTCGATCAGTTGGCCCAGAAATATGTGGCAGAGATTGTGCGACTGCATGGGGTTTCGGTGTCGATAGTGTCAGATAGGGATCCCAGATTTACTTCGAGGTTCTGGAGGAGCTGCAATCGACTTTAGGGCACGAGACCGAACTTTAGTCTGACGTTTCATCCTCGAATGTATGGGCAGAGTGAGAGGACGATCAAGACTATTGAGGATATGCTGAGAGCTTGTGTATTAGAGTTCAGAGGTGCTTGGGACCAATGATTTGGCTCGATTGAGTTTCATGATAATAATCGATGATCGAGCAAGATTGGGATGGCACCGTATGAGGCTTTGTATGGTAGGCGTGTAGATCACCTCTTTCGGGATGAAGAGGGTGTTAGGATGCTTGAGGGCCCGAGCTGATCCAGATACAATGGGTAAAGTGAGAGGATTCGAGTCGCATCAAGCGCGACTCAGATAGATGTAAGAGTTATGTGGATTAGCATCGGCGTGAGATGGAGTACAGTGTAGGCGACAGAGTGTTTCTCCGAGTGTCACCTTGGAGAGGAGTGTTGAGATTTGGCCGTAGGGGTAAGTTGAGTCCCCGGTATATCGGTCCGTATGAGATTACTGAGAGGATTGGACCGTTGGCCTATAGACTGAGATTGCCTAGTGAGATGTCCCAATTGCATGATGTGTTTCATGTGAGTATGCTCCGGAGATATCGCTCAGACCCGATGCATGTGATCCCGGCCCATGAGAATTGAGCTAGTTAACTAACGTTTCAAATCTCATGTGAATCGAAGGTCAAAAAACAAAGATACAAAGAAAATAGGAAAACGATTATTATAGGTTTACTTAAAATCCAACTTGATTTATTGATAACCTTTTTACCCGAAATCCGAATTTTCCAAATAAAATTAAACGTATCAAATTTTACTTATAAACATAGAAAAAGAATCATCCATGAGTTGTTTTAAAGGTTTACCAAGCTTAACTTTTCATACCTTTGCAAAAGTTGAAAAAAGTATGACATTTTAACCAAAAGGAGTTGAGTATGACCTATATAACTATACCAGAAAGATATAAGGTTATTTAAAACAATTAGGAAGGAACAAAAGTCATATTTTTCATTAAAAGAAATGGAAACTTGTTTAAGGTTGGTATTAAGCAAATTACCATATGAATAGTAACATTTACCAAATGAATAGTAATCTGAAAATTTCAAACGCCCATAACTTTTTCATCCTAATTCGAAACTTAACCCTTTTTATCCCGTTTTAAAGATCTTGCCAAACTCTATCAACTTTAAGAAATACCCTTTTTCCAAAATGACTCTAAGATACTCTAAAACACAATACAAGGTAGCTGCCCATTTTTTTAAAAAAAATGGACAGCACCTCCCCTAAAATTTGATCTAGCCAAAACTTCAACGTTTACTCAAACCTGCACAAAAACGCAGTTTAAAGGCAATCACACACTCCTATTAGTCTAACCATTTCTCAACCTAACTTCTAAACATCAAATCCAGATAGTAACGTCGCAATTTTAATCATTCTACATATTTCAAGCTAACTACTAAACATCCATTCATTATTTTAATAATGGCATTCACAAGCTCATGCTTGCTTTTACCTTCTCACTCATGCAAGCATATATTCATACATACTTAAACATATTCAAATATACAATGAAACCTCAAAACCTTAAAAGTTTACATGAAATACACAAATACAATGCTTTAAAGAGCATTTTAGCCCGAATACATCAACTTCCAAAAAGAAAGTCTAAAATGCTAGCCAAAGCATCGTTTTATAAAAGTTTGACTTTAAAAGCAAAAGCATCGGAGTATGCTTTATTCCCGATGTGTCGACCCAGTTTCTCGCTCAAGACTTGTGGAGGGGAGGAAGGGGTGAAACACGACGACTCCATGAATAACAGTCTAATAATTAAGCATAAGCCAACACATGCATCAATAATGATAATTTCATGTCAATAACCATCAATTTCATTTTATAACAAATAAAACAATTACAAAATCACCAAATGTCGATAACAAAGACAAAAGCACATATCGTGGTCCGAGTGATCCTAACGGATGACGTCTACACATGTTCGACAAGCGACCATGTGGTCAGTGAATAGAGGGAGTCCGATTTCTAACTCCTATGCTACTAGCGGGCAAAGGGCAAAGCCTATGACAAGTGCGCACTTGTTAAATGTAGGGATCACTACAAACCCACGAAATCATACAAGATCACCTTAGGCATTCATTCTAAATTGCATACTCACTTTATCATTTTCAATCAAGGTTCCAACTCATTTTCAATTAAACAATCATCCCGAAGGATTTGCTACAATTTGCCATTTCAACAAATCACATGTATAAAATCTCCAAATTCACATATTCGGCACCTTATCATTTAACAAACAATTTTTACAAACCTTTACACATATATACATAAAAAGGCACATAATACACGCTTAAACTATCACATTCGTTCAAAATTCACAAATCATAGCCCAATACTTAATGATTAAAAAGTTATCCACTTTGACTTCGATGGCTAGGAATTGGGTTAACTTGCCCCAATGGATTGTTTTGACCCTCCTCAATTTCCAAACGCCGCAATTGACCTTAATTCAATCATAATAAGGCTAATTAATTAAAAGAGTAAAGTGCTGGAATTTTAAATAAAAAAAAACTCACATTTAAGCTAATCTAATCTTCCTTATATCTCCAATTAAGTTAATTTACCTTAACCAAGGCATACAACCCTTCATCAACACATAATTAGGCCAATTACTCAATGATGCCTATGCTGAAATTTTACGAAAATAACGAAACTTAAAATTAAACCGACGTAACCTTACCTAACCCTTCTTATACCTTCCCTAGGCCATACCAACTCGAAATCCCCTTCAAATCCAATTCCAATTTCGCAAATTTTCATATCCTAGGCCATACACAAATCTGAAATTTTCCAAGCATCCATTTTCTTCTTTTTCCATTCTTTCCTAATCTAACCATCTTCAATCATCATATTAACCAAGAAAAGGCAAAATCTAACAAAATTTTAAACAATTTCAGTAAACCCTAATCCTACCCCAAATCTGAAATTTTAAACCTTCATCTAAACCTTCTTCTTTCTTCATCAAGTAACTTCCAACATCATTCTCGAGCAAGGAAGGTCAAACTAGAACAAGAAATCAAGGAAAATCCAAATCCTTACCTTGTTAAACACTCACGAAATCTTCTTCCTTTGGCTCAAATGAAAGACAACTCCTCCCTTTCCCTTAGCTTTCACGAAATCCCTAGGAAACTCCCAAAAGCTTCACGCTTCTTCTTCTTCCTCCTCTTCTTCTTACATAGCCTAATCTCTCCCACTCTCCTTTCTCTTTGTATTTTCGGATGGCTAATGGAGAAATGACCTAATTTGCTTCTCTTCCTCTCTTTTCCTTAAGCCAAAACGACACCACCTAACTAAAGCCTCCTTCTTAATTTTCATTAGTCTCTTCTCATTCCTAAGCTTCTTTCACTTAAACCCTAATCCTTCATTAACCTAACTCTTTAACCTAAGTCCTAAGCCCAATTCTTCAAGCCCAAGTCTTTTCCCTCCTTATAACCTTTCCCAAATTTTCATTTCCTCCTTCCAACTTAAACTTTCATCTTTCCTCCTTCCAACTTAAACTTTCATGGGCTCCACTTAAAAGCCCACTTAATTAATAAACCTAAAGCCTTATAACCATTTAAACAAATTCTAATTTATTCCTAACATGACCTAATTTAATAATTCTTATTCTTTGAAAATATAATACAAAATTAAAATTCTAATTTAACTAAATTCCTGAAATTAATAATTATTGCTATAAATTCTAACTCTCAATTTCTTCAATTACTAATTATCGCACTAAAATCCCAAATATTCTAACCAATTGAAATCTAATCAAACCCTAATTGAAACCCTAATTACTTCAATTAATACTAGCCAAAAGATAATGAACTTACCAATAATTTAAACAAACCTATTTAATAAAGAAAAAGAACGGGTCTAACATTTCTTCCCTTTAAAAGAATTTCTCGTCCTCAAATTTTACTCAATCAATGAACAAATGAGGATACTTCTCCTTCATAGCTTCCAATGGTTCCCACGTGGCTTCTTCCACCGAATGATTCCTCCATAACACTTTTACTAATTGTATTGTCTTATTCCTAAGCACCTTTTCTTTTGTATCCAAAATCTGCACTGGAAGCTCTTCGTAACTTAAATCCTCATTCAACTGCACTTCATCTGCTTGAATGACATGGGAGGGATCTGATCGATATCTCCTTAACATAGAGACATGAAATACATCATGTATCTGAGATAACTCTGGAGGCAAGGCTAACCTATAAGCCAAAGGACCAATCCTCTCCAGAATCTCATATGGCCCCACATATCTCGGACTCAGCTTACCATTCTTTCCAAATCTCAGAATTCCTTTCCAAGGAGAAGTCTTCAAAAACACTTTCTTTCCAACCTCATACTCCATCTCCTTCCACGAGAATCTTCATAACTTTTCATTCGATCCCGAGTGCTTTTAATCTCGCTAATCACATTGACTTTATCTCATCACATCCGAATCAACTCGACCCAAAAGCTTCTGTCTCCCTCTTCATCCCAACACACCGGAGTCCGACATCTCCTCCCATACAGAGCCTCATAAGGAGCCATCTGAATGCTCGAATGATACGAATTGTTGTAAGTAAATTCGATCAATGGCAAGTGTTCATCCCAAGCTCCTCGAAAATCCATCACACAAGCCCTGAGCATTCCCTCAAGAGTCCGAATGGTCCTCTCAGACTGACCATCTGTCTGAGGATGAAAAGCAGTACTAAAATTCAACTTAGTACCTAAGGCCTCCTGCAAACTGCCCCAAAATTCAAGTAAAACGGGATCCCTATCGACACAATCGAATCCGGATCCCATGCAGCCTTACCACCTCGCCAATATACTTCTTAGCCAGAACATGCAAAGGATCTGTCTGTCTGATTGCCATAAAATGAGCTGATTTTGTCAATCTATCCACAATCACCCATATGGCATCATGCCTCCTACTGGTCCTGGGCAATCCCATCAGAAAGTCCATAGTCACCTTCGCCACTTCCACTGAATAGATAAAGGCTTTAATCATCTAAAGGTGCTTGATGCTCACCTTAACTCACGACACACCGCATAATTTACTCACATATTCGCCACATCTTTCTTCATACCCTCCACCGTAAATGTTCCTTAAGATCCTCAGACATCTCCGGTACTACCCGGATGCATAGCATACGATGCATTGTGTACTTCATCCGTAATCTCATCCTTCACCTCCTTGACATCCGAATGCACAACCTATTTCGACTATCGGCCCATCATCACTCATTACTATGTCAGAATTCTTACCCTTCTGAATTTCTTCCCATAATCGACTCGCCGTGATCCCGACCTCGCAACTCTTTTACTTTATCTCAAGAATCGGCCTTACCCAAAAGTGGCAACCATGCAACTTGTCTCATCCTCGCTTCAGATCGATCCTCGAGCTTAGCCATCTCTTCCAATAGCGCAGATAGATCGTTCGAACATATGCTATGGAAGACTTCCTGCTTAAGGCATCTGCAACAACATTTGCCTTACCTGGATGATACTCGATTAACAGGTCATAGTCTTTAAGCAGCTCAATCCACCTCCTCTGTCTCAAATTCAGCTCCTTCTGACTCAACAGGTATTTGAGACTCTTGTGATCTATGAAGATCCTCGTCTGAACCCCATACAAATAATGTCTCCAGATCTTCAAAGCAAAGATCACTGCTGCTAACTCCAAATCATGGGTCGGATAATTCACCTCATAAGGCTTTAGTTGCCGTGAGGCATATGCTATCACCTTATCTTCCTGCATAAGCACACATCCTAACCCCTTTCTAGAAGCGTCACTATACACAGAAAAACTCCCATCTCCTGTAGGCAACGCTAGAACTGGAGCACTGTGCTTCAGCTCCTCAAAACTTCTCCGCATTCATCACCTGCATAAACTTCGATTTTTCCTTAACAACTTAGTCAAAGGAGTAGCAATTAAAGAAAATCCTCCACAAATCGCCTATAGTAACCAAATAAACCCGTAAAGCTCCTCACCTCTTTCATCGCGTCAAGCGCGCGTGCCAAGATCAACTTCAACTTTCTTTGGGTCTACATGCACCCCATTCTAGAAACAATGTGACCAAGAAAGACCACCTCACGTAGCCAAAAGTCACATTTCGTGAATTTGACATACAATTCTCTCCTCGCCTCTGCAGATAATCCTCAAGTGCTTCTCATGATCCGTTTCACCTCGAATACACCGTAATGTCATCGATAAACACGATAACAAACTGATCCAAAAGTCCTTAAAGACCCTGCTCATCAAATCCATGAAAGCAAAGCAGAGCATTGGTCACCCAAAAGGCATAACCAAAAACTCATAATGGCCATACCGAGTCTCAAGGTCGCCTTGCTCACATCGCACTTTAATCCCGAGTTGATGGTAGCCGACTCGAGATCAATCTTGAGAAGACCGTTGTTCTCGCAACGATCAAACAAGTCATCTATCCGAGGCAATGGATACTTGTTTTTCACGGTCACCTTATTAATTCTCCTGTAATCAATGCACATCCTCCAGGTTCCATCTTTCTTTCGAACAAACAAGACCGGCGCTCCCTAGGGTGAAATGCTCGGTCTAATGAATCCCTTATCTAATAGATCCCCTAACTGCTCCCTCAGCTCCTTCAGCTCAGCTGGAGCTATCCTGTAAGGTGGAATTGAAATAGAAGCTGTCCCGGGAGCTAAGTCAATAGCAAACTCAATCTCCTCTCCGTGGCAAACCGCAACCTCAGAAACACATCGAAATTCCCGCATAATGGGAATATCCTCCACCTTACTCTCCTTCACACTGGTATCCAGAACACACGCCAAGAAGGCTTCACAGCCTCTCCCCATCAGTTTATCACCTAATAAAGTCAAACAAGTCGCGGCAATGTCAACTTTTGTCTCCCCGAAAACTACTTTCCACCCTCACCCGCATCAAATTCCACTTCCTTTTACCACAATCCAGCCACTTTATACTTCTCCATCACATCCATTCCAACGATCACATCTAATCCCTTCAGATTCAGAGGTAGCAGATCTACTACTAAACTAGATCCATCAATCACAAGCTCACAATCTCTAAAGATCCCAACTCCGACAACAGTCCTCCCTAACGGAGTACTAACAAATAGAAACTCATCCAATAAACCTGATCGCATACGAGTGCAATAACAAACTCAGAGACAAAGGAATGGGTGGAACCCGAGTCAAAAAGAACATATACATCGTAATGAAAGAGTCGAGCCATACCGCATAACCTCAAAGCGGTCAGTAGCCTCCTCTCAAGTCATAGCAAACACCGAGCCAGGTTGCCCTCTCGGTCTCCACCGAGGAAAAGGCTTCTTCACCGACCTGTAATCGCCCACCTGTAAACTAGTCTCGTCCCCACTGCTCCACTCTCCTCTCGAGCTCATGGATCGGGATCCCGCCTCGAGCCCACCGAGGACAGTTGCTAATCATGTGACCCTTCTCTCCACACTTAAAACAGGCACCTGTCAACTTGCAACATTCACCCCGATGTGGATTTCCACAATGCTCACATAGAGGGGTCGGGTTCCTGCTTCTCTACGCCTCATTGCTTCCTCCCACTAAGGAGGCTCAGACCGACTCGCTCAATTGCTCGCTCACGAGGGCACTATTGCCTCCCGACTCGCACCTGAACTCTTCTCACCCCTGGAAGCAGTCTGAACACTACCCCCTCTCCTAGGAAACTGCTCTCTGCCCTTTCTTTTCCTGCTCACCTCCTATCTGATGTTCTCTAGTTTTTCTGCCTAGAGTGTCGCATCCACCAGCTGCTGGTAATCAGAGAAATTATAAATCACTACCTTCTCCTGATTCCTGTGTGGAGGCCTCCTCAAACTTTCTGCACTTATCTTCTTCATTAGCCACCATATATGTTGCAAACCGAGAGTTGGGTGAATCTCACCATACTCACTAACAGACACTCTCCTCTCGAGCCAAATTCATAAACTCTCGGCCTTTTCTTGCATATAAACCCGGAGAAATACTTTTTCTGAAATAATTCTCCAAAATCTTTCCATAACAACACAGAGGTACCCCGACTCGGGTACCGACTCCCACCAATGAAGAGCATTCCCGCAAAAGACTCACAAGATACTCCAACTTCTCTTCATCTGCATTTCATCTGCATTGTAACCCTCTCTCGTCTCTTCATCCAAGCTTCACTTCCTCGGATTGGTGGTACCATGAAAGTCCACCGCACCAAACTTTCAAACTTGTCATACCGCCGCCTAATCACTAGAGCCGAGCTGGAGCCTCGAGATCCCCACCCATGGCCAAGGTGAATGCCTGGGCAAAGCTCGAAAACTGTGGATCCACCGCAGTATAGCAGGAGGGAGGAGGAGGTTGCTCCTCGGGTTGCACACTAGTGCCTCTGAGCCAGAGCCGAGTGTGTCCCTGCATCTTGTGGGACATGAGACTCATCGCTGCTCCTGGCGAGAGCTAGAGCGAGAAAGAGTGCCATGACCTCGCCGAGGTGGCATATTTCCTCCTTCAAAATAAAACCAAGGAAAACTTTAGTTCAAAAGAAATCATGCTAAAATCAGGTTACAATTTAGCATGTAGTCAAAATTACCATATTGGCATGTAAAATCAAGAAAACAATACAAAAGGACACAAATCATGCAATCCCTAACGCTCTCCTTCTACCCAACCTAAACCGAAAGCTCGATACCATAAGTGTTGGAACCTCCTGGTGCGACACGAGTCCGACGTCTGCAAGACATCCGGCCTACGTCCCCACGAGGAAGCGATTCCTCACCACGAAAGAAGCCTCAAATTGACTTAATTTCACTTCATCCTAATAAAGTTGGATAGCTTGACCCTAAGTCTCTTCCAATAGCTTTGATCTGTTTAGGCCCATCATTGCTCCTATACCTAAGCTTACTACGAAAACCTAGACCTCTAGGTCAAATGAAATCAGAAAACGCCTCAATCGGACCTTTGTAGGTCGCAAAACGACCTTTCGAGCAAAATCGACACTCATCGGCCCTAAAATCCAACTAAAACCCGACACTCTCATTTTACCGAAAAAGGATAGAAAATTGAGCTAGTTAACTAACGCTTCAAATCTCATGTGAATCAAGGTCAAAAACAAAGATACAAAGAAAATAGGAAACGATTATTATAGGTTTACTTAAAATCCAACTTGATTTATTGATAACCTTTTACCCGAATCCAATTTTCCAAATAAAATTAAACGATCAAATCTTACTTATAAACATAGAAAAGAATCATCCATGAGTTGTTTTAAAGGTTTACCAAGCTTAACTTTTCATACCTTTGCAAAAGTTGAAAAAGTATGACATTTTAACCAAAAGGAGTCGAGTATGACCTATATAACTATACCGTAAAGATATAAGGTTATTTAAAACAATTAGGAAGGAACAAAAGTCAGATTTTCATTAAAAGAAATGGAAACTTGTTTAAGGTTGGTATTAAGCAAATTACCATATGAATAGTAACATTTACCAAATAAATAGTAATCTGAAAATTTCAAACGCCTATAACTTTTTCATCCTAATTCAAACTTAACCCTTTTATCCGCTTTAAAGATCTTGCCAAACTCTATCAACTTTAAGAAATACCCTTTTCCAAAATGACTCTAAGATACTCTAAAACACAATATAGGTAGCTGCCCATTTTTTAAAAAATGGACAGCACCTCCCTAAAATTTGATCTAGCCAAACTTCAACGCTTACTCAAACCCCGCACAAAACGCAGCTTAAAGCGCAACACACACCTATTAGTCTAACCATTTCTCAACCTAACTTCTAAACATCAAATCCAGATAGTAACGTCGCAATTTTAATCATTCTACATATTTCAAGCTAACTACTAAACATCCATGCATCAATAATGATAATTTCATGTCAATAACCATCAATTTCATTTTCTAACAAATAAAACAATTACAAAATCACCAAATGTCAGATAACAGCACAAAAGCACATATCAGGTGGTCCGAGTGATCCTAACAAGACGTACTACACATGTTCGATAAGCGACCATGTGTGTCATGGAATGAGGGGAGTCCGATTTGAACTCCTATGCCACTAATGCAAAGGGCAAAGCCTATGACAAGTGCGCACTTGTTAAACAGAGGGGATCACTACAAACCCACGAAATCATACAAGATCACCTTAGGCATTCATTCTAAATTGCATACTCACTTTATCATTTTCAATCAAGGTTCCAACTCATTTTCAATTAAACAATCATCCCGAAGGATTTGCTACAATTTGCCATTTCAACAAATCACATGTATAAAATCTCCAAATTCACATATTCGGCACCTTATCATTTAACAAACAATTTTTACAAACCTTTACACATATATACATAAAAAGGCACATAATACACGCTTAAACTATCACATTCGTTCAAAATTCACAAATCATAGCCCAATACTTAATGATTAAAAAGTTATCCACTTTGACTTCGATGGCTAGGAATTGGGTTAACTTGCCCCAATGGATTGTTTTGACCCTCCTCAATTTCCAAACGCCGCAATTGACCTTAATTCAATCATAATAAGGCTAATTAATTAAAAGAGTAAAGTGCTGGAATTTTAAATAAATAAAAAACTCACATTTAAGCTAATATAATCTTCCTTATATCTCCAATTAAGTTAATTTACCTTAACCAAGGCATACAACCCTTCATCAACACATAATTAGGCCAATTACTCAATGATGCCTATGCTGAAATTTTACGAACATAACGAAACTTAAAATTAAACCGACGTAACCTTACCTAACCCTTCTTATACCTTCCTAGGCCATACCAACTCGAAATCCCTTCAAATCCAATTCCAATTTACGCAAATTTTCATATCCTAGGCCATACACAAATCTGAAATTTTCCAAGCATCCATTTTCTTCTCTTTTCCATTCTTTCCTAATCTAACCATCTTCAATCATCATATTAACCAAGAAAAGGCAAAATCTAACAAAATTTTTAAACAATTTCAGAAACCCTAATCCTACCCCAAATCTGAAATTTTAAACCTCCATCTAAACCTTCTTCTTTCTTCATCAAGTAACTTCCAACATCATTCTTGAGCAAGGAAGGTCAAACTAGAACAAGAAATCAAGGAAAATCCAAATCCTTACCTTGTTAAACACTCACGAAATCTTCTTCCTTTGGCTCAAATGAAAGACAACTCCTCCCTTTCCCTTAGCTTTCACGAAATCCCTAGGAAACTCCCAAAAGCTTCACGTTTCTTCTTCTTCCTCCTCTTCTTCTTACATAGCCGAATCTCTCCCACTCTCCTTTCTCTTTGTATTTTCGGATGGCTAATGGAGAAATGACCTAATTTGCTTCTCTTCCTCTCTTTTCCCTTAAGCCAAAACGACACCACCTAACTAAAGCCTCCCTTCTTAATTTTCGTTAGTCTCTTCTCATTCCTAAGCTTCTTTCACTTAAACCCTAATCCTTCATTAACCTAACTCTTTAACCTAAGTCCTAAGCCCAATTCTTCAAGCCCAAGTCTTTTCCCTCCTTATAACCTTTCCCAAATTTTCATTTCCCTCCTTCCAACTTAAACTTTCATCTTTCCCTCCTTCCAACTTAAACTTTCATGGGCTCCCACTTAAAAGCCCACTTAATTAATAAACCTAAAGCCTTATAACCATTTAAACAAATTCTAATTTATTCCTAACATGACCTAATTTAATAATTTTTATTCTTTGAAAATATAATACAAAAATTAAAATTCTAATTTAACTAAATTCTGAAATTAATAATTATTGCTATAAATTCTAACTCTCAATTTCTTCAATTACTAATTATTGCACTAAAAATCCCAAATATTCTAACCAATTGGAAATCTAATCAAACCCTAATTGAAACCCTAATTACTTCAATTAATACTAGCCAAAAGATAATGAACTTACCAATAATTTAAACAAACCTATTTAATAAAGAAAAAAAAGAACGGGGTCTAACAGCCGGTGCAGATTATCGGAGCGAGGGTCAAGCAATTGAGGAGCAGGGTGATTCCATTGGTGAAAGTCCTATGGAAGAACCATTCATCAGAGGAAGCAACTTGGGAGACTGAGGAGCACATGAGGAGGTAGTACCCTCATCTGTTCGAGCAGTCAGGTATAAAATTTCGGGACGAAATTTTAATTAGGAGGGGAGAATTGTAACATCCCGTTACCGGTGTGATGGGCATATCGGTAATTTGGATGAGTGAGTAGTGAGTGCATTCATGATTGAATTACTCGCATAGTGAGTTTTGCATCAGTGATAAATGAGATTAATTGAGTTAATTGCACATGCATCTTAGTATCATGCATTCATGATTATTCCAGCATTTAATTGTGGTTTTGATAAATGAATTGTGAAATTTGTGTGAGATATGAGTTATTGAGAATTAAGCGATAAGTGTAATTGAGTAGTCCCTTGAGTTAGATTGTGAGTTGAGTGAAGAGTGATTTATTGAGAATTGAGGAATAATTAGAATTGAAGAGTTAAATCAGTGGATTGTGACTTGATTGAGAATTTGAGAGAAATTGAGTTGTATAGCTGAGTTAGTGTGTGAATTGAATTTTGTGAAATTTGAAATTGAGATTTGAGTATAGAATTGAGTGTTTTGTATTTTTGAGGAATTTTGGGAATTTTTCCAGAATTTTTAGAGATATGAGTTCGGACCGGAAAATTGACCTAGAGACTGGTAATTGTGAATTCGGTTCTGAAAGTGAGTGAAGCGTGACTTGAAAATTTAAAGTTATGAGTTTAAGAATTATTGTGATGAGCCAGTGAATTTTAGAGATGGAAATTAAGTGATTTGAGGACTGATAGATTTTGAATCTCAGTCCAAATCAGCCTAGTGTATATATATATATATATGGCTTGGGAGTTAGGGTTAGACACTTTTCCCTTTTTCCCTTCTCCTTTGCCGTCGACAATCGTGAGTTCCTCTTTGAGATTTCGTTGATTCCTCTTCACTGTGGCTGAGGTTTTGCTTGTGATTGAGTGTGGGTGTTGCTTTGGCTGAGATCTGAGAGTGATTCAGAGAGTGATTGAAGCTTGGAGAGTTTCGGAGGTTGCAATTTTTAGGGTTTCCATCGATCTTTGAATTTGGTAAGTTTTGATGTGCTTAATGGTGTTCTTTATGTTTATTATAGCATTTATGGTGTTCTGATGTGTTAATAAGGTAGTTAAGAGAGTTATGTGAGGTGTGAGAGTATTAATGGCGGAAATGAGAATCAAGAAGAACGATTAAATGCGTCATGATTTAATAAATTAAATGTCAATTTGACGTTGACGAGCGTGAGCGTGGAATTGCTTGGGACATCGCGACGAGCTTAATTTGACGTCATGACGAAGCGTGGTCTTGTGCTTCGCGACGAACCGTAGGAAGGCGCCATGACGAAGCAACTCAGACGTCATGACGAGTGGTCAAACGTCATGACGAGGAGTGAAATGCTGAAGTGAATTAGTTGAGTCTTTTGAGCATATCTTTTAGTGTAGACCTCCTATTGAGAGCATTCTTGTTTCATTGTGAACTAGAGAAAGAAGTCTTCAAGTGCAGTATTATTGAGAGTTGAATGATATCTAGAGGATCGTGAATTGTCGATTGACCAATTTGAGTATGAATTGGAGAATTATGAAATAGAGAATGAGATGGACCTAGTGAATAGTGAATTGTCTTGATGAAGTGAGAGTTAGTGAAATTGACTAGAGAGTGGAAATCATGGTCATGCATCATATAGTTTGAATTGAGACATGTGCATCAGTGAATTGAATTAATTGAGCAAGTAGTGATGATAATTCATTTGAATTGTTATAGAGGCGTCGTTGGATCGACAGACCACGGACATTGCTGGTACTTCTAGGCAATAGCTCGGAAGTTACAGGTGAGTAACCTAGTTGGTTCCTCAGCTTTTATGTGATTAAATGTGTTGTGAATGTGTGTGAATTAAGTGTAAAAGTGAGTGATATAAATGTGAAGTGAATGAGCTAAATGTGATAAGTGATTGTGATTGCATCAAGTGTGATATATAAATGTGAATAGCTGTGAATTGAGAATCAGTGTATATAATTGCGCGTAAGTGTTTGATTGTGACAAGTGAGCGAAGTGAGATAAATGTGTTAGAGACTGTGCAAGTGTTAGTACATGCTAAGCATGAACATAAGTGGTAATTAATCAGTTGTGACTGGAGCTTAGTGATCAGAGCTTTAAGCTCGATATCGTTGAACGGGCTCGAGGCCAAAAGGAAATAGTGCATACCCAGAGGGCTCTCCTATTCCTAAAGTGAGTGGGTTGTAGTGTATACCCTGAGGGCTCTCCTACTTGCCAAAATGTGAACATTGACGCTCAGTCACAACGACATCATAAAATGAGAAATTGCATACATTATGCATTTGTCAGCGTAGCGAAATTGTGAATACGTGTGATGTGTGCAAAGTGTGAATTGATATGTCTGAGATATGTGATAAGGTAACTGTAAATTATGTAAAGTGTTTATAGTATTGTAAATTGTGTTAAAACATATCTATGAGATATATATTATGTGTATATGCATGAGTTGGGTGAACCATCGATGATGGTTTTCATTGAGTTCGCAAACTCAGCCAACATTGCAATACATTTTTCGAGACGTCAGAGGTCTCTAGTTCCCGTGATAGTTTTCCTGCAGTGAGAGTTCGTGATCAAGTGCAAATGATGGATCACAGGCCGGTCACCGAGCAACATTTATATTTTGGGATGACCTAGTATAGACGCGTTTTATCAGCCTCCTTTTTGGATTGTTGTATATAGTTGTAGGGAACCGATAGACTTGTCTATATTTTGGATTGATATTGTGAAATGAAAGAAATATTGTGGTTTTAAATTTTAGTGAATTGCATGTTGTGGTTTATTTTATTGATGCCATGCGAGTGTTTAGTGATCGTTTGCGGTCGTAGCACTTCCTTACTGTGGGTTATGCGTCGGAACGACCCACGAGCGTCCCGGTGTGTACCCTACGGTGAGGGGGCGCTACAGGAGCAGCGCCTGGAACCAGATCAATTGTGAACTCTGTTTCCCGATCTAGTGGTAAACTAGGTAACTCTTCGGGAAACACATCTCAGAATTCCTTAACCACTGGAATGTCCTGTACGCTCTGCTCAACCCTAATATCAATAATGTGGGCCAGATAAGCCTCACATCCTCCCTGCATCAACCTCAATGCACTCATGAAGGATATCATCCTAGCTGGCACTGCCTGACTAATTCCTCTTAATACTGCTCTAGGCTGACCAGGAGATTATAATACTACCTCCTTGGTGTAACAGTTCATGATGGCCCTATGGGCAGTGAGCCAATCTATGCCTAAGATCACATCTATCTCCTTCAATTGCAATACTATCAGGTCTGCCTCCAACTCTGCTCAATCAATCTTAACTAAGCACCTCTTGCATACCTCACCAATAACAATAATGCTACCTAGAGGTGTACTCACCTCTAGGCCATACTGCAGTAACTCCCTATCACAATGCAGCCTACATGCCAAATTCGGTGCAATAAAAGAGTGTGTGGATCCTGCATCTAGTAGTGCAAATGCCTCCAAATCATAAACAAGAAGCGCACCTGCAACCACATCTGGTGAGTCTTGAGCCTCCTGCCTGGTCATAGCATAGACTCTAGCCTGGGACTGTGGTCGGCTGCCCTGTCCCTCAGGCCTCACGGAAGAACTCTCAGCTCTCCCTCTATCTCTACCTCTACCTCTCGTCCGCATCCACCACCTGCTTTCATCGAACAGTAGCATCGCCACGGATCTCCCACTCACATCAAACTGGGTTCCAAAGAATGTTTGACAATCTCTAACTTTGTGTTCTAGAGAGCCACATGCAAAGCAAGCTCCTGACACAACCCAGCACTCTCCACCATGCCTTTTCCCACAATGCTGACATGGGGCTCGCTGGTTTTGCACTATACTTCATCCCCCACCAGTCTGTGTAGATCTACCTCTCTTTCCAGTTCTTAACTGTCTAAATCCACCTGATGATCTGAATGATCTACTCTGGCGCTTACTAAAACTTCTGCCAGAACTGCCCTGACTCTCACTAGGCCTCTTTCCTTTGGACCCTTGCCCAATCTCTACTTGTTTCTCCTTCATTAGCTGTTCAATTCTGATGGAGGCAGCTCTTAACTCAGTGAAAGTGCCCATATCTGACCTTGCCAGCCTTGTCCTGATCTCTATGTTCAGCTCATTCTCAAACCTCCTGCATTTATCTTCTTCTGTGGGGATTTAAGCAGTGGCATAACCCATCAACTCATTAAATCGGACCTCATAGTCCGCCACTGACATCCTACCCTGCTTCAGTTCCAAGAACCCTTGCATCTTTATGTCCAAGTAAACCTTGGGCATGTAGTTTTCTCTGAAGACTCTCAGGAAGTCTTCCCACTTCAATTGACAAGGCCTGGTGGTACTGCCTGGAACGGTCTTCCACCATTGGTAAGCTGGGCCCTGCAGTAATGATACTGCATAGTCAAACCTCTCATCAGGCTTGCAGTCCATCTGATCAAAAACCCTCTCAATCCTCTCTAACCATCCCTCGACCTCAGCCGGGTCTGTGCTGCCATAGAAGTCTACAGCTCCCTGCTTTCGCAGTCTATCATACCTCCTATCCCTTCTTTCGGGAACTCTAGGAGGCAACCCTTCAGATCGAGGTATCGAGGACTCTCTACTGGCTCCTACAGATCCTTGGTCAGCTAGTTGATCAATCTGATCACCTAGGGCGGATGACCTATAACAAATGATAACTTCAATTATTATCCGTGTTACTCAAGATATTTCATGCTTATCATTCCTATATGTCCCAATAGATGCTAAACCATGCTCTGATACCACCTAAATGTAACGCCCCCTTACCGCAAGGTACCTACCGGGACACTCGAAGGTCATTCCGGCACATATCCTACGATGAGGGCACGCTACGATCGATCACTACACTCCCTTCATATGGCATGGTAACATAAATCACTTGTAAAGCATCGTAAGAAGATCACAATATTTTAAAACCCACTTTTTCCTCATTACATTTCACAAAATTAAAGTCTACATTGTCTGTCCACAATATCCGTATGTACATCATCAGAAACCTAATACAATAGTACTATTGGGACCCGATCCGAAGACCGACGCCCCAACCCGAAAACGGAATACGAATACGAATACGAACCAATATGAATCGAATCAAAGCAAGGAAACGAAACATAAGGCGAAATCAAATCAGATATGAAGCAAACTTCGGATCACAAAGCTTAACAAATCATTAATGAATCGAAAGCAAATCAAATCGAAACCAATTTCTGATACGTAACAAAACGGAGCCGACATCCGTGAACAAGTATCAAAGAAAGCGTTTGCGTTGGAAACCTTAAGACTATCAATCAAAACTAATCCAATCCGTGTACATTTTTTTTCTTTCTTTCTTTCTTTCATTTTCATTCCATCTCTTACAAGTGACTTCAATATCCTCAATCCAATAACATTCACATACAATCGCACTATCCAACGTCCAATACCCATTCATTCACATTTCTCCATATACAAATCATGCTTATATCTCAGTTGGACATACACAAGTTATATAACATATCCATGTGCAATACCATAACTCAATAGCCTCATCCAAACCTCATAAATAAAATTACGATTTATACACCATTTCATAAATCAAAGCTTTATACAAATCATAGTGGCATTTTCAAACCTTATACATTACCCATAACCCTAAACCAAAGTACACAATACACAACGATTCTTTCACCCGATCTTCTTCTCATCACCTGTGGATGGGAATGAAGGGGGGTGAGCTTTACAGCCCGTGGGTAACAGTTTATAACGAATATATATAAGCAAAATCCTTGAATTTCTTTTTTCTTTTCTGGTCTTAGAAAACATTTCTTTGGAATCCGTAAAGCACATTTTCCAAAAGTTTCGCTCTTGCTGTAGTCAAATCACAATTGCAAAACGTATGATTTTTAGGCTTTTAGCCATCAACCCATAGGTTGCAAAACATGAATGCATCAACTTGACAATTCATAAATGCAATGGCAAACCATATATGCAATGCACAACACATGGCTCGAGAGTTCCGTGGAACACAACGAATAAACTGAAATTTATCGTAAACACAACGAGTCCGATTTCTCAGGATCTCGTGACCTCAAGCGGCCAGCCGTAAGAAGGCTATACGTCGACGTGCACGTGACTAACACAACGTTCCTCTCTCGCCCAAACAAAAGCACATATTCATGCTCAATCACTTTATCGAATGCTCTTTTCCAAATATACGAAATGCCATGGAATCTTTCGAGGCATAACACAAATGTATTTTGCATTTCATCAAAAATTTATGTATGGAATCAATAATGATTTTTCAAATCATTCACATAATGGTGCAACATTTACGATGCAATTGAAATCAGAAAATCTCTTTATTTAAAGAAAGCATTAGTGGCTTATAAATTTTATTATAAACAGGTACCCACCTCGAATCGATGCTAGAAATTTGTTCCTTGATTCCTTCTTTCTTCCAATATAACTTCACCTAAAGCAATTTCACCCAAATTCAATATCATAATTAACTTAATCCTCAAATTGAACTTAGAAACACTAATCCCTCATATATTCAAGCTTTTTAAATCACAAATTTCCAAAATCCCCAAATTCCAAATTTGGGCATAAACCCTAATTAATTTCCATCCAAAATTAAACCCATAATACTAAGAAATCAACAAAATTAACTTCATACTCCACAAACCCATTCCATTTTCCATGATTCTAAACCAAAACTTCAAGAGAAACTCAAATCTTAAAAACTGCTCTTACCTCATTTCTCCTCCATTTTTGGATTTTCTTTGTTCAAGATGAAGCTCCCTTCATCCTCCGCCTTTCTCTCTCTTAGAATGACATCAAAATCACTCTTCAAGTGGTAGAAAAATCGAGCCCTAGCTTTCTCCCCTTTTTCTCCACCGAAGCTTGCTCTCCCTTCTCTCTTCTCTCTTATTTTCTTTCCTTTTGTTCAAGTGTCGTGCCTCACTTAAAGAAACAACAGCTCAATCCTTTTTATAGTGTCATGTCATTTAATGAATGGGGAATGACCCATAAGCCCCTCCATTTAAGCCTATAAACTTAACCCTTTAAGTAAACTTCCAAAATTGCCCCTCCATTGGTCTTTAAAACTGACATCTTGTATGATTATTTCGATCAGGTAAATGAAGCCATTTGATAAAACTTTCTTCTAGATAAATGTTCCTCTATGTCTTATGAATCCAATGCTTTAAGAATCAGATCGATCCGAGCTCTATAGCTCAAGATATCTTGAAAATACTGAAGTTTGTTCTGCAGACCCGAGGCTGAACACTATACCTAACTTCCGACCCGAATTTGGAAGTCTTAGAGGCTAAATTATAGCTCGACTTCTTCATAACATTTGTAGCCCCATGTCTCTAGTTTAATTTCCAAAAAGAATCAGATCAATCGGAGCTCTATCAACCGAGATATATCCAAAATACTAAACACTATTCAAACTTTTACAACCGATCAGCTCACTTTGATCGGGTCGATCTTTTTCCTTTTAATGCCAAAACCGATCTATATAGTATGAAAAGATAGAAAAATGTCTTAGAAATCCAACGCTTCAAAAATCGGCTCAATTGGAGGTCTACACAAAATGTTATGGCCAAAAGAAAGAAGAGGGTCAAAACACAAAAGATTTATGATGTCAAGACAGACGTAAATTGCTCTGTGATGACGCCAAGACAGACGCAAAAAATTAAATCTGTGATGATGTCAGCACAGACGCAAAAATTCGTCTGTGATGATGTCAGCACAGACGAAGATGACGTCATCACAGACGAAAAATGAAGACTAACTTCGTCTTTCCCCTTTCTCCATAACATCCCTACTTAGAAAGATCATGACTTTCTACTCAGAACTCCAAATAAGACAAACTTGGTGTCTATAGAACGGTAAAGAAACTCTCTACAACTTTCATGAAGACCTTAAAAATCATAACGACCTCTAAATGGGTCAAAAACTCCATGCAAACTGACTGGTCGATCAACCCCACACTAAACAACATCAGAACTTCTAAAAATCATAACTTCTCGCCCCGATATCGAAAAATTTCATACTTTATGGCGTTAGAAAGCTGGAAACATGAGCTACAACTTTCATTAAGACTACTTTGGCCAAATATATCTAGATCAGTACAGATTTGCCATTGAAGTTTTTAACACCATTCTAACACATCAACTTCACATATCAACACATCACCACAAACTCTTCAACTAATTCCTCTCAAACACAATACACACAAATCTATACACAATTGATATTCATACACAATTGATCTTTCATATCCATATCTCATTAACATCATAAGATAAATGTTTATAAAATTAAATGGCATTCCAAGCCATATTACAACATCAGTATTCAAGTCCAAGTACAAAAGATACAAAACTCCACCATTCTCCACATATGACTGAAATCTTATTCTTACAATAATCTAACTTAAAACACCACATGCATAACCAAACAAATTGTCTTTACTTTCTAATTTCTTCAAAATTTTACACTTTCACTTTCTATTTCTTGATTTCAACTTCCATTTCAATCCACTCATCCACTTGAACTTTCATAACCCATACGAATCTATTTGAAACCCAAAGTTATCAAATCAAACAAATCTTTTCTCATCAATTTCCTTAAGGCAAAAATATCTATAACTCCATTCATATACAAAAAAATCTTATCAAATTTTTATTTTCATATTTCCAATTTCTACTAAAAGATCGGGGTCCAACAAGTACTACGTGAATGAGGAAACTGTATCAAAATTATCTAAACCACCCAAAAAAAACTCCTCAGTTGACCGACCTTTGAGCCATGATCTCTCCAATCGCAATATGCTCGGCTAGTAGAGCCTCTTTAGCAGCTAGAGTTGTCTCTTGGTCTTGAAAAGACAACGATGCAATTTTGGTGAGTTTTGAGAACTCAATGAGGTAAACATCATCGATGGTTCGTTCAATTCATGCATCACATTATCGCACATAACATAATATTTACTTCATTGCATATTCACAATTTTCGCATGTTTGGAGCACTTAAATAACTCATTCAAAACATATTCTAAAGCAAACAATTAATTGAGTGAGACCGTCTAGGTTACTCACAGGTTGCTCCCGAAGCTAACGCCTGGAAGATCCAGCAACGTCTGGAAGTTGACGTTCCAGTTGCTCCTCTATAACAAATAGTATACATGATATCAAAATTTGCACCATTAAGAGTGCTCAACAATGCACATGTATGGGATGTATTATGTACAATGCATGTTCATGCTAAATCTTGGGTATCGCTCTTTGATTCTTCTCAACACTATTCCATACCAAAATTCATTCAAGCATAACTAACACTTAGGTTTATGCATCTCTAAAACCATTGAAATCATAATTCATTTGTCACCGGCTTACTTTCAGACTTTCTGAAATACCCTTTCGGGTTTACTGTTCACATTCAATCAGGAGGCAAAACTTGTGAAATTTGAACTCACTCTCTTCTAGAAAAGTGTTCCTTTATCTTGCATCTTTCCATTGACACCAATTTCACTCAATTTGGTTCAATAATTTGGAAGATATGCCTCAAACATTTTTAGACTGTTCCTCTCTAAAACAGTGTACTATATCCAAATTCCATCCAGAAATTGAACACCTTAGAGACTAGATCAAGATTCCGCTTCTTCATATTATTTGTATCTCTATTACTCTAGTTTACTAAAAATCAAGAATCACCTCAATTGGAGTCCTAAAGACCAAGATATCCTCAAAATACTGAAATATGTTCAGTAAAATATCCAGTTCATGCTCCTTCCACCGATACCCTTACTTTGATTCAATCAATCATTTCCAATTTAATACCAAAAACCATAAATTTTTTTTTAGAGATAATGAAATGTGTTAGGAATCCAATGCTTTAAAAATCAGGTCATTTGGAGGTCTAGAGAAGAAGTTATGGCCAAAAGACTCCAACACGTTTCAGCCCTTACTTGGAATGTACATGCCTCAGTACGAATGCCATAACTTTTGTTACAGATGTCTGATTGACTTTATTTTTAGACCATTGGAAAGATAACTTCTGGATCTAAAAGTTTCATGAAGACTTCAAAGTCTAATTCTATCGTCTAACTTCTGTATCGTCTCACTTTCCTTTCGTCTGCTTTTCTTCCGTCTGCTTTTCTATCATTTGCTTTTCTATCGTCTGCTTTCTATCGTCTGCTTTTCTATCGTCTGCTTTTTTATCGTTTGCTTTCTATCGTCTACTTTTCTATCATCTGCTTTTCCATTGTCTGCTTTCTTCCGTCTACTTTTCTATCGTCTGCTTTTCTATCGTCTGCTTTATATCGTTTGCTTTTCTATCCAGAACGTCTCCATTTACAAGGATCATAACTTTTGACTCCGATATCCAAAATTTACAAACTTTATACCGTTGGAAAGATAAAAGAAAGATATAGAAATTTTCAAAGGCAAAATTTCCAGAATCTATCTAAATCAGGTCCATATTTCCTCCCGAAGTTGGAACACGAATTGTCGCTCAACTCTCATCGTCCTGCACCCAGTTCTCAACTTCGTGACAACTTTTGAGACTCTTAGAGACAAAACTGAAATTCGATGTCTTCATACGAATTGTAGCCATATATTTCTAGTTTACTCTGAATTAACAATCATCTTGTTTGGACAACCACAAAAAACATTATGGCTAAAAGACTGAAACATACTCAGTGAGAAATTTTCCAAATTTTCTAACTTTCAACACTTTACGTTACCAAAACACCAAAAGTTTTCTCAAAAACTAATTTAACACTATAACTGAATTTATTTCTCCTCAACTACCCAGTATTTATGAACAAACACATAAAATACATTTTTCATGCAGATGACAGTAATTTATTAACTTTATTTCTCAAATCCCTAACTGCAAGGGATTTCTCCACCACTTACCTGCTGAAAACTCCAAAATCTTCAAGCCCTAAACTCCATACGTTTTTATGTACTTCTCTTAGTACAACGACCAGCTTCTCTCTTTTCTTAAGGTAGAGGACACAAATGGCAAAGTAAGTTTGGTGAAAGAAAGGAAAAACACCGAAGTCCCTTAGAAGATATTTTGATGGAAAACTCTGTGTTTCAAAGAGAGAAGTTTTAGAAAGATGATAGCAAAGAAAGGACTTGGACAAGCCTTAACCTGTCAATTCTCAAAGAATAGTAATGTTGGGCTCGGTTCCTGCCTTCTATCCCGAGGCGACCGCTCGGGGTCGACGAGTAAGGGAAAAACGAAAACATCCAACATATAAAGAAACAGTAGCGGAAAAAGGAGGACTCGCCGTCGATAGAATACTACATGGCGAGCACCTCATAAAATGGTTCGCCATGCATGAACTTCATGATTACACGCCGCGATGAACGGCCAGCGTCACGCCGCATTTAACGCCTCTGAGAATGCGCCATGCGAGGGATCTGGATGGCAGCATGAGCTCCCAAAAATCGAGACCTGACTCCAACATTTCACTTACATTCAAACACATACACATTCATTATAACTAACATTTAATCACACTAATGGACAATTAACTTCAATTCTTCATGCCCTTACAATTCAAAGAGATGTAAAAATTCTTGCTAACATATCAAAGTTTAAAACCAAATTACATGAGGATGCTAAATGTCGAGATGCTTTAAAAGCTATCCAAAATAACCACTAACTTAATGCAAAGATCTCTAACTATTGCAGAGTTCTTCGATGCCTGGCAAGGATCAACTGTCGTCTTGAGTTGCACCTGAGGAGGAAAATAATGGGTTGAGCTACACAGCTCAGTGACTAATATATTTATAGCTATCGGTAATTAGCACAAATTCAAGCATATGAATGTATATATATATCTATATACATGCAACAATTCTAGCACTCATATGCTAATTAAGCAATTTATGCATCCAACATATTTAATTCAACTCACAAAACATGTCACAAGTATGCTTCATAATGAACAGATCAAGTATGCAATGCACATCACACGGCTCGAGGGTTCCATGGAAACAAAAGGGAGAAACCGAAGTTTACACCCTGAACAAAATGAGTCCATTCGGAGCTCATGTGTCACAAGCGGGCAACCGGGAGAAGGCTCTTGTCAACGTGCACGTGACGAACAAAATGGTTCCACTCTCTCCCAAACAAAAGCACATAATCATGCTCAAAATCATTTTATCAGATGGTATGCTTTCATGCTTTTCATTTATTCAAAATGCCATGACCGGAGTCGAGGCATAATATGCTCAGAATCAAATTTACTTCTATCGATTCTCATGCTTCTTTCAAAGTATACAAAATCAAGATCATTTAAATCTTATAGCAAATCATTCTCAAACAAGTAACCACATATGCATAACATACAACATATATTCACACATAGGCAAGAATTTGCCTAATCAAACAATAACTATAAATACATTACCCACCTAATTCCTCTTGAAATCCAAGCTCAAGATTGCCTTTCTTCTTACTCTTGGGTTAGGTCAGCTTGGTTTCCTATAACAAACCAAGTTCTCATTCAAAAAACATTCAAAGGAAATTCATAAAGATTTGAAAAATTAAAAGTGCTAAAATTGATCCATAACCCTTTCAAACCTAGACTGTCGGGTCAACAATTCCATGATCGTTATGATTAGATAAATGAAGACATTTGGTAACACTTCCTTCTCTAAAAATTTTCTTCATTGTCTTAAGTTTCTAACGACACCAAACTCATTCCATTTGGTTCCAAAACATGGAAGTTATACCCCAAATATGTTGGGACTAACTTTATGTTAAAACTATAATCTATACTCAACTTCCATCCACAATTTGAGTTCTATAGAGACTGAATCAGAATTTAATTTCTTCATAAAACTTGTAGCCCTATGTCTCTAATTTACAAAAAATTAAAAATCACCTCAATCGGACACCTATAGAAAAATTTATGCCCAAAATACCGAAGGATGTCAGTGTTGGAAAATGGACCTCGCCGCGGCAAAATCAGAGGCTCACCGCGGCGAAAATGTGGGAGCTCGCCGCTGCGAGGGCAAAAGCGCGCCGCGGCGAGCAAACCCAGAATCCTCCCGAAACCTTATTTTTTTATATTCTTCATCTATATACTTCCCAACCTTCAAATACAACTCATCTTAACCCTAAAACATCATTCTTACTTCATTTCTAAGCTCATTCCAATCCAACATCATTCACAAAACATCAAACCCTAAAGATTATAAGACTTTCGTACACCATTCACTAACAACTTCCTACACCTATTCAACCCCATTTTCCACTCCTAATTATCACTAAACAAGATTCAATCATCCAATTAATACTCATACTTACTTGGGGAAGCTTCAAATCTTTCAAATTCTTCAAACCCTAGCTTGGCTTTCCTTTTCTTCTTCTTTTCTCCTCACCCACGACACTCTCTTCTCTTCTTAACAAGCCAAATACTTCTTATCACTTAATGCATGAAAAAGACCCTTATGCCCTTCCACTTATGCCTTAACACTTAAGGGTTTAGGTGATCTACCAAATTTACCCCTTATGCATTCTTACTACATTATACTTTAAGTCCATCAATTCATAATTCCTCCTAACATTAACATGCTAATTACTCCAAAATAATTAATCTAACAAGACCTCAAAATAACAATTAAATCATGCCAAATAATTAAAAAAATTTTAGGGTCCAACAAGTAATCTACTCCTAGCTAGAGTACAAAGCCTAAGTGACAGTTGTCACTTACCCAATACCGAAGTTCCACCTTAGTTTCTTTTGAACTAACTCCCTTGACTGTCATCTTTACAATCCAACTATCTCCAAAGCTTCTTTTAATTATTTCTTGTTCCCTATTATATCTATCTTTCTCAATACTCCATAACTTCACCAACATATACAAATATAATATTTCCACCAATCACTAATATTTTCAATGTAAACGTCCATAACTCTAAAAATTCATAGGTCAATCCAATCATACCCAGAATTATTCATGAATGCATGTACAATTATTTTCATGTGCAAATAAATCTACTATTCATGTATAAGTATAAGGCATATCATGCATGAACATGGAAGTGCTTCTCTAACTCTCATTAGTCACTCACATTTACCATTCTACCCTTCCCACTAATAATGGGATGTTACATATAAGCTCACCCCCCTTCATACCCATCCACAGGTGATGAGAAGAAGATCGGGTGAAGGGAAGTGAAGGTTTTTGTTTGTATGTGTACATATTGTATTATTTTTAAGTTAGATTGTTGTTCAAAATTTTGGGAGTTGTGTATTTTGTATATTCGGATTTTGATATTGATATTGTATTGTGGCTTGGAATGCCTTTAGAGCTTGTAAAATTCTATTATATTTGATGTTGAGGAATTATGAATTATGTATGGATGATATTGAGTGGAAGTATGCATTTACGTATATGGATCAGATTAAGTGAAAATTCGGTATACTTGAGGAAGTTATTGATTTGATATGAATATTTTGATTGTGAATTATTGTTCATATATATATATAGAAGTGAGATGTGTTATGGAAAAAGGAACATAGAAATGGCATGAGACTTTAAGCTTCATGATTTTTTTGGATCACGCCAACGTTTATGGTTCAATGGTTGGACTCCGAAAATGAGGCTCATCATGTTTGGTATCAGAGTAAGAGAAGATTACAAGGAACCACGCATAAGTATGATGGTATTTTGTTCCAAGGTTGGGTTTCGAAAACGGGGCCCAGCATTTGTGGTATCAGAGCGCCAGCATTATGATCTTGCATGGGCGCATGTGTAAGAGTTACACGCATAAGCAATTGTTAAAAAGTTGAGGTGAGAAAATGATGATACTCTTTCGTGATATGAGATAAAGAAAGTTGCGGATAATTAGAAAGGAGAAATAGTGGATGGGTAAACAAAACAGATAATGATCCAATGCAATTGTATTAGAGGATGTATTATTGAACATGACAGCAATATTGTACTGTGGTGATATGTTTTCGAAAGTGATATAGATACGAATGTATTGACATGGATTGTTTGGGAAAATATAGGGATATAAGTATATATGATGAGATTAGAGTATACAAGTAGAGTGCAATGGAAACATAACTTTGTTATGATCTTAAGACAAGGAAATAGGAACTAAAGTGGTTGTTTGATTAATACGATAAAAGTTATGATCTGCAGTAAGAAGAAATTAGCGGAATTGAGGTCAGAATTTCATAATGATTATGCATCGATAATTTCGAATTGATTGAGGATATACATGTGGAAGATGAAATACACGATAATTGGAAAATGAGATAGAAGTGAGGAAATAGAGGAAGGGAAATCAAATAGACATAAATGACTTTATATGAGATGAATGAAATGATATGTAGAATGGAAAAAATTAAAAGT
This sequence comes from Erythroxylum novogranatense, assembly GCA_029891385.1. Taxonomy (NCBI): domain Eukaryota; kingdom Viridiplantae; phylum Streptophyta; class Magnoliopsida; order Malpighiales; family Erythroxylaceae; genus Erythroxylum; species Erythroxylum novogranatense. Next base: position 80,544 of record JAIWQS010000254.1, on the reverse strand, counting down.
GCGTATAAGATGGGATCTTATGCATGAATGAGATGAAGAAAAGGATGAAGAACTAAATGAGAAGAGTATATGCACTCAATATGGTAATTGAATCATTATGAAATGATATAGCATCAGAAAAGGTGAATTCTGGAAAAACTAGAATACAATTGGTGTTAGTATGTTTGATAAAGGGAGAACTGTTGTCTAAGATCCATGAAGATCAAGGTATCAATTGTGTAAGATATAAATTGGTGATTTTAAGGAGTAAATATGTGGACAGAATGGCATGACTTTGACGATGCCCAGCCAAGCATATGTGATAGCAAGTATATTCGTTACTCCATTGAGTTTTGAGTGACTTGAACATTATCACCTTATTAGGATGAGAGAAATTAGTCTTCTCGAGGGGTTAAAAGTAGCTGATGATGTGATGATGATAGCAGGTGATTGATAAAGATTTGTATGAATAGTATATATATGATAGTAGTAAGAAACTCTCTTTTGAAGAAGAATTTCACTAAGTTAGATCGGATAGTTTATATGAAGAATGATCAATGAAAGAATTGATCAAAAAGGAATATGTAATGATTCGAAAGTGAGTATTGGAGTCCTATCCCTAACGGAGACTCAAGCAAAAGAGGTAGAGTATGCTACTAAAAAAGGTACGTGTATTGTTGGATGTAAAGGGATCCAACTATGCGAGTGAATTCCTAAATTTGAGGAGGCATTAATTGCCAATATGAGGAGTTTATAGGTTCACGTTATGTTCTGGGTAAATATGTTCGGGAGATGCAAATTTTACCCGATGAAGGTGTGGCAAACACAGGAAGCTAAGATTGCAAATAAACTAGAGTGTGTGGAGAAACGAGTATAAATGAGTAAACATTAGAATACGTCAATGCGAAATATGAGGAAATCTAAAGAATGGAGAAAATCATTCAAGAAAGGTAAGACAATTGGGAAATTGAAAATAACAAGAGGTAATATTATCTCATTGAGGAATCAGTTATTTGAGGAATTACAAGAACCAATTGTGGATATATGGAGTTTTGACAATTTTTGTTCAAGTTAACAAATTCCCCGACAATAATCTGGTATTGAAGATTAAAGCGATCCAAGCGAAGTTTGATGATATGTTAAGTGTATTCGAAGAGTTGAGAAGAATAGTCTGAATACTTGAGAAAAAATGAGTAAATCGTATGAGGGATGAAGGTAAAGAAAATTCTGAGGAATTATAACACCGATATTAATTATATCGTCTGGATTTGGAGATTCAGTAGTATATAATGATGTTTTCATAAGAGATCAGGATAAGATCCAACGCAGTAAAATGAAGTGAATTCATGTGCATTGAGACAATTGAAACCTCATAGGTTGATTGTTGATACATGAATAGAAACTTGCTGCCGTAGTGATTGCTGGAAAGTTGGAGACATTATATATACAGAAATATGTTGACTGTGTGTAAGATATACAGATCATGAAACTTAAGGTACTTATTGAGTTGAAAGAATTGACTACGAGACTGAGACAATGGATAGAGTTACTGGAAGATTATGTTGTACAAATGAGTACAAAAATGGTAAAGCTAGTGTTGTAATCAGATGCATTGAATAGAGAATTCAATAGCAGTGAAGTATGAATTCAGATATAGAGGTTATCAGATCTAGTGCAACAACGAGTGCTGAATGGAGTCGAATTCAGGGCAAAATGAAGTACCATTAGTCACTGAAAATGTAAGATCAGTTTTGCATGAACAAAGCTCAATTGAGGGTTCAGAAATTGTGAACCTTACCAAGAAATCGAAAATGAATGTGAATTTTGAGTTCGAGTAGGAAAAATGATACGGGGTGATTAAGATAAGAAGTATGCGTTCCGGCAAAGATGATTAAGTAAAGAGACTGTCAGAAAAGTACAAGTGGTGATTTAAGCTATACATCCTAGAAGAAATATGTTAAGTGACTGAAAGTTTGAATTGTCGACGGTCTTAACTGTCACAGATATGCTTGAAGTTGATAGTTTGGAGTTCATGGGAACATGAGACTAATGTATGGTTCTATTTGACTTTAAGCATCACAATCGTTGTCATAGTGATTTCCATAAAATACTGTATGAGGAGTTTGATGATAGAAAAAGTCATCGCTTTTGTGTTATGATAAGTAAGGCCTACTGGTCATTGAAGGCTAGAATTGAAGAGGTTATGGACAGGTGATATTAAGTGATTCAAAAAAGATGGATGAATTAGGCGGATCCGTGCCAAAGACATGGAATACGGGAGATTGACATAAGAGTTGCATGAACTGATACTAAAGTGATGTGAATTATTAAGTGAAGGGTGATTTGTCTCTAAGGGTATCACCTTACAAGGTGTGCAATGTGTGCTTACATGGGGTACAAGGTGTGCTCAAGTTAGGACAAAGAATTCGCTAAGCCAGCTATGAATTGGTTCTTATGAAATTATTATGAGTTAGTACTACTGACAAAAGATGTCTTGGATTCGAAATGTGATATATGTGAGTATGTTAAGGAAATATTGATATGATATGATATTGGTTTTATCGACACAGGAAGTGGGAGAATTGTGAGTGATCTGAAAAAAAATAAGTAAGAAAGTGAATGACCAAATAACGAATTGAAAGACCGAGTGAGTCTACTGAGTACTATCATTTGAAAGAAAGTTTTTGAGTGATGAAGTTAAATGGGAAACGGAGGAACATCCTGCACTCCTGATCAATAGGATAAGAATTTCGAGGACGAAATTCTTTTTAAGAGGGGGAGAGTTGCTGGCCCCCCAATTTTTCTTGATTAATAAAGCATGATTTAAATTAATTATAAGGTTTGATGGATAAAGTTTTGGATCTACTTGCTATGTAAATGTTAGTAGAATTTATTATATGGTTTGGTTGTATTAAAAGTAGTAAGAATGCATAAGGGCATTTTAGGCAAGTCACTTAAGGTTATAAGTGATGGGTGTCGAATCCACCAAAAATAAATCCCAAACACCAAACGAAACTAAATTATGCACAGTGGTAATGGATTCGATCCACAGAGAATGGAATAAATTGATTCTATTCAAATGCCAAAGAACGAATGAAATTAATTAAAAAGGGAGTTTTGGAGTTTTCTACTAAACTACTAATTAATCTAACCACTAATAAATGATTAATGCAATTAATAAATAATAACCAACAAAGAACGCAGATAAAATTGATAAACTCAAATAACGAAAACTAGCCAGGAAATTCCTAATTATTATGCAAAGACCTCAATCATCGACTCAAATATTTTCTTTGGTTTAATAATAGGTTAGCTATGGTTACCAACTACCTCTGGCTCCCTCGCTTCATCTTAATTTTAGAACAGTCAAAGAGACTCCTTTAAACTTTTCCCTAATTAACTAATAACCCCTTCGAGACTCTCTCCGAGATTTAATTAATTAACAGCATTAAACTCCAAAGAAACACTAACCCTAACTGACTACGCACTGACTCATGCTTCACCTAATTAGATCGCAAGTTTCTCAACACAAAATCAGACAAGTAATATGTCCTAGTGCCAATTGCCACAAACACTAATCACCCAGTTAACACCACCAAGTAAATCAGTTGGCGATATGTTAATTAACTAATTCTACAATCGGGCCCTAATCGCAAAATCAAATAATAAACAATGACAGTAAAACAGAAACAGTACGAATATTATAAACCAAATAATCAGAACAATAAGTCTCACGAGTCAAAACATAACAATTGGAATTCCCCGACTAAAACGGTTTAGCTACTCATAACAGAATTAAACAAAACAAAGTTCTTAATCAACATTGTCTAAATAACAAGAGAAATAAGAGAAACTAGAAGATCTCCAAGTGCCGTTACTCCTTGCTACACCCGTGTATCGTCACTGTTGTGATGCCAAGAATCCAAAGACCCAAAAGAGAGTCGTCACTGGCTGCCATTATGTAACACCCCACTCCCGAGTGACCCGAACCCGATATCGTTGGTGACATCCAAGTCCGTGCCCCGCGAGGGTGGCGTACTACATCAGTCGGTCGGTAAAACTCGGTATACCTTTTTTTTTTTTGAAACATTCATTCCACGTTAGCGCGATAAAAATAGTAGATGAGAAAACCTTTGCGAGAGATACAATCATTTAATAATATTTTACAAGAACCAAACAAGTACAATTACAAATCATTTTACAATAATTGTGGATTACAAAATTAGGAAACCCTAATGCAGACGCGAACCGATCCCAACCTCTACCTGAACTTGCACCCAGGCATACTCCCGTGTCAAACGGGGTATTCTTCTAGTCCTGAAAAATAAATTACAATTTTGGATGAGTTTGCGAACTCAATGAGAAACCACCATCGATGGTTCACCCAACTCATGCATTCAAAAATCATATACACATAGCACACAGTAGCATTTATAGTATATCACATGCAATTTCCTTACTCACATTTTTCTAGTCATATGCAAATCAATTTACATTTTTTTCATCGGTCATATCGTATGCAATGCGCATGTGACACTTTTCCATTTTCATTTCGTTGTTGTGACCGAGCGCCTATCAGTGATCAGTAATCTAGGGAGTAGGAGAGCCCTCAGGGTATGCACTAACTCCCCTCGAGCTCGAGCTCGGTTCAAGATCTGATGTTTCGTTAGGCTTGAAGCCACGATACAATGAGCTGTTGTATCCGAAAGCATGCGTGGGAGAGCCCTCGGGTATGCACCACCTCGGGGGCAAGCGATACTCTGACATTTCGTTGGTCGCTCCACCAACCGCCAATTATCTGATCATTTACTATGCATGAATGCACATATCTCATTTTCAATTCTCAGTCATATGCAATTCAATTTATTTTCACTGATGCATTCACAATTCAATTCATTAACCATTTGCTCACATTGACACTTCAATATCACAATCCAATATTTCGAACTCCTATGGTCCGAAATCAATCAAAAACAATCACACAAATATCCATCCTTAACTCCTCATGGCATCAATGCATATAATTAATAAACACATAAGGCTGAGAAACCAACTAGGTTACTCACCTGCATTCGAAACTAATGCGGGAAGTCTCGCAACGTCCGTGGGATGACGTTCCAACTATGCCTCTAGAACAATTAAAATAAGTACCCATTACCAACTGTATAGTTAGAAATATCAAACAATGCACAGGGAACAATTTAAAACGTGTGCAATGCATGTTCATGGCATTCCCGGAACTAATCCAAAATTTTCCCATTAGAAATTTCATCTAAAAATTAGAAAGCTATAACCACTGACAGCACTCAATTCGGACCTCGATCAGTTCAACAATAAATAAAACAGTGAGCACATAACAATTACCCGGACCCACGTCAATTTCCCGTCTAAAAATTCCCAATTTCTCGCAGAATGAAATTCAATATTCAATGAATCCGATGCCTCAAGAATCAGGTCAATCGGACGTCGGACGGAAAAGTTATTCACGAAAGAAAACAAAATTCACATTAACAAATTTATACCTATATATATATAACTCTTATTTCCCCCTTTATTTTCTGATTTCCAACCATACTTCCAACACCCATAACTCTTTGCACACAACTCTAAAAATCATAAACCATACCTCATTGGAAAGATCATAAAAACCTCTACAAGTTTCAAGAAGACCATAAAATCAATTCCACCCTAAGGGTGTCAAAACCCAATCAAAGATGCTGCCTAGTCCATACCTCTAAAACAGAACAGTACATGGTAAATTTAGTAAATCTCATTCTGTTCAGTCAAAAATAGCAAAATAAATATGCTCATCAAGATCACAATGTTATCTATAACTTTCATGAACAACTCAAAGTCCAATTTCATTGCTAACTAGGTCAAATAATTCAATCAATGATGCTGTCCCTGAAATCACTCAATCTGAGCAGTAAATTTCTATCAAGCATAACTCCCTGTACACAAGTCAAAAAAATCACTACCTTCTATCCCTGAAAAGATACAATCTGAAACTTCAAGTTTCATGAAGAACCCACACTCCAATTCGATTTCTAACAATTTCAAAACTATTATGCAAGTTACTGCCATGATCAGCCATTCACATCCTAATGCAAGATCAGTTTTTTGCAAAATCATAACTCCCAACTCTGACTTCTAAAAATTTCATGCCATATCTCATTTTCAAGATAATTTCTTCCTCTACAACTTTTCAGAAGATCACTCACACCAATTTAGTCCACAAAAATGTCTAAAATTGCTTCCAAGCAGAATACGTACAAGTCAGACACTTAAGCTAGGTTTCACCAACATGCCCAAAACCAGTCCATAGAAAACAGTTCATATATCTCAATATACACCTCTAAAAATAGCAAGATCAGTGGAAATGGAAAGATAACTCAATATGCTACAACTTTCATGAAGACCATTCTCCTTAATTCCATCTCAATTAATTTAGAAAAATCAACAAAGCTTATAGGTTATGGTTTCGGTTACTGTTCACAGACAATAAAACAGTAACTTTCCATGCAACAATTCACCCTTCTAACATTACAATTTAACAACACCTATTTCACACTAAATTGAAGCCAACATCCCAAAGTTTACTTGGGCACAAACCTAACCTCATTTGCTCACCTATACAATTAGTTATGAACAAAACATGACAGTAGGTTCAAAACTCAATTTCCAGCTTTCATCAACAACCTAACTCCTATCACTTCTAACATTAATAACACATCACTAAGCATCCATTTCTACCACTAATTCAACCACAAACTAATCACAACATTTACTTATATAATTAACCAAACCTTGGCAGCACATACCTACCCAATTTCCATACTTTGTTTCCATGTATTAAGCATCATCAACATCATTAATAACATCACTTATCACATACTTTAACTACCAAAATCAATTCCCTCACACAAGCATACTTTAAACCCATTCCAACCTACCACTTCCATAATCAAAGAAATGCATTAATGATCCCCATGAATGCTTTTAACAACCAAAATAATAAATACAAACTCAACCCTTACCTTAGACAAGTTGTAAACTCTCAAATTTCCAAATCACTTACACCTCTCCCAAGACCTACGACTACCACACCAACCAAGCATAAATCATCACCTTCACAAGGCTTCACTTGATCTTGATAGAGAATAAAGGGAGGCAAAGCAAGTAGCAAAGAAAAGGCTCTTATAAAGGATGGATAAGAAGCTTTTGAAAGAGGAGAAACAACCACACCAAGGAAAGAAGCAAGTTTCGGATGATGCAAGGGAATGGCTTCCAAAATGATTTTTTTTTAGACTTTCCAAGGAGATTTCGAGAATCATGGAAGATTAAAACAAATAGGACACTTGGCTCTTCCATTTAATGAGGAAAAAGACAAAATCAAGTAATTAAACCATTTAAATAATAAAAGAAACATAATCCTAATTAATCTCTAATCATGGCACTAAAATAATTCATTAACATTATTTATTCACTAATCTTATGCCTTTAGGTAATCCTGTTCAGTACAAAACAGCTCACGCAGTCAGTCAGTTGGAATTTTTCGGTCCGGGAAAGAACCCCGAAAAATTCCAGAAAAATTTTCATAAATTCCTAAAAATAGAAAACGATTTATGGCGCACTCAGAATAATTTTTCAAGCCCATTAACCACGTTAATCCCACTAAAATGCCATTTAGACCCAATTACCGGGAATGTCATATATGCATGTACGAATTTCATGTGCACAAATTCACGGATCACAGCATCAAAGATGTATGGACACTACTCATACATCCCAATTAATCTCACCTTATACCAATTTTACTATTTTACCCTTCCAGTAGGGGGTGGGATGTTACAATTCCCCCCTCCTTATAAAAATTTCGTCCTCGAAATTTTCGCTTAACGCTTCACCGAAAGTTATTAAATGTCCCTACATGTCCTATACACTTTTTTCCTCAATAATTCATTTTCCAAAAATCACAAGAATCATACTCGAGAAATTATTCACCACTTATTTGACTAATTCATTATCACTCAAAGACGATCGACGGACTCTGAGGCTATCAATTGGCGATCGCACTATCTTAACTATCTCACTTGCCATGGTTACCTTTAGTTCCGATGCTATGACTCGATTCATTATTTCCAACACGCTCACTAATCATCACGTTTATCCATTCAATACTGCTTCTCACTATACCGTCCAATATCTTTTCTCCCAATAACATATGAGACTAAGTCGTATTCCATGGAGTACATCTTTCAAGGTGATACTTACAATAACCTTCTTTATCTCGTCTCTAACGATTCACTTTCCTTTAATACCAACACAGTGACATTTAGATCCATTTCGCCATAACCAGTGATACTTTACCCAATGCAGTCATACTTTATATCCCATTGATTCTTAGTTCAAATTCAACTCTCCTTAGACAATTCACTGTTCTAAAGTATTAACGCACTTTATTCGGATATGTACTTTACTCTGGTTCATTTGTCCGATCCGGTTCCACCTCCACTAACCCATTCAGCTTTCCTGAGTCACTTTCCTTTGTTTCACTCATTACAGTCTCAAATCCATTATGGTCTTTGTGTAGCACCCCACTCCCGACGAGACCTGAACCCGACATCAACAGTGATATCCGAGCCCGTGACCCGCGAGGGTGACGTACTAGAACAATCACTACCTTTTTAAAACTCGATATGACATTTTTCTTTTCTTACGAAAACAGTTGAGTGCGCAAAACAATAATGATTTGGCCCAATTATAACAAAACATTTGCAATTACAAAACAATTTCTATTATAAACCAATTTCGGTTATACCATACAAGTACACATAAATCAAAGGGGCCCACTAAAGCAATTCACTACTCTAATGCAGATGTGGCGACACCGATCCCGGCAGATACTACGCGCTTGCTAGCGGTAGACATACTCCGTGTGTCTAACGGGTACTCTTCACTTCTGAAAAATAGATGCAATGTTGGGTGAGTTTGCGAACTCGGTGAGAAACCATCATCGATGGTTCACCCAACTCATGCATTCACAATTCATATACACACCTGAATCACATATTCACACTTTCATATATTCACATGCATTCAGTTTCACTTTCACACAGCTCACTTTAAATAATTTACATATGCACGATGCATGCGACACTTTAGTTTCATTTCATTGTTGTGACCGAGCTGATCGTAAATCGAAATCACATTTTGGCAAGTAGGAGGGCCTCTGGGTATGCACTATCGCCCACTCACATTAGGGATAGGAGAGCCCACTGGGTATGCACTAATCCTTTCACATAATAGACCCACACCCCACCCGTAGGTGTTTGCGAGTTTTATCAAAGGCGTGTGTTCTTGGGTTTTACCACAAGTCCTCAAATATCTGATGGCGTCTCGGGTCAACAACTATCATTATCTGATCATTTAATTATGCATGAGTGCATATGTCATTCACATTTCACAGTCATATCTCATTTCTTTCACTAACACTTTTACAATTCGATTCACTATTGCATTTATGCACATTTATTCACATTTTGCACTTCCATATCTCAATCCAATATTTCGAACACCCATGGTTCGAAATCAATCAAAACAGTCACACATATCCATCCGTATCTCCACATGGCATATGTACACAAAATGTAACACATATAGGTTGAGAAACCAACTAGGTTACTCACCTGCACTTCCGAGCTACCACTTGGAAGTCCCAATCTTGTCTGTGGAATGACGATCCATCTAACCTCTATATCAAATCAAATAAATCACACATTACCAATCATGCCAAATTCAATAATCAATAGCAATTTCGATAAATACTATACATGTTATGACATTCCCAATCATATTCTGAATTTCTCAATATGATCACTCTCACTCTAATTCGAGCAGCTCTCAATGCCATAATTCAATTCCTTATTCTAAGGTCACATTCCAATTAAACACCACTCAATTTCCGATAATCATCAAATTCAATTCCTATTCTCTCAAATGCCATTTTGATCCATAACCAATCCAAATTAGATCCCAAAATTCTCCAATTCAAAACCTCAAATTCATTTTCGAAAGCATTAATGCCATGGTGAATCGGGCATCCCACGTCATGACGTCGCAGACGTTAAATCATGGCGTATGCCTTGTCTTCCTCGCCACGGCGCATAAATTAAAATATTTTTAATTAAATCATGACGTGCGATCGGGTTGGCTTTCGCCACAAGGTTCATCGCGCGTCGTGGCGTGTTCATCGTGACGTCATGCGTGCGATCGCAAAATCATGACGAAACCGAAATTTCTCGATTTTACGATAACAATCTATCGATTCACTTCAAATCACTCCCAATCGACTTAGTATACTACACTCAACTCATTTCTAGCCTCAATCCATCATTTAAACCAGTTTTCATCAAAAACCCAAATCAAAACCAATGAAAATCTCAAAACCCTTTCATCCGTAACTTTCAAATTCTCTAAACCAATTCATACTCAAATCAATGATCAAATGAAACGATTTAACTCATAAACAAGTATAAACTTACTTGATTCAAGCTTCAACCTTTGAAAATCCTTCAAGAACTCCAAATCCCAAGTTTTTCTCACCCACGATCGTCGATGAGCTTAATGAACAATTAAGCTTCTCTCTTAAGCTTATACATATATATATATATAATCATTTGACTCATGTCCAATTCTTAGGGTCTAACAAATCCGATTTCTATTCCATTTTTCTCCCAATTTCGCAATAACCATTAACAATACTCCCAAAATCATAATTCCAATTGTTCCATATCAATAACCATTCATTCTCGGACTCGGAATCAAATAAATCACTCACTAAGCTAATTTTCCGTGCGGATCTCTTACTCTAAAATTTCCAGAGAAATTTCCATAAATTCACTAAAATTGAGTAATGCCAATTCCTATGCTCAATTTCCAATTTCCTTTCTCTATAATCCATTTCATTCCGTTTTCATATTCAAAACCCAATTATACACTTACTAAATATCCAATTTTCACAAACCAAATCTCATATATACAATTTTGATAAATTCCCAATTGCACAATTAAGCCAATTCACATCGGACCAATTATAACCAATTTCTAATTTCACAATCAAGTCGGAATTGTCATACATGTATGTATATATATATATCGTATGCAATCAATAATCATTTATCAATGACTATCAAAACTGTAATGCATGTGCCATGCAATACTTTACTGTACCAAATCCTAACCCGATCCAATTACCAATCTACCCACACTCGATAACGGATGTTACAATTCTCCTCCTAATAAAAATTTCGTCCTCGAAATTTCATATCGATTTATCACCAAGTTAGGGAGTCTTTTCGATCATTGATTCTCGATTTCCACTTATTTAGCTATACTAATAATTTCACAAATCTTTCTTAACCCTATATTGCCCTTTTACACACAATTTATCACTTCCAAAATCGATAACACATATATCGGATCCTAACAATATTTTCCAATTCAGTCTTTGTAACATTTTGGGATCCGAATCATCTTTAGGATTTTAGACGGACTTCTATTTTAATCACACTACAACCGCTACTTACCTCTTTTCCTTTCTCAAACTCTATACTGCTTAACGATTTTTTTTTTGATTACTTGTAAATCTTTATATCCAATACCACTTTTACACACCTCCGATCATATCAATATTTCCTATTTCTGTCCATATAACACTTTACAAATCCATTTATCTTTTAGGTTACCACTGACTTGTCAATCCATAAATCGATTCACAACACGGTCACATCGAGGCCCCTAATAACAAATTTCATTTCCCATTTACCTGTTATCTCAATCAATACATAGATTGGCCAAGGTGACACATTTAGAAACATTCTCTGTATCGTTTAACTTATTGCATCTCTCCAATGCCAATTTCTAATCTCATCTGGTTTCAACAGTTTCGGTAATCATTAATTAATTCATTCTCATCAACTTAAATTTCTTAAACCATATTACTGATTCAAACACCTGTCAATCTTAACTTAAATCATCCAGGGCCTCTAATTATATTAGGTCCTGATCATTTTCCTATCCGAATGAACAACTCCTTTTTAGATATAAAACCTTTCATACACTTTTTAAATGATATCTCCAACGAAACACAATCAATCTTATCTATGCATCAATCTCATAATCTTATGAACTCCAAAACTATATTAGTTTCACACTGATAACACACAGTCAACTATATAGGTCAAACATACTCATAATCTTTCAACGTCACATTTTACTTTCTGTTACACTTTTAATACACTTACAATTCCTTTCATGAGTTTTACTCATATTTCCTAATCCAAATACATTACTCATTTTCTTTACTAATCTATTCACACATTTCTCGATACTATCCACTATTCAAAATTCTCAATTCGGATTTTGCCATGCTTTCAATACACCTCTGCACACTTGATGTGGAATCCCCAATTGCTAATACGTTCCTTTTTACACTTTACCAACTCGACAATTTACATATAATCTTTCATCCAGTTTCATAATCTTATCATCTAATTATTTGCTTCCTTATCAAAATTGAAACATTCAACACGTAATCCTTTTTCCCAATTTACTCATATAACTTAATCATTATTACTTTACAAACGCATATTCATCCAAAACATTTTCTGTACAAATAGAATCTCCAAACTTTCACAACACTTTCTAATACACTATTCAATACAATAGATTTTTAAGTCATCAAATACCAATGCAGCCCATAAGCTTATACTGATCTCCATACACATAGAATCTCTTTACATTTTTTTCCAATAGATCACATTATCATCTTTACAATTCATTTCATATTATAACACCAATTCAATTGATACGATCAATACTCGAATTGAACATTTCTCTAAGTATCTCTTCTTACAATCATTTGTCATACACTTCACATATTTTCCTTTTAACACTTTCCTTATCATTTTCAAATAAGACCTTTACCAATTTCGGATGTATCCAAGATACAATCAATCCCATTATAACTCCAAATTCTTTATATACTTATCCTTTACAATTTCACATTTATCACTTGCCTCTATTTGCATTTAATCTCCCAATACCATGTTCGAATAATAATAATTCATCCACTAATTATTCTACCAAGATCAAATTCACTCTTATAAAACTTATATGTCAAACAATTTCCTCAACTGTGCCAATTTCTCTTATTCACTTTTCAAATGTATTCAATCGATCATCATCCACTTTGAACACAATTTAAACATTTCACTATAAACACAAGTAAGATATGTTGCTCTTGAAGAGCATAATGACTCTTCATATCAATAATCAATTTATATCATTTCCTAATTATCGGTTGTCTCCAATGAGGAACAAATTTTCTCACGATCTTTCTCCATTTCATCAAATATATTTTGACACACATTCTTTTACACGGATTCTCCACATATTTCAATTTATTCATTATCATTTCAAACAAAATTTTCAAAACCACTTTATACTTTCCGATATTCACACAAAATATATCGACCGATATTCTCCTCAAATCACAACCGATATTCTTTTACTTACACAATCAAACTCTTTACATTATCGTAACACATACTTTTTATTCTATCTTTTACACATGAGTATCCGCTAAGATCGGGACTCCCGATAACAACTTTTCATTCATTTCACATTTCTCTCCAATTTGTCCTTTCATTACTAAACTTTTCAATTTTAATCATCTAATCAACTTAATTCAATTCAGGGAAATTCTTCTTTCAATTCCTAATCATCAACCGTCGTCACATTTCTTATCGATTTCAATTATTCACAATGTCCTGTGACGATCAATCTATACCATAATCCACATAACCAAAGCATCTCTTTTTGATACCGTTCATTGAGGTACATACCATTTACAGTATTACATTAATTTACCACTTAGTCACTTCCGCTAAAGACACTTCAATCTCATTTGATCTTTGACCACCTTTTTCCTTTTCGCACCTATCCTCGATCATGAGGCTTTTTCCTTACCAACCTCCTAATTACAATCTCAATTCATTTCCAAATATCACTATAAACACTTTTGGTTCTTACTCTATCTCACATGAAATTTTAACTATTTGACTTGGCGGTTATCCACTAATGCACCAATTGATTTCCGATATCATTTCCATTTATCAGGTGTGCATTCGCATAGGCAAATCCGCTGACCTTAACAACTTTTTACTTTTTCTTCTCTCAATACTATTTTCTCTCATTTCGATCCTTTCATCATTTTGTTTTACGCAACCACACTCAAATCCGTATCACAAATATACATTCATTGTTGCTTTCTCACTTAACATATTCAAATTCTAGGTCATAGACCTCCAATCGTAACTCCCATCACGCTTCCGCTGCGCAACTCTGATCATAAAACATTTTATTTGCCATCTTTCACATATCTCTATATTTCTTCTATCACTTCACAACTACACATATACAATTCACATCTACTTCCCATTCACAGATTTTTCCAATATCACTCTAATGTCGTATTTCATAATACGCCTATCAATACCAATACACTAAATCTCCAATCATCATATCGCACCGTATACTTGTTCTTTTTCTTTGATTTCTACAATTTTCATTTATCACATTTTCCCATATCGTCTTTTCCTCACTATTTCTAACCACTTAAATCACTCAGACAGCTCATGTAAGAGACTCATATGCTAGACAAGGGATCGATCGTCCTTATCTGCCGAGACATAACTTATATGCATGCACTTTGACACATTTGTCTCAAAATGCCCATGTAAGATTGTACTTCTCGCTCGATACCACAAATGTAGCACCCACTCCCGATTTGAGACCCGAACCCGACATCAATAAAGATATCCGAGCCCGTGACCCATGAGGGTGGCGTCTAGAACAATCACTACCTTTTAAAACTCGATATGACATTTTCTTTTCTTCAAAAACAGTTGAGTCTGTGAAACAATAATGATTTGGCCCAATTATAACAAAACATTTGCAATTACAAAACAATTTCTATTATAAACCAATTTCGGTTATACCATACAAGTACACATAAATCAAAAGGGCCCACTAAAGCAATTCACTACTCTAATGCAGATGTGGCGACACCGATCCCGACCGATACTACGCCTTGCTAGCGGTAGACATACTCCGTGTGTCTAACGGGTACTCTTCACTTCTGAAAAATAGATGCAATGTTGGGTGAGTTTGCGAACTCGGTGAGAAACCATCATCGATGGTTCACCCAACTCATGCATTCACAATTCATATACACACCGAATCACATATTCACACTTTCATATATTCACATGCATTCAGTTTCACTTTCACACGTTCACTTTAAATAATTTACATATGCAGATGCATGCGACACTTCGATTTCATTTCATTGTTGTGACCGAGCGCAATCAAATCGAAATCACATTTTGGCAAGTAGGAGGGCCCTCGGGTATGCACTATCGCCCACTCACATTAGGGATAGGAGAGCCCACTGGTATGCACTAATCCCTTTCACATAATAGGACCCCACACCCCACCCGTAGGTGTTTGCGAGTTTCTTCATGCGGCGTGTGTTCTTGGGTTTTACCACAAGCGTCCTCAAATATCTGATGGCGTCTCGGTCAACAACTATCATTATCGATCATTTAATTATGCATGAGTGCATATGTCATTCACATTTCACACTCATATCTCATTTCTTTCACTAACACTTTTACAATTCGATTCACTATTGCATTTATGCACATTTATTCACATTTTGCACTTCCATATCTCAATCCAATATTTCGAACACCCATGGTTCGAAATCAATCAAAACAGTCACACATATCCATCCGTATCTCCACATGGCATATGTACACAAAATGTAACACATATAGGTTGAGAAACCAACTAGGTTACTCACCTGCACTTCCGAGCTACCGCCTGGAAGTCCCAATACTGTCCGTGGAATGACGATCCATCGGAACCTCTATATCAAATCAAATAAATCACACATTACCAATCATGCCAAATTCAATAATCAATAGCAATTTCGATAAATACTATACATGTTATGACATTCCCAATCATATTCCTGAATTTCTCAATATGATCACTCTCACTCTAATTCAGAACAGTTCTCAATGCCATAATTCAATTCCTTATTCTAAGGTCACATTCCAATTAAACACCACTCAATTTCCGATAATCATCAAATTCAATTCCTATTCTCTCAAATGCCATTTTGATCCATAACCAATCCAAATTAGATCCCAAAATTCTCCAATTCAAAAACCTCAAATTCATTTTCGAAAGCATTAATGCCATGGTGAATCGGGCATCCCACGTCATGACGTCGCAGACGTTAAATCATGGCGTATGCCTTGTCTTCCTCGCCACGATAAATTAAAATATTTTTAATTAAATCGCGACGTGCGCCTTTAGGTTGGCTCGCCATGGTATGTTCATCGCTGCGTCATGGCGTGTTCATCGACGTCATGGCGTGCGATCGCAAAATCGCGACGAAACCGAAAATTTCTCGATTTTACGATAACAATCTATCCGATTCACTTCAAATCACTCCCAATCGACTTAGTATACTACACTCAACTCATTTCTAGCCTCAATCCATCATTTAAACCAGTTTTCATCAAAAACCCAAATCAAAACCAATGAAAATCTCAAAACCCTTTCATCCGTAACTTTCAAATTCTCTAAACCAATTCATACTCAAATCAATGATCAAATGAAACGATTTAACTCATAAACAAGTATAAACTTACTTGATTCAAGCTTCAACCTTTGAAAATCCTTCAAGAACTCCAAATCCCAAGTTTTTCTCACCCACGATCGTCGATGAGCTTAATGAACAATTAAGCTTCTCTCTTAAGCTTATACATATATATATATATAATCATTTGACTCATGTCCAATTCTTAGGGTCTAACAAATCCGATTTCTATTCCATTTTTCTCCCAATTTCGCAATAACCATTAACAATACTCCCAAAATCATAATTCCAATTGTTCCATATCAATAACCATTCATTCTCGGACTGGAATCAAATAAATCGATCACTAAGCTAATTTTCCGATGCGGATCTCTTACTCTAAAATTTCGGAGAAATTTCCATAAATTCACTAAAATTGAGTAATGCCAATTCTATGCTCAATTTCCAATTTCCTTTCTCTATAATCCATTTCATTCCGTTTTCATATTCAAAACCCAATTATACACTTACTAAATATCCAATTTTCACAAACCAAATCTCATATATACAATTTTGATAAATTCCCAATTGCACAATTAAGCCAATTCACATCGGACCAATTATAACCAATTTCTAATTTCACAATCAAGTCGGAATTGTCATACATGTATGTACATATATATATACGTGTGCAATCAATAATCATTTATCAATGACTATCAAAATCAGTAATGCATGTGCCATGCAATACTTTACTGTACCAAATCCTAACCCGATCCAAATTACCAATCTACCGTCACTCCGATAACGGATGTTACAATTCTCCTCCTAATAAAATTTCGTCCTCGAAATTTCATATACGATTTATCACCAAGTTAGGGAGTCTTTTCGATCATTGATTCTCGATTTCCACTTATTTCGCTATACTGAATAATTTCACAAATCTTTCTTAACCCTATATTGCCTTTTACACACATTTATCACTTCCAAAATCGATAACACATATATCGGATCCTAACAATATTTTCCAATTCAGTCTTTGTAACATTTTGGGATCCGAATCATCTTTTAGGATTTTAGACGGACTTGCTATTTTAATCACACTACAACTGCTTACTTACCTCTTTTTCCTTTCTCAAACTCTATACTGTTTAACGATTTTTTTTTTTTTGATTACTTGTAAATCTTTATATCCAATACCACTGCTACACACCTCCGATCATATCAATATTTCCTATTTCTGTCCATATAACACTTTACAAATCCATTTATCTTTTAGGTTACCACTGACTTGTCAATCCATAAATCGATTCACAACACGGTCACATCGAGGCCCCTAATAACAAATTTCATTTCCCATTTACCTGTTATCTCAATCAATACATAGATTGGCCAAGGTGACACATTTAGAAACATTCTCTGTATCGTTTAACTTATTGCATCTCTCCAATGCCAATTTCTAATCTCATCTGGTTTCAACAGTTTCGGTAATCATTAATTAATTCATTCTCATCAACTTAAATTTCTTAAACCATATTCTTGATTCAAACACTGTCAATCTTAACTTAAATCATCCAGGCCTCTAATTATATTAGGTCCTGATCATTTTCCTATCCGAATGAACAACTCCTTTTTAGATATAAAACCTTTCATACACTTTTTAAATGATATCTCCAACGAAACACAATCAATCTTATCTATGCATCAATCTCATAATCTTATGAACTCCAAAACTATATTAGTTTCACACTGATAACACACAGTCAACTATATAGGTCAAACATACTCATAATCTTTCAACGTCACATTTTACTTTCATTACACTTTTAATACACTTACAATTCCTTTCATGAGTTTTACTCATATTTCCTAATCCAGTCACATTACTCATTTTCTTTACAGCTAATCTATTCACACATTTCTCGATACTATCCACTATTCAAAATTCTCAATTCGGATTTTGCCATGCTTTCAATACACCTCTGCACACTTGATGTGGAATCCCCAATTGCTAATACGTTCCTTTTTACACTTTACCAACTCGACAATTTACATATAATCTTTCATCCAGTTTCATAATCTTATCATCTAATTATTTGCTTCCTTATCAAAATTCGGAAACATTCGAACACGTAATCCTTTTTCCCAATTTACTCATATAACTTAATCATTATTACTTTACAAACGCATATTCATCCAAAACATTTTCTGTACAAATAGAATCTCCAAACTTTCACAACACTTTCTAATACACTATTCAATACAATAGATTTTTAAGTCATCAAATACCAATGCAGCCCATAAGCTTATACTGATCTCCATACATAGAATCTCTTTACATTTTTTTCCAATAGATCACATTATCATCTTTACAATTCATTTCATATTATAACACCAATTCAATTGATACGATCAATACTCGAATTGAACATTTCTCTAAGTATCTCTTCTTACAATCATTTGTCATACACTTCACATATTTTCCTTTTAACACTTTCCTTATCATTTTCAGTCAGAAGACCTTTACCAATTTCTGGATGTATCCAGTATACAATCAATCCCATTATAACTCCAAATTCTTTATATACTTATCCTTTACAATTTCACATTTATCACTGCCTCTATTTGCATTTAATCTCCCAATACCATGTTCGAATAATAATAATTCATCCACTAATTATTCTACCAAGATCAAATTCACTCTTATAAAACTTATATGTCAAACAATTTCCTCAACTGTGCCAATTTCTCTTATTCACTTTTCAAATGTATTCAATCGATCATCATCCACTTTGAACACAATTTAAACATTTCACTATAAACACAAGTAAGATATGTTGCTCTTCAGTAGCATAATGACTCTTCATATCAATAATCAATTTATATCATTTCCTAATTATCGGTTGTCTCCAATGAGGAACAAATTTTCTCACGATCTTTCTCCATTTCATCAAATATATTTTGACACACATTCTTTTACACTGGATTCTCCACATATTTCAATTTATTCATTATCATTTCAAACAAAATTTTCAAAACCACTTTATACTTTCCGATATTCACACAAAATATATCTGACCCGATATTCTCCTCAAATCACAACTGATATTCTTTTACTTACACAATCAAACTCTTTACATTATCGTAACACATACTTTTTATTCTATCTTTTACACATGAGTATCCGCTAAGATCAGGACTCCCAATAACAACTTTTCATTCATTTCACATTTATCTCCAATTTGTCCTTTCATTACTAAACTTTTCAATTTTAATCATCTAATCAACTTAATTCAATTCAGGGAAATTCTTCTTTCAATTCCTAATCATCAACCGTCGTCACATTTCTTATCGATTTCAATTATTCACAATGTCCTGTGACGATCAATCTATACCATAATCCACATAACCAAAGCATCTCTTTTTGATACCGTTCATTGAGGTACATACCATTTACAGTATTACATTAATTTACCACTTAGTCACTTCCGCTAAAGACACTTCAATCTCATTTGATCTTTGACCACCTTTTTCCTTTTCGCACCTATCCTCGATCATGAGGCTTTTTCCTTACCAACCTCCTAATTACAATCTCAATTCATTTCCAAATATCACTATAAACACTTTTGGTTCTTACTCTATCTCACATGAAATTTTAACTATTTGACTTGGCGGTTATCCACTAATGCACCAATTGATTTCGATATCATTTCCATTTATCGTGTGCATTCGCATAGGCAAATCCACGACCTTAACAACTTTTTACTTTTCTTCTCTCAATACTATTTTCTCTCATTTCGATCCTTTCATCATTTTGTTTCTGAACCACACTCAAACCATTATCACAAATATACATTCATTGTTGCTTTCTCACTTAACATATTCAAATTCTAGGTCATAGACCTCCAATCGTAACTCCCATCACGCTTCATTGCTCTCGATCATAAAACATTTTATTTGCCATCTTTCACATATCTCTATATTTCTTCTATCACTTCACAACTACATATACAATTCACATCTACTTCCCATTCACAGATTTTTCCAATATCACTCTAATGTCGTATTTCATAATCGCCTATCAATACCAATACACTAAATCTCCAATCATCATATCGCACCGTATACTTGTTCTTTTTCTTTGATTTCTACAATTTTCATTTATCACATTTTCCCATATCGTCTTTTCCTCACTATTTCTAACCACTTAAATCACTCGTACAGGCTCGTATGTAAGAGACTCATATGCTAGGCAGGGATCGATCGTCACTATCTGCCGAGACATAACTTATATGCATGCACTTTGACACATTTGTCTCAAAATGCCCATGTAAGATTGTACTTCTCGGCTCTGATACCTCAAATGTAGCACCCCACTCCCGACGAGACCCGAACCCGACATCAACAAAGATATCCGAGCCCGTGACCCGAGGTGGCGTCTTAGAACAATCACTACCTTTTAAAACTCGATATGACATTTTTCTTTTCTTACAAACAGTTGAGTCATGAAAACAATAATGATTTGGCCCAATTATAACAAAACATTTGCAATTACAAAACAATTTCTATTATAAACCAATTTCAGTTATACCATACAAGTACACATAAATCAAAGGGGCCCACTAAAGCAATTCACTACTCTAATGCAGATGTGGCGACACCGATCCCGACCCGATACTACGCCTTGCTAGCGGTAGACATACTCCGTGTGTCTAACGGGTACTCTTCACTTCTGAAAAATAGATGCAATGTTGGGTGAGTTTGCGAACTTCGGTGAGAAACCATCATCGATGGTTCACCCAACTCATGCATTCACAATTCATATACACACCGAATCACATATTCACACTTTCATATATTCACATGCATTCGGTTTCACTTTCACACAGTTCACTTTAAATAATTTACATATGCAGATGCATGCGACACTTTCAGCCATTTCATTGTTGTGACCGAGCGCAATCGTAAATCGAAATCACATTTTGGCAAGTAGGAGGGCCCTACGGGTATGCACTATCGCCCACTCACATTAGGGATAGGAGAGCCCACTGGTATGCACTAATCCCTTTCACATAATAGGACCCCACACCCCACCCGTAGGTGTTTGTAGGTTTCTTCACGGCGTGTGTTTGCGGGTTTACCACGTCCTCAAATATCTGATGGCGTCTCGGGTCAACAACTATCATTATCGATCATTTAATTATGCATGAGTGCATATGTCATTCACATTTCACGGTCATATCTCATTTCTTTCACTAACACTTTTACAATTCGATTCACTATTGCATTTATGCACATTTATTCACATTTTGCACTTCCATATCTCATCCAATATTTGAACACCCATGGTTGAAATCAATCAAAACGATCACACATATCCATCCGTATCTCCACATGGCATATGTACACAAATGTAACACATATAGGTTGAGAAACCAACTAGGTTACTCACCGCACTTCCGAGCTACCACTGAAGTCTCAATCTTGTCCGTGGAATGACGATCCATCGAACCTCTATATCAAATCAAATAAATCACACATTACCAATCATGCCAAATTCAATAATCAATAGCAATTTCGATAAATACTATACATGTTATGACATTCCCAATCATATTCTGAATTTCTCAATATGATCACTCTCACTCTAATTGAGCAGTTCTCAATGCCATAATTCAATTCCTTATTCTAAGGTCACATTCCAATTAAACTACCACTCAATTTTCGATAATCATCAAATTCAATTCCTATTCTCTCAAATGCCATTTTGATCCATAACCAATCAAATTAGATCCCAAAATTCTCCAATTCAAAACCTCAAATTCATTTTGGAAAGCATTGATGCATGTGAATCGGGCATCCCACGTCATGACGTCTGTGACGCGTTAAATCGCGGCGTATGCCTTGTCTTCCTCGCATGTGGCATAAATTAAAATATTTTTAATTAAATCATGACGTCTTGATTTGGTTGGCTTCGCCATGGCGTGTTCATCGCCGCGTCATGGCGTGTTCATCGTGCGTCACAAGGCGTCGATCGCAAAATCGCGACGAAACCGAAATTTCTCGATTTTCGATAACAATCTATCCGATTCACTTCAAATCACTCCCAATCGACTTAGTATACTACACTCAACTCATTTCTAGCCTCAATCCATCATTTAAACCAGTTTTCATCAAAACCCAAATCAAAACCAATGAAAATCTCAAAACCCTTTCATCCAGTAACTTTCAAATTCTCTAAACCAATTCATACTCAAATCAATGATCAAATGAAACGATTTAACTCATAAACAAGTATAAACTTACTTGATTCAAGCTTGATCCTTTGAAAATCCTTCAAGAACTCCAAATCCCAAGTTTTTCTCACCCACGATCGTCGATGAGCTTAATGAACAATTAAGCTTCTCTCTTAGCTTATACATATATATATATATATAATCATTTGACTCATGTCCAATTCTTAGGGTCTAACAAATCCGATTTCTATTCCATTTTCTCCCAATTTCGCAATAACCATTAACAATACTCCCAAAATCATAATTCCAATTGTTCCATATCAATAACCATTCATTCTCGGACTAGGAATCAAATAAATCACTCACTAAGCTAATTTTCGATGCGGATCTCTTACTCTAAAATTTCCAGAGAAATTTCCATAAATTCACTAAAATTGAGTAATGCCAATTCCTATGCTCAATTTCCAATTTCCCTTTCTCTATAATCCATTTCATTCCGCTTTCATATTCAAACCCAATTATACACTTACTAAATATCCAATTTTCACAAACCAAATCTCATATATACAATTTTGATAAATTCCCAATTGCACAATTAAGCCAATTCACATCGGACCAATTATAACCAATTTCTAATTTCACAATCAAGTCGGGAATTGTCATACATGTATGTACATATATATATACGTATGCAGTCAATAATCATTTATCAATGACTATCAAAACTGTAATGCATGTGCCATGCAATACTTTGCCTGTACCAAATCCTAACCCGATCCAAATTACCAATCTACCCGTCACTCCGATAACGGGATGTTACACTTTGACTCCCGTTAAACACTGTACAGTGTAGCAGTATATTCCTACAGTAAATCAGAACTCTATAACATGGTCATAATCCTGTGAAACTCAAACCACTTAAGCATTTCTCTTGTTAAACATTCACACCTATAAGCAAATCAATAATCACTTCATTCTATACCCGTAGTAACTCAATTTCACTCTTCGCATATTCCTACGAGAATGTCTCGCTTCGATTATTCAATTTCCTTGCTCACCAATTCCTTTGCTCAATTACTTTTGTCAGGTACATATACTTCTTCCTTGAATCACTCAATCTGCTTCCCAGATTTTACTCGAGCGTCCGGATCGATATAGAAATCATCATTTTGACTCTGGAACTTTTAGCCTTTCTTAACTCTATCTAGCCCCACTATCAACAAACTTCCATGGTCTAGTAACACTTCCTTTTTGCTCTATATTCTACGTGACATTTGGCCTTCTTGAGTGAAAACCCCAATATCTGTATTTATTCTGTTCAGTTCATAATTGTCTGTTCACTATTTGAGACTACAGTAGACCTTTATCAATATAATATTCAGTTGTGTATGCCGTTTAAACTCCAAACTTTTCTCAAATTTCATGATGTATACCTTATAGGAATCCAAGGTCTCCAAAGCTTTACACAATTTCGATGATAACGCCAATACCATTTATCAAAGTCAATTTAATTTATCATTGTTCAACACTTTCAAACACATTCCGTCTATCATCATAATCACTATCATTTGCTTACTTCACATCATTCCCTATTAGGGTCTTATTAACTTTCCCATACATCATATCATTGTCAGTTTCCCTTTTGAACTTCTTGTCTTCATTCATTTACTCTTTTCATTCGTTTTCCTGTCGGTAACATCGACATGTGCCAATACCTAGTCATCCGTATTTGGACTTCCATAAATTCCACTTCGTTTAAGTATTTTACTTCGCAGTTCGAAGGAGATCTATTCACCTTTCATTGCAATAGGATCACCTCAATAGGATCACCTCAAATTAACATTCCATTTATGTCGTTGGATACTTCACATTCCCATACGCACGCAATACATATAACCTCAATCGTATAGTTCACTTGTTATGTCTAAATCTCCTCTTGAGGTATGACTCAATTTCACTTTTGATTTCGTCTATACTTCCTTTCTTGCTACCATCATTATACTGTTCACGAAAGTCTCATCAGCCAATTAGTGTCCCTAATTGCTTTTCAATCATTCTTCACTATACGTGCTATCTCAATCGAAACAATTTTATGCCATAATTTAAAAGATCGGAACATTCCTTACACTAAGGTTCCTTTGTGACAATCACATAAACACTTTCTTTCACACTTATTCAGTAATCTATACCTCAACATTTTATCCGGAAACCAATTAGTAACCTATATAATTCAGACTTCCATAAAATCCTTTCCGTTTATGCTAATCCTCGAATAAATAACTGATGCCATAATCATTTCTCATTTCTTCTCATAAAGGTACATTCAGTCCTCCCATGTCTTACTTTAACCCATTATGAACTTTACACTTATAGCCACTGTACTCATTCACCGATCATCTCCTCTATGATTTCCATGTATCTGTCACATATGTTTCATTAATCACGATCAACGTTACTATCCAATAGATATTCCCAACGGTAGACCGACTTACATGCGACAACTCTTTCTTATATCACTATCATTGTTTCATTTTTCACTTATCATTGGACTATATGTCGCATCATTTTATTTCCATATCCGTCACGTGCAAGCTTGACCTTGTAAGGTCACAACGGCTTGACTTATGCACTGTCATCTCCTTATTACTACTTATCTCTTTATTTTCCTCAAACAGTCTATGATAAGGTATTCACAATCTTCAATACGCAACAAAATCGTTGATACAACTCCACTGTATCTCCATCCATTTCTCTATTTACCCATCCATTTATCATTTCTGTGTCCATATACATCTTTTCAACTAAATCCAAAATTTTCCGATATATAATCAATAGAAATTGTCAGTATGTCCTTTTTCCCTTACGATCTTATTATGTTGATTTCCAAACTCTTAGCACCATATTTGCATAACCCATTCAGGTCTCAAGCTTATGCGGTCCAGATCATAACCATTTCACTAATTCATTTCAGTTTATCATGCGTTTTATCTCACCCTTCGATTTTCCTCACTCTACTAGGCCTTAGGCATCTTGTTTTTTTCAATTCTTTACATTACTAGATAGGCGTTCTGATTACACTATTGATCTTCTTACACTCTCGCTATCATCATCTATCTATGATATCTACGAATATCTAACACCAATTCAGTGAATCAATATCTACCTAATCAGACCATCTACACTTTACTCAGTTCCAATATTTCCCAGTTCATCTCATATACAGTCAGAGCTGTAATTACCTAATCATCCCAAACTTTTAATCTCATTAGGCCTACTATAACCAGTATGCTTCCCATATCTTTAGTGGACCTCTCCTAGTTCTAGACATATTCATTTTTCTATCACCACAATATTACCATTTTAATCCGGGAATTCATTGATATCAATTCTTTCCTTAATCTGTCTAGGCCAACTAACACAGTCATTCTAACCACAGTACAGTTTCAATCTCCTTATCCATTTTTTTTCCTTTTTCCTAATTGTTTATACACTTTCAGGGGTTCACCCTCTAACACAGTCTCACTGTTCTCTCACTTAGTCACTTGACACGTATGCACACGTAGGATTTCTACCGTGTGACTCAAACTAGGATCGATTACTACGATGCGCAATGACACGACTCATATGCATGCTCCCATGTTTGGTGTGCCCAGATACATTACGTACTACTGGGCTCTGATACCACCTAAATGTAACACCCCACTCCCGAGTGACCCGAACCCGATATCGTTGGTGACATCCGAGTCCGTGCCTGCGGTGGCGTACTACATCGGTCGGTCGGTAAAACTTCGGTATACCTTTTTGAACCATTCATTCCACGTTAAGCGCGACAAAAATAGTAGATGAGAGAAAACCTTTGCAGTAGATACAATCATTTAATAATATTTTACAGTAACCAAACAGTACAATTACAAATCATTTTACAACAATTGTGGATTACAAAATTAGGAAACCCTAATGCAGACGCGAACCGATCCCAACCTCTACTTGAACTTGCACCCAGGCATACTCCCGTGTCAAATGGGGTACTCTTCTAGTCCTGAAAAATAAATTGCAATTTTGGATGAATTTGCGAACTCAATGAGAAACCATCATCGATGGTTCACCCAACTCATGCATTCACAAATCATATACACATAGCACACAGTAGCATTTATAGTATATCACATGCAATTTCCTTACTCACATTTTTCCAGTCATATGCAGTCAATTTACATTTTTTTCAGTCAGTCATATACGTATGCAATGCGCATGTGACACTTTTCCATTTTCATTTCGTTGTTGTGACCGAGCGCCTATCAGTGATCAGTAATCTAGGGAGTAGGAGAGCCCTTAGGGTATGCACTAACTCCCCTCGAGCTCGAGGCTCGGTTCAGTATAGTGTTTCGTTGGGCTTGAAGCCCTGATATAGTGAGCCTGTGGTATCCGAGCACTGCGTGGGAGAGCCCTCAAGATATGCACCACCTCAGGGGGCAAGCGATACTACGGCATTTCGTTGGCTACTCCGGTCACAACTGCCAATTATCTGATCATTTACTATGCATGAATGCACATGTCTCATTTTCAATTCTCAGTCATATGCAATTCAATTTATTTTCTCTGATGCATTCACAATTCAATTCATTAACCATTTGCTCACATTGGCACTTCAATATCACAATCCAATATTTTGAACACCCATGGTCCGAAATCAATCAAAAACAATCACACAAATATCTATCCTTAACTCCTCATGGCATCAGTGCATATAATTAATAAACACATAAGGCTGAGAAACCAACTAGGTTACTCACCTGCACTTCCGAAACTAATGCCGGAAGTCTCGGCAACGTCCGTGGGATGACGTTCCAACTATGCCTCTAGAACAATTAAAATAAGTACCCATTACCAACTGTATAGTTAGAAATATCAAACAATGCACAGGGAACAATTTAAAACATGTACAATGCATGTTCATGGCATTCCCAGACCTAATCCAAAATTTTCCCATTAGAAATTTCATCTAAAAATTAGAAAGCTATAGCCACTGACAGCACTCAATTCGGACCTCGATCAGTTCAACAATAAATAAAACAGTGAGCACAGAACAATTACCCGGACCCACATCAATTTCCTGTCTAAAAATACCCAATTTCTCGCAGAATGAAATTCAATATTCAATGAATCCGATGCCTCAAGAATCAGGTCAATCGGACGTCGGACGGAAAAGTTATTCACGAAAGAAAACAAAATTCACATTAACCAATTTATACCTATATATATATAACCCTTATTTCCCCCTTTATTTTCTGATTTCCAACCATACTTCCAACACCCATAACTCTTTGCACACAACTCTAAATATCATAAACCATACCTCATTGGAAAGATCATAAAAACCTCTACAAGTTTCAAGAAGACCATAAAAATCAATTCCACCCCTAAGGGTGTCAAAAACCCAATCAAAGATGCTGCCTAGTCCATACCTCTAAAACAGAACAGCACATGGTAAATTTAGTAACTCTCATTCTGTTCAGTCAAAAATAGCACAATAAATATGCTCATCAAGATCACAATGTTATCTATAACTTTCATGAACAACTCAAAGTCCAATTCCATGGTTAACTAGGTCAAATAATTCAATCAATGATGCTGTCCCTGAAATCACTCAATCTGAGCAGTAAATTTCTATCAAGCATAACTCCCTGTACACAAGTCAAAAAAATCACTACCTTCTATCCCTGAAAAGATACAATCTGAAACTTCAAGTTTCATGAAGAACCCACACTCCAATTCGATTTCTAACAATTTCAAAACTATTATGCAAGTTACTGCCATGATCAGCCATTCACATCCTAATGCAAGATCAGTTTTTTGCAAAATCATAACTCCCAACTCTGACTTCTAAAAATTTCATGCCATATCTCATTTTCAAGATAATTTCTTCCTCTACAACTTTTCAGAAGATCACTCACACCAATTCAGTCCACAAAAATTTCTAAAATTGCTTCCAAGCAGAATACGTACAAGTCAGACACTTAAGCTAGGTTTCACCAACATGCCCAAAACCAGTCCATAGAAAACAGTTCATATATCTCAATATACACCTCTAAAAATAGCAAGATCAGTGGCAATGGAAAGATAACTCAATATTCTACAACTTTTATGAAGACCATTCTCCTTAATTCCATCTCAATTAATTTAGAAAAATCAACAAAGCTCATAGGTTATGGTTTCGGTTACTGTTCACAGACAATAAAACAGTAACTTTCCATGCAACAATTCACCCTTCTAAAATTACAATTTAACAACACCTATTTCACACTAAATTGAAGCCAACATCCCAAAGTTTACTTGGGAACAAACCTAACCTCATTTTCTTACCTATACAATTAGTTATGAACAAAACATGACAGTAGGTTCAAAACTCAATTTCCAGCTTTCATCAACAACCTAACTCCTATCACTTCTAACATTAATAACACATCACTATGCATCCATTTCTACCACTAATTCAACCACAAACTAATCACAACATTTACTTATATAATTAACCAAACCTTGGCAGCACATACCTACCCAATTTCCATACTTTGTTTCCATGTATTAAGCATCATCAACATCATTAATAACATCACTTATCACATACTTTAACTACCAAAATCAATTCCCTCACACAAGCATACTTTAAACCCATTCCAACCTACCACTTCCATAATCAAAGAAATGCATTAATGATCCCCATGAATGCTTTTAACAACCAAAATAATAAATACAAACTCAACCCTTACCTTAGACAAGTTGTAAACTCTCAAATTTCCAAATCACTTACACCTCTCCACCTCTCCCAAGACCTACGACTACCACACCAACCAAGCATAAATCATCACCTTCACAAGGCTTCACTTGATCTTGATAGAGAATAAAGAGAGGCAAAGCAAGTAGCAAAGAAAAGGCTCTTATAAAGGATGGATAAGAAGCTTTTGAAAGAGGAGAAACAACCACACCAAGGAAAGAAGCAAGTTTCGGATGATGCAAGGGAATGGCTTCCAAAATGATTTTTTTTTAGACTTTCCAAGGAGATTTCGAGAATCATGGAAGATTAAAACAAATAGGACACTTGGCTCTTCCATTTAATGAGGAAAAAGACAAAATCAAGTAATTAAACCATTTAAATAATAAAAGAAACATAATCCTAATTAATCTCTAATCATGGCACTAAAATAATTCATTAACATTATTTATTCACTAATCTTATGCCTTTAGGTAATCATGTTCAGTACAAAACAGCTCACGCAGTCAGTTAGTTGGAATTTTTCGGTCTGGGAAAGAACCCCGAAAAATTCCAGAAAAATTTTCATAAATTCCTAAAAATAGAAAACGATTTATGGCGCACTCAGAATAATTTTTCAAGCCCATTAACCATGTTAATCCCACTAAAATGCCATTTAGGCCCAATTACCGGGAATGTCATGTATGCATGTACAGTAATTTCATGTGCACAAATTCACGGATCACCAGTACCAGTATGTATGGACACTACTCATACATCCCAATTAATCTCACCTTATGCCAATTTTACTATTTTACCCTTCCAGTAGGGGGTGGGATGTTACAAATTACTTCCAACCTTTTTCTCTTTTATTTTTTTTCGTTGCTGCGCCCTGCGTGAATCGCCGCCAGCCCGTTAGTCTTGTGCTCCTGCCTCTCTTCTCAAGTCACGCTCCCCTTGTTTCCTTCTAGTCCTTCCCTCATTAATTCCACGTCAGCCCTCTCCTTATGCGTGATTTGCTCTCCTTTTTTTTTTTCTGCGTGCGTGACTCTCCACCCAAATTGCTTCCTACTGCTGCTGCCGTGTTTGTCTTTTTCCTAGGTTTTTTTATTCTCTTTTTTTCAATTACCGTGGGCCCTTCCTTCAAAGTTCATGTTGCTTTAATTTGTTTTGAGCCCATTAATTGCCGCACTCTTCAATCCCCTCTACACTATTGCGTGATGTGACGAATAAGTTGTGATGCTCTTTAAAACCCTTGGTTTGTTACTCTTCTCTCCCACGTGTCCAGCATTTCATCCTTTTTAATATTATTGTGCGTGGCCTCTCCCTGTGGCTTCTCCCAAAATATTGAATTTATGCACTTGTATAATTCCCTACAAGAAAGTATTAAATCAAATTAAGTCCCAATAATTGCATCAACAAGATAAATAAAAAGGGATAATTAAAACATAAATATTGGACAAATATGCACTTATCAAATCTCCCCACACTTAGATGATGCTTGTCCTCAAGCATAAAAAAGGACCAAGACACAATGAAAAACCGTTCCACTCAATGAAACACGCACAAAGGTGATGTAAACTAGGAATGAGAGCGCAATCTTGTCCCAATGTCAATGAAATGTCAAATAAATGCAACATATTTCCCACACAAGAAGACACAAGCCTGAACTCAAATTGAAGCGCATGCATGAATTACCGAATTTTAATTAAAAACCAATCAAGCCTAGAAAACACATTTCACTTATCAGGTGGTTAGCATATATGAGGAACTCTAAATTTATGTGGTAGTCATGGGAAGATCGGTTTAATCTTAATTACTTAATTAGGTTCTTGTAGCTATAATTTGCTCAAAATTTTCATTGGCCTTTTTACGTGAATGCAAACATTTGTGATGAATGTCATCTGGTTACTCGGTCAATCACAACACCAAGTGGCTTTAGCCTTACTCGTAATTACTCATATGCTCGCAATATTTTTTTTTCGAGTAATCAGAGGAGTAGTTGGTTGCCTCACACGTCATAGTTGTTCGAGACCTTTTTACGCGAACGCAAACATTTGTGATGAATGTTGCCCGGTTACTCAGTCTCGTCCGACCTTTAGACGGATTTTTGGCTTCGCTCATAAACACCTTTGGTGATTGGCGGAACGAATCTAACACCTTTTTATTTTTATTCTTCATTCCCTTTCTCCACCATAATTTCCCACATCAATCCAAAGTTCAACACATATACCAACTCAACTTCTAAGCTTAACATGACTCTAGACAAGAGAGGCACCGATTAATCACACAATTTTTTAAAATTCTAACCAATTAACTCGGGCCATAACTTGACATATAGGACAAAATCATTAACATTTAATTAACATTAAGCAACAAGGGACTCAACCATACTCTCGACTCCTTTAAAACAATCCACCATTACCTAAGGCACAACAATTCATCGAGCAAAATGGAGCAAAAGAGGATTTTTTTTAAAGTCCGCCACGGCAAGTCCAAAAATACCAAAAGGCAACGGAGGGCACATCCCAAAGTAATGCATCAAACAAAAACATCATGCATCTCAAAAGCTATAAATCACCTCCCCACACTTAAATCATGCGTTGTCCTCAACGTAAAAATAAATGAAAAGGGTAAACTGAGGACTTCCCTGAATCTGAGGAGCGATGACGCGCCGTTCAAAGGTGTGTAGCGATGGCGCCTAGTAGTGCTCAGATGTGGGCTGGTCTGGTGGTGAAGATGAGGGCTTATACGTGAGCTCGTTTAGGCATCCCGCCAGTAGGGTATTGCTAGTACAGTGAGGGACGAGAGCCAACATATGATCATATAAAGGACTCCCGCCAGCTGTAATCCAAGACTCCGAATTGATCCAACGTCAAACCACCTGAAAAACACAAGGAACGAGGGAAAAAAGATCAAAACAAAGAAAAAGAAGGAAACAAACGAGACAAAAAGAACACAAAACAAAGCAAAAGAAAAGAAAAAAATAAAATAAAATAAAAATATGGGCAGCCTCCCATTAGCGCCCTTGTTTAACGTCCTAGGCTCGACGATCCTCGTCTCGATGTTAACCGCCTAAATATGCGTATTTCAAATGCTCGGGAAGCTTTTTGAGCTCCAGCTTTGGGGCCTGCAAAATCGAAGGTAACAGTGTAGATTCTGATCGTGATAGCTTAATAGGCACAAATTTCATACTTGTAGTCTGAAGAGCTTTCGAAGCGTAAACGACATCAAGTATATCATCATAAAATTCAGACCGATCAGCAAATCTCCTAACTCTATCAATAGACATGCTATGACACAAAGCATAATTCAACTCATCATCATAATTTAAAGCAAAAACCTCACGAGTCAAATCTTCAATGATATCAACATTATAAACACAAGACACATCTTCAGCACATTTTATGGCATCATAAACATCGAATTTCACCACTTCCCCATCAAACGCTAAAGTTAATGAACCACTATGCACATCTATCTTTGCCTTAGCCGTGCTAAGGAAAGGCCTACCCAACAAGATATCAGAAGACTCAGATGAACTATCATTTTTCATATCAAGAACAAAGAAATCAGCGGGAAAAATTAATCCATTAACTTGAACTAGCATATCCTCTAAAACACCTTCAAGATAGACAATCGATCGATCCGCCAATTGAATTATAACTCCAGTACTGGTTAATGGACCAAGACCCAATGAGGTATAAACAGATAAAGGCATCACATTAATAGAGGCTCCTAAGTCACACATGGCCTTACTTATACCAGTAATCCCAATTTTGCAAGGAATGGAAAACATACCTTGGTCGCGACACTTAGGAGGTAATTTCCTCTGTAAGACAGCTGAAACATTCTCACCCACACTCACCCTTTCATTACCTATTAACTTACGCTTGTTTGTGCATAATTCCTTAAGGAATTTGGCGTAGCGCGGAACCTGTTTAATGGCCTCAAGGAGCGGGATGTTTACTTCAACTTTTTAGAATAAATCCATGATACTTTTATCTTCCTTTTCTTTCTTGCTCTGAGCCAGTCTCTGGGGGAATGGTGGTGGAACCACTAGAGGTTTGGGTTTCTGAGGATTTCCAGCTGGACCTGAATCCTGTACGTGGTCACGTGTAAGCTCCCTTTCGGCTTCCTGTTCTGTCTCTGCATGAGAACCTTGGACGTGGTCACGTTTAGGGTTCTTGTCGACTGGGGGCTGCAATTCCTTACCACTTCTTAAGACAATTGCGCTCACATTATGCCTCGGGTCGAGTGTCTGAGATGGCAACTTGCCTTGAGTCTCCAATTTGCTAACTGAGTATGTTATCTGGCTCATTTGAGTCTCTAGAGTCTTCATACTCTCTTCTATCTTTTGAAATCTGGTTGCAGTATCCTGTTGAAATTTCTCAGTATTAGTAGCTAACATACGAACAATTTCTTCAACAGGCTTACCTGAGCCCGAAGGCAGTTGCAGTGGTGGTGGTGGTCCGTGATGGAAGTTCTGTTAGTTCGGTTGGTTGTTAACATAACTGAAATTTGGGTGGATTCTCCAACCGGGATTGTAGGTGTTTGAATAGGGATCAAACTTCCTCTGTTGGAATCCATTAGCATTCACATTATCCGGTGTCTCATCGTGGAGTGTTGGGCATGCATCGGTTGGGTGAGCTAGGCTGGTGCAGATGCCACACGCCCTCGCAGGTGGAGTACCTACATTCAATTTCTCGACCAAAGTTGTTAGCAAAGATTTGACCTCATTGAGAGAAGTAACATTTACCTCGTTCACCCTTCGCGGTATATCTTGCCGAGCACCGAATTGCTGCGAGTTTGCTACCATGGTTGATATCAACTCTCGAGCTTCGGCTGGGGTTTTGCTGACGATGGCCCCGACACTTGCAGCGTCCATCATTCTGCGCTCCATTGGAATCAGACCCTTCTAAAAATACTGGATGATCAATTGTTCAGATATGTCATGCTGTGGGTAGCTTGTTAAAATTCTTTTGTACCTCTCCCAGTACTCGTAGAGGTTCTCTGAATCCTTCTGCTTAATGCCACAGATCTCTCGCCTGATGTTGGCGGCTCGGGATGCTGGAAAATATTTCTCTAGAAACTATCGGGACATCCCTTCCCAAGTGTTGATTGTCCCTGGAGGTAGGTAGTAGAGCCAATCCTTGGCTGCATCCTGCAGCGAGAATGGAAAAGCTCTCAGTTTGATTTGGTCCTCCGTGACATTGCGGGGCTTCATGGAAGTACAAACGAGGTGAAATTCCTTCAGATGCTTATTCGGATCCTCGTTTTCCAATCCACGGAAGGTGGGCAACAAGTGGATGAGTCCGGACTTCAATTCGAACCCTTCTTGAAGTTCTGGAAAGTCTATGCACAGCGGATGCTGCGCTTCAGTGGGTCTACCCAAGTCCTGGAGAGTTCTGTTAAGAGCCATATCCTGCGCGTGGTCACGGTTAAGCTTCCTGTCAGGCTGCTGTTCAACTTTAATCTCCTCTTCGTACTCCATTTCGATGTCCGACTCAAACGGGGTCTGTAATCCACTAGCTTCTCCTTGCTTCTTCCTTTGCTTGCTCAACTTCCTTAGCCTCTTAGCGGTCTTTTCGATCGCAGGGTCGTACAAGATGGAATCTCCCGTACGAATGTTCTTAGGCATAAAACAAAACAAAATCAATTAGTTACCAATCCCTGGCAACGGCGCCAAAATTTGATGGGTATCGAATCCACCAAAAATAAATCCCAAACACCAAACGAAAATAAATTGCGCACAGTGGTAATGGGGTCAATCCACAGAGAATGGAATAAATTGATTATATTCAAATGCCAAAGAACGAATGAAATTAATTAAAAAGGGGGTTTTGGAGTTTTCCACTAAACTACTAATTAATCTAACCACTAATAAATGATTAATGCAATTAATAAATAATAACCAACAAAGAACGCAGATAAAATTGATAAACTCAAATAACGAAAACTAGCCAGGAAATTCCTAATTATTATGCAAAGACCTCGATCATCGACTCAAATATTTTCTTTGGTTTAATAATAGGTTAGCTATGGTTACCAACTACCTCTGGCTCCCTCGCTTCTTCTTAATTTTAGAACAGTCAAAGAGACTCCTTTAAACTGTTCCCTAATTAACTAATAACCCCTTCGAGACTCTCTCCGAGATTCAATTAATTAACAGTATTAAACTCCAAAGAAACACTAACCCTAACTGACTACGCACTGACTCATGCTTCATCTAATTAGATCGCAAGTTTCTCAACAAAAAATCAGACAAGTAATATGTCCTAGTGCCAATTGCCACAAACACTAATCACCCAGTTAACACCACCAAGTAAATCAGTTGGAGATATGTTAATTAACTAATTCTACAATCGGGCCCTAATCGCAGAATCAATTAATAAACAATGACAAGAAATAAAAGCGAAGCGATGCGAATATTATAAACCAAATAATCAGAACAATAGGTCTCACGAGTCAAAACATAACAATTGGAATTCCTCGACTAAAACGGTTTAGCTACTCATAACGAAATTAAACAAAACAAAGTTCTTAATCAACATTGTCTAAATAACAAGAGAAATAAGAGAAACTAGAAGATCTCCAAGTGCCGCTGCTCCTTGCTACACCTGTTGGACCCCGATCTTTTAGTGGAAAATTGGAAATATGAAAATGAA
Source organism: Erythroxylum novogranatense (assembly GCA_029891385.1). NCBI lineage: Eukaryota > Viridiplantae > Streptophyta > Magnoliopsida > Malpighiales > Erythroxylaceae > Erythroxylum > Erythroxylum novogranatense. Next base: position 44,196 of record JAIWQS010000254.1, on the reverse strand, counting down.
AATTTGATAAGAGTTTTTGTATATGAATGGAGTTATAGATATTTTTGCCTTAAGGAAATTGATGAGAAAAGATTTGTTTGATTTGATAACTTTGGGTTTCAAATAGATTTTATTTGGGTTATGAAAGTTCAAGTGGATGAGTGGATTGAAATGGAAGTTGAAATCAAGAAATAGAAAGTGAAAGTGTAAAATTTTGAAGAAATTAGAAAGTAAAGACAATTTGTTTGGTTATGCATGTGGTGTTTTAAGTTAGATTATTGTAAGAATAAGATTTCAGTCATATGTGGAGAATGGTGGAGTTTTGTATCTTTTGTACTTGGACTTGAATCTCGATGTTGTAATATGGCTTGGAATGCCATTTAATTTTATAAACATTTATCTTATGATGTTAATGAGACATGGATTTATATATGGATATGAAAGATCAATTGTGTATAGATTTGTGTGTATTGTGTTTGAGAGGAATTAGTTGAAGAGTTTGTGGTGATGTGTTGATATGTGAAGTTGATGTGTTAGAATGGTGTTAGAAACTCCAATGGCAAATCTGTACTGATCTAGATATATTTGGCCAAAGTGGTCTTAATGAAAGTTGTAGCTCATGTTTCCAGCTTTCTAACGCCATAAAGTATGAAATTTTTCGATATCGGGGAGAGAAGTTATGATGTTTGCAAGTTGAGGTACTGTGTAAAGTTTTGAGGAGATTATCGATGGGTCATCTTTGAGTACATTTTTGACCCCTTTAAAGACTGAGTTTGTGTTTGAGTCCTTCTTGAAAATTTTAGATCTGTCTCTTAGCTTTCCAACGAATCAAACCGTGTCTTATTTGGAGTTCTGAGTAGAAAGTTATGATCTTTCTAAGTAGGGATGTTCTGGAGAAAGGGGTCAGACGAAGTTAGTCTTCATTTTCCGTCTGTGATGATGTCATCTTCGTCTGTGATGACATCATAACAGACGAATTTTTACGCCTGTGCTGACTTCATCACAGATGAATTTTTGCGTCTGTGCTGACATCATCGTCTGCTTTTGTGTTTTTGACCCCTCTTCTTTCTTTTGGCCATAACTTTTTGTGTAGACCTCCGATTGAGCCGATTTTTGAAACGTTGGATTTCTAAGACATTTTTCTATCTTTTCATACTATATAGATCGGTTTTGACATTAAACGGAAAAAGATCGACCCAATCAAAGTGAGCTGATCGGTTGTAAAAGTTTGAACAGTGTTCAGTATTTTAGAGATATCTTGATCGATAGAGCTCCGATCGATCTGATTCTTTTTGGAAATTTAACTAGAGACATAGGGCTACAAATGTTATGAAGAAGTCGAGCTATAATTTAGCCTTTAAGACTTCCAAATTCGGGTCGAAAGTTAGGTATAGTGTTAAGCCTCGGGTCTGCAGAACAAACTTCAGTATTTTGAAGATATCTTGAGCTATAGAGCTTAGATCGATCTGATTCTTGAAGCATTGGATTCATAAGACATAGAGGAACATTTCTCTAGAAGAAATTTTTGTCAAATGGCTTCATTTACCTGATCGAAATAATCATACAAAATGTCAGTTTTAAAGACCAATGGAGGGGGAATTTTGGAAGTTTACTTAAAGGGTTAAGTTTATAGGCTTAAATGGGGGGGCTTATGGGTCATTCCCCATTCATTAAATGACATGAAACTATAAAAAGGATTGAGCTGTTGTTTCTTTAAAAGAGGCACGACACTTGAACAAAAGGAAAGAAAATAAGAGAGAAGAGAGAAGGGAGAGCAAGCTTCGGTGGAGAAAAAGGGGAGAAAGCTAGGGCTCGATTTTTCTACCACTTGAAGAGTGATTTTGATGTCATTCTAAGAGAGAGAAAGGTGGAGGATGAAGAGAGCTTCATCTTGAACCAAGAAAATCCGAAAATGGAGGAGAAATGAGGTAAGAGCATTTTTTAAGATTTGAGTTTCTCTTGAAGTTTTGGTTTAGAATTATAGAAAATGGAATGGGTTTGTGGAGTATGAAGTTAATTTTGTTGATTTCTTAGTATTATGGGTTTAATTTTGGATGGAAATTAATTAGGGTTTATGCCCAAATTTGGAATTTGGGGATTTTGGAAATTTGTGATTTAAAAAGCTTGAATATATGAGGGATTAGTGTTTCTAAGTTCAATTTGAGGATTAAGTTAATTATGATATTGAATTTGTGTGGAATTGCTTTAGGTGAAGTTATATTGGAAGAAAGAAGGAATCGATGGACAAATTGGAGCAAGGAACAAGTTTCTAGCATCGATTCGAGGTGGGTACCTGTTTATAATAAAATTTATAAGCCACTAATGCTTTCTTTAAATAAAGAGATTTTCTGATTTCAATTGCATCGTAAATGTTGCACCATTATGTGAATGATTTGAAAAATCATTATTGATTCCATACATAAATTTTTGATGAAATGCAAAATACATTTGTGTTATGCCTCGAAAGATTCCATGGCATTTCGTATACTTGGAAAAGAGCATTCGATAAAGTGATTGAGCATGAATATGTGCTTTTGTTTGGGCGAGAGAGGAACGTTGTGTTAGTCACGTGCACGTCGACGTATAGCCTTCTTACGGCTGGCCGCTTGAGGTCACGAGATCCTGAGAAATCAGACTCGTTGTGTTTACGATAAACTTCAGTTTATTCGTTGTGTTCTACGGAACTCTCGAGCCATGTGTTGTGCATTGCATATGTGGTTTGCCATTGCATTTATGAATTGTCAAGTTGATGCATTCATGTTTTGCAACCTATGGGTTTATGGCTGAAAGCCTAAAAATCATACGTTTTGCAATTGTGATTTGACTACAGCAAGAGCGAAACTTTTAGAAAATGTGCTTTACGAATTTCAAAGAAATGTTTTCTAAGACCAGAAAAGAAAAAGAATTTCAAGGATTTTTCTTATATATATTCGTTATAAACTGTTACCCACGGGCTGTAAAGCTCACCCCCCTTCATTCCCATCCATAGGTGATGAGAAGAAGATCGGGTGAAAGAAAATGAAGATTTCTGTTTGCATGTGTTTTATTGTATTATTGTTAAGTGAGATGGTTCTTGAGAAGTCCAGGAATTGTTGTGTATTGTGTACTTTGGTTTAAGGTTATGGGTAATGTATAAGGCTTGAAAATGCCACTATGATTTGTATAAAGCTTTGATTTATGAAATGGTGTATAAATCGTAATTGTATTTATGAGGTTTGGATGAGGCTATTGAGTTATGGTATTGCACATGGATATGTTATATAACTTGTGTATGTCCAACTGAGATATAAGCATGATTTGTATATGGAGAAATGTGAATGAACGGGTATTGGACGTTGGATAGTGCGATGGTATGTGAATGTTATTGGATTGAGGATATTGAAGTCACTTATAAGAGATGGAATGAAAATGAAAGAAAGAAAGAAAAAAAAATGTGCACGGATTGGATTAGTTTTGGTGATAGTCTTAAGGTTTCCAACATAACGCTTTCTTTGATACTTTTTCACGGATGTCGGCTCCGTTTTGTTACGTATCAGAAATTGGTTTCGATTCGATTTGCTTTCGATTCGTTAATGATTTGTTGAGCTTTGTGATCCGAAGTTTGCTTCGTATCTGATTTGATTTCGCCTTATGTTTTGTTTCTTTGCTTTGATTCGATTCATATTGGTTCGTATTCGTATTTGTTTTCTATTTTTGGGTTGGGGCGTCGGTCTCCGGATCGGGTCCCAACAACACCCGTGTATCGTCACTGTTGTGATGCCAAGAATCCAAAGACCCAAAAGAGAGTCGTCGCTGGCTGCCGTTACTTCCAGCCTTTTTCTCTTTTATTTTTTTTCGTTGCTGCGCCCTGCGTGAATCGCCGCCAGCCCTTTAGTCTTGTGCTCCTGCCTCTCTTCTCAAGTCACGCTCCCCTTGTTTCCTTCTAATCCTTCCCTCATTAATTCCACGTCAGCCCTCTCCTTATGCGTGATTTGCTCTCCTTTTTTTTTCTGCGTGCGTGACTCTCCACCCAAATTGCTTCCTACTGTTGCTGCCGTGCTTGTCTTTTTCCTAGGTTTTTTTCTTCTCTTTTTTTCAATTGTCGTGGGCCCTTCCTTCAAAGTTCATGTTGCTTTAATTTGTTTTGAGCCCATTAATTGCCGCACTCTTCAATCCCCTCTACACTATTGCGTGATGTGACGAATAAGTTGTGATCCTCTTTAAAACCCTTGGTTGCCACTCTTCTCTCCCGCGTGTCCAGCATTTCATCCGTTTTAATATTATTGTGCGTGGCCTCTCCCTGTGGCTTCTCCCAAAATATTGAATTTATGCACTTGTATAATTCCCTACAAGAAAGTATTAAATCAAATTAAGTCCCAATAATTGCATCAACAAGATAAATAAAAAGGGATAATTAAAACATAAATATTGGACAAATATGCACTTATCAATAAGACTTAAGGCTTAAATGAAAGGGCAAAATGGACGTTGCACACTTATTAAGGGTATAAAAAGAAGAAGAAAGAGTTGTTTTGTTTGGAAATGGAAGAAGAAACCGTGGAAGAGAGGAGAAGAAGAGGAAAAATTAGGGTTTTGGAAATTTAGAAGATTTTGAAGAATGTGAAACATCCACAAGTAAGTACAAGACTCAACCCTTCCTGATTTGTTGAATGAATCATGTTTAGTGATCGTTAGAAGTGAAAAATGAAGTGGAATGTGTGCAGTGGGTTGTTGTTGAACGGTGTTCTAGGGTTAACGATTTTGTTATGTTTGTTAATGATTTTTTTGTTGAAATGAGTTTAGAAATGAAGTAGGAATGATGATTTAGGTTTAAGATGAGTTATTTATGAATTATGGGAAGTATGAAGATGAAAAATGTCGAAACACAAGTGTTCGGAAGGTTTCCGGTCTCGCACGTCGAGGCGCGCACAGGAGTCCACGTCGCGGCGCGTGTAGGTGCCCATGACGCGGCGTGTGCGAGCACCCTCACCGCGGCGAGCTCCAGCATTTTACGTTGCAGCGAGCTTCTGTTTTCACCGCGGCGAGCTCCTGTTTTCCTACACAGACATATTTTGGTATTTTAGACATAACTTTTGATGTAGATGTGCAAATGAGGTGATTTTTGATTCGTTGTAAAATAGAGACAAAGGTATACAAGTTTTATGAAGAAAGGAAGTTTTGAATCTGTCAGACCCCGATCCCGGAAGCCCGACTATCCCGGGATGTGAGTCCGAGTGGAGCCCATCCCTGAGACAATTGCCTTGCTGAGACCTTAAACTTGACACTCTTACTCTTACTATAGTACCATAGACGTCGGAACCCGTTTTCGGAGCCCAACTTTCGTTGTCCTGAAACCTTGCGCTTATAATCTTGCAGGATTCTTAATTGTAACTCCACTTTCGTGGAAAGCACACACCATGTATACACTAAAATCATGGGTTGACTTAGTCATATAATTTTTAGCTTTATGTCTCAAGTTCTCCCTGAAACAAGAATCACCTTAATCGGAGTCATATACTCAAGATACACTCCAAAAACCTAAGCGAGTTCATACCCGAAACATGCCCTCTTAACTGACCTTTCACTTGTTTTAGAACAAACTTTCTCAATTTAACTCCAATTGATACCGGATTTTATGGAGTGAAAGATATGTGTCTTATAAATCCAATGGTTCAATCTTCACCTCATTTGGAGGTCGTATGAGGGAAATATGCCCAAAACAACGGACCATGCTCACTTTCGAAATTGAATCGAAACTCTTTTGGCGCGATTGCTATAACTTTTAATCTATAGCTCCAAATGTTTTCGTTCTTTCAACATATGAAAGTAGACATCTAGATCTACAACTCTTATGAAGACTACAAAGGCTGATTCTATATCCTACATTCTGCAGTGTCCTATTTTTCCATCATCTGATTTCTATCATCTGGTTTTCTATCGTCTGATTTCTATCATCTGGTTTTCTATGGTCTGATTTCTATCTTCTGCTTTCTTTCCTTCTACTTTTCTATCTTCTGATTTCCTTCCTTCTGATTTCTATCTTCTGATTTCCTTCCTTCTGCTTTTTATCTTCTGATTTCTATCTTCTGATTTCCTTCCTTCTGCTTTTCTATCTTCTGATTTCCTTCCTTCTGCTTTTATCTTCGATTTCCTTCCTTCCGATTTCTATCTTCCGATTTCCTTCCTTCGCTTTTCTATCTTCCGATTTCCTTCCTTCCTTTTCTATCTTCGATTTCTATCTTACGCTTTTCTATCTTGATTTCCTTCCTTCGATTTCTATCTTCTGATTTCCTTCCTTCTACTTTTTATCTTGATTTCCTTCCTTCCGATTTCTATCTTGATTTCCTTCCTTCGCTTTTCTATCTTGATTTCCTTCCTTCGATTTCTATCTTCCGATTTTCTTCCTACCTTTTCTATCTTGATTTCTATCTTCCGCTTTCCTTCCTTACGCTTTTCTATCTTCGATTTCCTTCCTTCCTTTTCTATCTTGATTTCTATCTTACCTTTCCTTCCTTCCTTTTCTATCTTCCGATTTCTATCTTCGCTTTCCTTCCTACGCTTTTCTATCTTGATTTCCTTCCTTCCTTTTCTATCTTCTCGATTTCTATCTTCGCTTTCCTTCCTTCCTTTTCTATCTTGATTTCTATCTTCTCGCTTTCCTTCCTTCTCCTTTTCTATCTTTTGATTTCCTTCCTTCGCTTTTCTATCTTGATTTCTATCTTCCGCTTTCCTTCCTTCCTTTTCTATCTTCTTATTTCTATCTTCCGCTTTCCTTCCTACCTTTTCTATCTTCGATTTCTATCTTCCGCTTTCCTTCATACGCTTTTCTATCTTGATTTCCTTCATACCTTTTCTATCTTGATTTCTATCTTCGCTTTTCTAGTAAGGATCATATCTTTTGACTCGAACTCCAAATTTAGCAAACGATATACCCTTGGAAAACTCTAAACTCCTACTACAATCTTCATGAAGACTCATTGATCTAATTCATACCAAGAGGGTCTAATATTGAGTAATCTTGTCAAATTTTAGGAAAATTTGACAGCACATCCCCTTAAATGCAACTACCCAATTTTCAATTCTAAGACTTCCACCTACATAAAACTCATCATACAACCTCATATAACATGATTAAACCCTAAGGTATCTTCAAACACCATTCAAGCAACAGCCACACTCTTAATCATCTATCATATCCAAACTATAACAATGATTCAATTGTCTTAAACATACATGGATTTCTCAAAATACATTAAAACGAACATTTTGCTTCCATAATTCATTCATTCCATCTTCATCAAATCATGTCATATTCATACAATGCTTTAGTGGGCATTTCAAGCCCAATTACAATGAAGTTTCAAAATACAATATCTTCTCAAAATGCAACTAAAGCATTGTTTTACAAAATCATTTCAAATACAAAATCAAAAGAAAAACTTGGAGTAAATGCCTTTAAGCTTGCTCCTGGGATCCCGCTCATTTCTGGAAAAATTTTTTTTAGGGGTGAGCACATCCGTGGGTAACACATTTATATTTATATATCAAGCAGTCCTATTAATTATTCATACTTTTAGCAATCTTTCAATACAATCATAATACATGTATCATGCAATGTTCATCAATACTCAAACATAATTTCTCACAATTCAAACATTCATCATTCTTGCATTTTCATGTAATCACATATGAAACACATCAAATGGCTCGGTAAGTCCTTATTCTTGGCAACCATATAGTCTCATTTCATGAGTCTATATGGGCAAATCTTTAGAGTCCAAATGTTGGATCATCCTATGCCACAATCAGGCGTGGGACGAAGGCTTCATGGTCAACGTGCACGTGATGTTCTTAGGACAATACCTTACCCACATAACATAGCAATCATGAATCATACAAGGAAATTGGACTATTCTTATCCAATTCATTGTTTCTTTGAAATCATCTTTTCATACATCGTTCATGCCTTTCATTATATTCATTCAACAAGTTTCTTCATGACAGTTTCAATCATCATCAAGCATTTAATACACTCACATTCATCATTCCATCACACACATTTAATACAACAACCAAGTGATCAAAGCTCATTAATGTCATGCATTTATTTACATTTGTAGCTTATATACATAAAGATAAATATGAAACCCACCTTTTATCCTTGCTTAAACTTGCCTAAGGAAGTTCCTCTCCTTGTTCTTCTCCTCTTTCTTGTCCTCCTTCAAGCATAACAAGAAAATAACCCCATATCAACATAGGGTTTAGAAATTGAAATACCTAAAAATCTAAATCATGAAATTCATAAGAGAATCACTAGACCCATCTTATTCTTCATCTTTCTAACCAAAAACCCAAACAAAAACTTAACCTTAAACCAAGAACTTACCTTAAATCCTTAACCAACCAAGTGGTTTCTTGGTTCAAAGTGAAGCTTAGACTCTCCTCCACACTTTTTCTTCTTGGACTTTCTTCAAAAATCCACTCACTTTCATGGAAATGCCAAACCCTAACAAGCCTCTTCTTTCTCCTTTTCCTCCCTCCTTTCACGACACTCTTCTTTCCTCTCCCTCCAAATTTCGTTTCTATCTTCTTTTCCTACAAAAATCACTTATCTCCTTCCTTATATACTCCTCTCTGAATTACTTAAGCCCAATAAGCCTAAGCCCAACTTACTTCCTTCTTCTTTCTTCTCCTTCCTTTTTTCATTTCTCCTCCTTACTTACTCAAGCCCACTAACTCTTTTCCTTCAAGCCCATTGCATTAAATTCCTCTCTTCTTTCTCACTTCATTTGGACCCAAAGCCCAATTAATACATTAATTACACCTAACTCACCTAAGTCCAACTAACATATTTAACTTCATAAATTTTTCACCTAACTCATTAATGCTATCATATATTAATTTATGACACCTTAATTAATGCTAATCTAACTTAATCAATTTAATCTAATCATGATTAATCCTAAAAAAATTTTGGGGCTAACATTTCTCCCCTTTAAGAAATTTAGTCCTCGAAATTCTTACGAGTCATTGAAGAGGTGTGGATACTTCTCCTTCATTGCATCCAAAGGTTCCCACGTCGCCTCTTCAATCGCATGATTCCTCCACGGGACCTTGACTAGCTTGATTGTCTTGTTCACGAGGATCTTATCCTTCTATCCGAATTGCCACAGTCTTTCTTCATAACTCAAATCATCGCTCAGCTGAACTTTTGAGGTCTGAATGATGTGAGAAGGATCTGATCTGTACCTCCTCAGCATCGAGACATGGAACACATCATGAATCTGCGACAATTCTGACGGCAATGCTCACCTATAGGCCAACAGCCCAATCCTCTCCAATACTTCATACGGACCCACATACCGAGGGCTTAACTTCCCCTTCTTACCGAATCTTATAACTTCCTTCCATGGAGACGTCTTGAGGAACACCTTGTCACCCACTGCATATTCCATTTCTTTTCTGTTAGCATCGGCATAGCTTTTCATTCTGTCCTGGGCGGCCTTAAGTCGCTGTTTGATTACCTCCACTTTCTCAATCGTCATCCGACCAACTCTGGTCCCACTAGCTTCCTCTCACCTTCCTCATCCCAGCATATCGGAGTCCTGTATCTTCTGCCATAAAGGGCTTCATAAGGAGCCATCTGTATGCTCGAATGGTACGAATTGTTGTAAGCAAATTTGACCAACGGCAAATGATCATCCCATGCTCCTCTGAAGTCCATGACACATGCTCTAAGCATCCCTCTAGAGTCTGGATTGTCCTCTCGGGTGACCATCCGTCCGAGGATGAAACGCCATATCTTGAAATTCAGCCTAGTTCTAATGCCTCCTGCAGACTTCCCCAAAATCTCGATGTGAATCGTGGATCCTGTCGGATATTATAGAATCCGAACTCCATGCAACCTTACCACTTCATCAATATACTTCGACTAAGACTTGCAATGAATCATTTGCTTGCTTGACCGCCGAAATGGGCTGACTTGGTTAACCGATCAACTATAACCCAAATGGCATCATGCTTCTTTTTGGTCTAGGCAAACCCATCGAAAATCCATCGTGATCCTTTGCCACTTCCATTCAGAATGGACAATGGCCTTAGCATACTGAAGGTGCACGTGTTCACCTTGACCTGCCGACACACTAGACATCTGCTCACATATTCACCACGTCCCTCTTCATGCCTTTCCACGAAATGTTCCTTCAAATCTCTGTACATTCGGTGCTGCTGGTGCATGGAATAAGGCGCATTGTGTGCCTCATCCATGATTTCATCCTTAATCGCTTTATCATTCGAATACATAACCTGCTTACGACTACCATTAGCCCATCATCCCTTACTTGCACTTCTCGATCGCTTACCATGTTGAATTTCATCTCTCAACTTACTTAATTACAGATCCTACTCCTGCAACTCCTTGACTTTCTCCCTGAGGATAGGTCTCACTCAAATTGAGCAATAACACCATCTGATTCATTCTGCTTTAAACTAATCTTCAACTTGGCCATCTGTTCCAACAGAGGCAAGTAAACCGATTGCACATAAGCTATGGATGACTTCCTGCTCAAAGCATCTGCCACTACATTACGCCTTTGCTCGATGATACTCTATCATCGTCATAGTCCTTGAGCAACTCAACCATCGTCTACGCCTTAAGTTCAACTCTTTCGACTCATAATGTACTTAAGACTTTTTGGTCCGTGAAGACCTTATGCGAACCCCATACAAGTAGTGTCTCCAAATCTTTAGGGCAAAATTACATTGCTAACTCCAAGTCATGAGTCGGATAATTCAACTCATATGGCTTCAACTGCCGTGAAGCATAAGCTATCACTTTGTCATTCTGCATCAGCACACATCCTAAACCCTTCCTCGAAGCGTCACTGTACACCGTATACCCCTGGTCTCCATTAGGCAAAACCAATACTGGAGCACTTGTCAATCTACTCTTGAGCTCCTCAAAGCTCTTTTGGCATTCCGCACTCCATATGAATTGCTGATTCTTTCTTAACAGTTTAGTCATAGGGGCAGCTATCATTGAAAATCCTTCTACAAATCTCCTATAATAACCTGCCAAGCCTAGGAAGCTTCTTACCTCTTTCACTGTCTTAGGCTCTTACCAATTCACCACAGCTTCTACTTTCCTCGGATCAACATGAATCCCTTTGCTGGAAATCACATGTCCAAGGAAAACTACTTCATGCAGCCAAAACTCACACTTACTGAATTTGGCATGCAGCTCCTGCTCTCTCAATCTCTGCAATACAATCTCGAGATCTTTGTTCATGCTCTCCTTCATCCTTAGAATAGACCGAATGTCATCAATGAACACAATGACAAACCGATCTAAGAATTTATTAAACACCTATTCATCGATCCATGAAGGAAGTGGGGTATTGGTCAATCCGAAGGCATGACCCTAAATTCATAGTGCTCAGAACGGGTCTGAAAGCTGTCTTACTTACATCGAGACTCCACGATTCGAAGTTGATGATATCCCGATCTTAAGTCAATCTTGAAAAGACCTTGCCCTCAGCTGATCAAATAAATCATCTATCCGTGGCAACGGATACTTATTCTGAATCGTCATCTTGTTAAGCCTTCTATAGTCTATGCACATCCTCCACGTTCCATCCTTCTTCTTAACAAGCAGACCGGAACTCCCAAGGTGAAGAACTTCGGCACGATGAACCGCTTCTCCAACAATTCCTGCAATTGCTCCTTGAGTTCTCTCAATTCAACTGGAGCCATTCTATAAGGTGGTATGCGGAGATTGGCGCGGTTACGGGAATCAAGTCAATTTCGAACTCAATTTCCCTCACCGACGGCAACCCTGGTAATTCTTCTAGGAATACATCAAGAAACTCCCTCATAACCTGATAATCTTCTAATCTGCCCACATTCACTTCTGAATCCACTACATGCGCCAAAAGGCCTCACACCTTGGCTCATCATATTGTCACCAACATAGCCGAAATGATCCTCGGCCTTTGGCGACTTCTGTCCCCTTGAAAACCACTTTCGATCATTGCCGGATCAAACTCTACTTCTTTCAAACTACAATCTAGCTTCGCCTTATACTTCTCCATGACATCCATCCCAAAATGACATCCAACCTTGAAGGTCTGGTAGTAGATCTACTACCGCCTAGCACCGTCGATCTTCGAGCTCACAATTCTTATAGATTATACTAATCACCACCTTACCCCCTAAAGGAGTACTAACAACCAGAAAATTGTCCATAACCTCAGGACACACAACATGCATATTCATACTTGCAGATACAAATGAATGGGTGGAGCCAGTATCAATCAACACATAAACAGGAGAGTCGAATAGCATAGCCATACCCGTCACTACTTCCGGAACGGCCGCAGCTTCTTCCCTGGTCATGGCAAAGACTCGAGCTGGTGCCTGACTCTGTCCTCTAGGTCTCCCTGCCGGATATGCCTTCCTTGTAGTTCCTGAACTGCCCACACCATGTACTGGCCGAGATGCCACTGTTTCTGCTCTTCTTGGGGCTTGAGACTGAGACCCTTCCTGCCTGACTGCCTGGGGATAATTCTTGATTCGGTGCCCCCTTTGGCCACAGCCAAAACATGCTCCTATCTTCAGCAGACATTCCCCCTTGTGAAATCTCCCACAGTGATCACACGGGAGATTCCCTCTACCTGCTCATCTGGACTTGCCTTGACTGGAAGCTTGCCTTTGTAGTAGCCCTAGGCTGCTTACTCTTAGTGGGGCCACTGCTACCCACACCACTCTGCGTATACTGAGTTCTAATGCTCCTAGCAGGTGCTGGAGCACTCATGCCTTTTCTGGAGAACTGCTCTCTGTTCTTCCTCTTCTTAGTCACTTCAGCCCGGATGTTCTCAAATTTTTCAGCTTGAAGAGCAGCATCCACCAGCTGCTGGTAATCACGGAAGTTGTGGATCACCACTTTTTCTCGGATCCCTAGGTGTAATCCACCCTTAAATTTCCGGCATTTTTCTTCTTCAGTTGCCACGATATTAGCTGCATACCGTGATAACTGAGTGAACTTCAATTCGTACTCTGCCACACTCAACTCCCTCTGAGCGAGATTCAAAAATTCCCTGGCCTTATCCTGCATGTAGACCATCGAGAAGTACTTCCTCCGAAAGGCCTCTAGGAATTCCCTCCATGTCGATCAAGGTACTTCCGATCATGAGCACTCGACTCCCACCAAGTCAAAGTGCATCCCTCGCGATGGTCGACTGCATAATCGAGCTTCTCATTATCATTGCACTTCATCTGATTTAGGACCCTCTCGGTCCTCTTCAACCATGCTTCAGCTTCCTCGGGATTAGTGGTCCCGCTGAAGTCAACTGCTCTATACTTTCGGAGCTTATCATCTTGCCGCTCTTCTCTCTCAAATTTGGTACTTGAGTCTGTCTTCCTTGGCCCATAGCATAAGTGAAAGCTTTGGCGAATGCCCTGAGGAACTGGGATCCACAGAATGGTCCTCGCATCATCTGCGAACATCGACTCATCCGTGCTTCCTGAGAGTCTGGCCGAGATTGAGCTCCTCGAGTTCTCTTCGAGGCGGCATTACTCCTTCAATTTAAAAAAAAATCAGTGAAAATCTTTAGTTCACATAAAACAAATTCAATTCACTCATTTGAAAACAATGTTGCATGTTATGCATTTAAAACAGTGCACATACTTCACATAATTCATGTAGGAAAATGCATGCTGACTTGACCCTTAGACATCCCACTAAGGTTCCTAGGAAACCCTAAACCCGGTTTCACTCTGATACCACAGATGTCAGACCTCGATCCCGGGAGCCCGACTGTCCCGGGATGTGAGCCCGAGTGGAGTCCATCCCCGAGACACTTGCCTTGCTGAGGCCTTAAACTTGACACTCTTACTCTTACTATAGTACCATAGACGTCGAAACCCGTTTTCGGAGCCCAACTTTCGTTGTCCTGAAACCTTGCGCTTATAATCTTGCAGGATTCTTAATTGTAACTCCACCTTCGTGGCAAGCACACACCATGTATATACTAAAATCATGGGTTGACCTAGTCATATAATTTGTAGCTTTATGTCTCAAGTTCTCCCTGAAAAAAGAATCACCTTAATCGGAGTCATATACTCAAGATACACTCCAAAAACCTAAGAGAGTTCATACCCGAAACATGCCCTCTTAACTGACCTTTCACTTGTTTTAGAACAAACTTTCTCAATTTAACTCCAATTGATACCGGATTTTATGGAGTGAAATATATGTGTCTTATAAATCCAATGGCTTAAGCCTCACCTCATTTGGAGGTCGTATGAGGGAAATATACCCAAAACAACGGACCATGCTCACTTCCGAAATCGAATCGAAACTCTTTTGGCGCGATTGCTATAACTTTTAATCTATAGCTCCAAATGTTTTCGCTCTTTCAACATATGAAAGTAGACATCTAGATCTACAACTCTTATCAAGACTACAAAGGCTGATTCTATCTCCTACATTCTGCAGCGTCCTATTTTTCCATCATCTGATTTCTATCATCTGGTTTTCTATCGTCTGATTTCTATCATCTGGTTTTCTATCGTCTGATTTCTATCTTCTGCTTTCTTTCCTTCTGCTTTTCTATCTTCTGATTTCCTTCCTTCTGATTTTTATCTTCTGATTTCCTTCCTTCTGCTTTTTATCTTCTGATTTCCTTCCTTCTGATTTCTATCTTCCGATTTCCTTCCTTCGCTTTTCTATCTTGATTTCCTTCCTTCGCTTTTATCTTCTCGATTTCCTTCCTTCCGATTTCTATCTTCCGATTTCCTTCCTTACGCTTTTCTATCTTCGATTTCCTTCCTTCCTTTTCTATCTTCGATTTCTATCTTCGCTTTTCTATCTTCCGATTTCCTTCCTTCCTTTTCTATCTTCCGATTTCTATCTTCCTTTTCTATCTTCTCGATTTCCTTCCTTCGATTTCTATCTTCCGATTTCCTTCCTTCGCTTTTTATCTTCTCGATTTCCTTCCTTCGATTTCTATCTTCCGATTTCCTTCCTTCGCTTTTCTATCTTGATTTCCTTCCTTCGATTTCTATCTTCCGATTTCCTTCCTTCGCTTTTCTATCTTCTCGATTTCTATCTTCTTCTTTCCTTCCTTCTACTTTTCTATCTTCCGATTTCCTTCCTTCCTTTTCTATCTTCCGATTTCTATCTTCCTTTCCTTCCTTCTACTTTTCTATCTTCCGATTTCTATCTTCCGCTTTCCTTCCTTCCTTTTCTATCTTCCGATTTCTATCTTCCGCTTTCCTTCCTTCCTTTTCTATCTTCCGATTTCCTTCCTTCCTTTTCTATCTTCCGATTTCTATCTTCGCTTTCCTTCCTTCCTTTTCTATCTTCTCGATTTCTATCTTCCGCTTTCCTTCCTTCCTTTTCTATCTTCTGATTTCCTTCCTTCTGCTTTTCTATCTTTTGATTTCTATCTTTTGATTTCCTTCCTTCTGCTTTTCTATCTTCTGATTTCTATCTTCTGCTTTCCTTCCTTCTGCTTTTCTATCTTCTGATTTCTATCTTCTGCTTTCCTTCCTTCTGCTTTTCTATCTTCTGATTTCCTTCCTTCTGCTTTTCTATCTTCTGATTTCTATCTTCTGCTTTTCTAGTAAGGATCATATCTTTTGACTCCGAACTCCAAATTTAGCAAACGATATACCCTTGGAAAACTCTAAACTCCTACTACAATCTTCATGAAGACTCATTGATCTAATTCATACCCGAAGAGGGTCTAATATTGAGGTGAAGTACTGTCAAATTTTAGGAAAATTTGATAGCACATCCCCCCTTAAAATGCAACTACCCAATTTTCAATTCTAAGACTTCCACCTACATAAAACTCATCATACAACCTCATATAACATGATTAAACCCTAAGGTATCTTCAAACACCATTCGAAGCAACAGCCACACTCTTAATCATCTATCATATCCAAACTATAACAATGATTCAATTGTCTTAAACATACATGGATTTCTCAAAATACATTAAAACTGAACATTTTTGCTTCCATAATTCATTCATTCCATCTTCATCAAATCATGTCATATTCATACAATGCTTTAGTGGGCATTTCAAGCCCAATTACAATGAAGTTTCAAAATACAATATCTTCTCAAAATGCAACTAAAGCATTGTTTTACAAAAATCATTTCAAATACAAAATCAAAAGAAAAACTTGGAGTAAATGCCTTTAAGCTTGCTCCTCGGGATCCTGCTCATTTCCTGGAAAAAAAATTTTTTAGGGGGTGAGTTGTCGCTCCGTGGGTAACACATTTATATTTATATATCAAGCAGTCCTATTAGTTATTCATACTTTTAGCAATCTTTCAATACAATCATAATACATGTATCATGCAATGTTCATCAATACTCAAACATAATTTCTCACAATTCAAACATTCATCATTCTTGCATTTTCATGTAATCACATATGAAACACATCAAATGGCTCGGTAAGTCCTTATTCTTGGCAACCATATAGTCTCATTTCATGAGTCTATATGGGCAAATCTTTAGGAGTCCAAAATGTTGGATCATCCTATGCCACAATCGGGCAGCTGGGCGAAGGCTTCATGGTCAACGTGCACGTGACAATTCTTAGGACAATACCTTACCCACATAACATAGCAATCATGAATCATACAAGGAAATTGGATTGTTCTTATCCAATTCATTGTTTCTTTGAAATCATCTTTTCATACATCGTTCATGCCTTTCATTATATTCATTCAACAAGTTTCTTCATGACAGTTTCAATCATCATCAAGCATTTAATACACTCACATTCATCATTCCATCACACACATTTAATACAACAACCAAGTGATCAAAGCTCATTAATGTCATGCATTTATTTACATTTGTAGCTTATATACATAAAGATAAATATGAAACCCACCTTTTATCCTTGCTTAAACTTGCCTAAGGAAGTTCCTCTCCTTGTTCTTCTCCTCTTTCTTGTCCTCCTTCAAGCATAACAAGAAAATAACCCCATATCAACATAGGGTTTAGAAATTGAAATACCTAAAATCTAAATCATGAAATTCATAAGAGAATCACTAGACCCATCTTATTCTTCATCTTTCTAACCAAAACCCAAACAAAACTTAACCTTAAACCAAGAACTTACCTTAAATCCTTAACCAACCAAGTGGTTTCTTGGTTCAAAGTGAAGCTTAGACTCTCCTCCACACTTTTCTTCTTGGACTTTCTTCAAAATCCACTCACTTTCATGGAAATGCCAAACCCTAACAAGCCTCTTCTTTCTCCTTTTCCTCCCTCCTTTCACGACACTCTTCTTTCCTCTCCTCCAAATTTCGTTTCTATCTTCTTTTCCTACAAAATCACTTATCTCCTTCCTTATATACTCCTCTCTAAATTACTTAAGCCCAATAAGCCTAAGCCCAACTTACTTCCTTCTTCTTTCTTCTTCTTCTTTTTTTCATTTCTCCTCCTTACTTACTCAAGCCCACTAACTCTTTTCCTTCAAGCCCATTGCATTAAATTCCTCTCTTCTTTCTCACTTCATTTGGACCCAAAGCCCAATTAATACATTAATTACACCTAACTCACCTAAGTCCAACTAACATATTTAACTTCATAAATTCTTCACCTAACTCATTAATGCTATCATATATTAATTTATGACACCTTAATTAATGCTAATCTAACTTAATCAATTTAATCTAATCATGATTAATCCTAAAAAAATTTTGGGGCTAACAGAATCAGTCTTTAAAGATCTCAAATTTTGAATGGAAGTTAAGTATAGATTCTTGTTTTAACAAAAGGATAGCCTCAATATGTTTGGAGTATAACTTTCGAATTTCTGAAACAAATTGAATGATTTTGGAGTCATTAGAACTTAAGACAATGGGGAAACTTTTTCTAGCAGAGAATATTACCAGATTTTGTCATTTACTTGATCATAGTGATCATGGAAAATTGACCCGAGTGTTTGGACTTTTGGAAGAGCTTGAGTTTTTAGAATTTATCTTAGTGAATATGCAATATTTGGGTCCTCAAATTGTATTCCTATTGAATTGGGAATTTTACATTTGATAAAGGGAATCAACGAAGGAAAGAGGATCAAGAGGAGAGGCGTCTTTTAAGCATGTATCCAAGCAAGCAATTCAGGTGGGTTTCATGTTTATAATTTAGAAATGATCCAATAAAGTTTTCTCCCAAATCAAGAATGATTTCAATTACTTCATAAATATTGTTTTTGTTTCTTTTGAATGATTTGTAAAATTGATACATGTTTCAGTATATGAACTTTATTGATGAATTTCAAAATAAAGATGGGAATGCATTGAAACATTTTATGTTATGCCTTGGAAAATTATGGCATTTTGTATCTTCGAAAAAGAAAGAAAATAGCATGAAAAGCATGAAATGATCTGAGCATGAAATGAATATGTGCTTTGTTTGGGAAAGAGAGGAACGTTTCATTAGTCACGTGCACGTCGACATATAGCCTTCTTCCGGCTGCCCGCTTGAGGCCACGAGATCCTGAGAAATCGGACTCGTTTTGTTCACGGTATAAGTTTCGGTTTATCCGTTTTGTTCCACGAAACTCTCGAGCCATTTGTTTATGCATTGCATCTTTGAATTGTCATGTATGTTGCATAAATTGAGTGTTTTGTATTGATGATTAAATGGATATGTGTGTTGATGTGATGACATTTTCAACTATGAGTTTTGAATTCAAACTTTCGAATTTGACGAGAATTTGGGAACAAAGCATTTTATGAACTCATTATGATTTTTATATGACAAATGAACATTTCAACGATTTTGCTTATTCTTCGTTATAAACCTGTTACCCACGAGCTATAAGCTTACCCCCCTTCATTCCCATCCACAGGTGATGAGAAGAAGATCGGGTGAAGGGAAGTGAAGGTTTTTGTTTGTATGTGTACATATTGTATTATTTTTAAGTTAGATTGTTGTTCAAAATTTTGGGAGTTGTGTATTTTGTATATTCGGATTTCGATATTGATATTGTCTTGTGACTTGGAATGCCTTTAGAGCTTGTAAAATTCTATTCTATTGATGTTAAGGAATTATGAATTATGTATGGATGATATTGAGTGGAAGTATGCATTTGCGTATATGGATCAGATTGAGTGGAAATTCGGTATACTTGAGGAAATTATTAATTTGATATGAATATTTTGATTGTGAATTATTGTTCATATATATATATATAAGTGAGATGTGTTATGGAAAAGGAACATAGAAATGACATGAGACTTTAAGCTTCATGATTTCTTTGGATCATGCCAACGTTTATGGTTCAATGGTTGACTCAAAAAACGGGGCTCATCATGTTTGGTATCAAAGTAAAAGAAGATTACAAGGAACCACGCATAAGTATGATGGTATTTTGTTCCAAGGTTGGGTTCCGGAAACGGGGCCTAATAATTTTAATCATTCGAAAGTAATAATTCAAAAACCCTTTTTCACTTTCTTGATTTTTCAAGAACACAATTTAAGCTTATAATTCGAAAATATAAACATATTACCCACCTCGATTCCATGCTTGAAATTCGTCTGAAGCATCAATTGCTCCAAAGCCTTTCCTTAATTTTTCCTAATTCACAACATAAACCCTAATTAATTAACATCAAAAATTAAACCAATTAGACCATGCAATCCCCAAAATTGACTTCATAATTCACATACCCATACCATTTCCTAGGTATCTAAACCAAAAATTCGTTAAAAACTCAAAGATCAAAAATCACCTCTTACCTTAATCTCCACCATTTTCGAAATTTTCAAAGCTCCATAGGAAGCTTTCCTCCTCTTCCACATTATTCCCCTTGAATCTACTCAAAAATTCTCTTGGAATCTCCCAAAAATCGAAAACCCTAAGTTACCTTTCTTTTCTTCCCTTCTTCTCCTCCACCGAACATGCTCTTCTCCTCTTCTCTTCTTTCATTTCTTCTTTTCTTCTTTTTTCCTCTCAAAGTCGTGCTCCCTCTCTACTTAAACGGCAGCCCTATTGCCATGTCATTAAATGAGGGCAAAAAGACCTAATTGCCCCTCCAAATAAGCCTAAAACCTTAAAAGCTTAAGCAACCTTCCAATTTTGCCCTTTTTGCACTTCTTTATACTATAACTTCTAACATTTTAATTCAATTTAATCTAACAAATTTCCCATATGCTTTTACTCAATTTAACATGCTAACTATTCACATTAACATGTTAAATAAGTCCTCAAAATCATAAATTAATCAAAGTCCCAAAATACCCTTAAAATCATGCTTTGCTTAGGTTATGATTCATATCATCAAAATGGAGGAATTTACTAAAACTTCCTTCTAGAGAATTGTTCCTTATTGTCTTAATTTCATAACGCCTTTTTTCCTCTCAAAGTCATGCTCCTCTCTACTTAAACGGCAGCCCTATTGCCATGTCATTAAATGAGGGCAAAAGACCTAATTGCCCCTCCAAATAAGCGTAAAACCTTAAAAGCTTAAGCAACCTTCCAATTTTGCCCTTTTGCACTTCTTTATACTATAACTTCTAACATTTTAATTCAATTTAATCTAACAAATTTTCCATATGCTCTTACTCAATTTAACATGCTAACTATTCACATTAACATGTTAAATAAGTCCTCAAAATCATAAATTAATCAAAGTCCCAAAATACCCTTAAAATCATGCTTTGCTTAGGTTATGATTCATATCATCAAAATGGAGGAATTTACTAAATTTTCCTTCTAGAGAATTGTTCCTTATTGTCTTAATTTATAACACCACCAAAATCATTAAATTTGGTGCACTACGTCAAAAGTTATGATCCAAACATTTCGGTTTATTCATATGCTAAAACATTTTTCAGCACTTTATTTCGATCCAAAAATTGATATTCTTAAAGACAAAATTGAAACTCAAGTCCTTCATAACTTTTGTATCCCTATTTCTCTAGTTTAATCCAAATTAAGAATCACCTCATTTGGATTACTAGAACAAAAGTTATGGCCAAAATACTTTCAGATTTTTTTAATCCAAGATTGAACACTAATATGAACTTCAATTCAGAAATTGAATATCTTAGGGGCTAAATTTAACTTTAATTTCTTCATATGACTTGTAGCACCTTGTCTTAATTTTATTTTGCCTTAAGAATAAATTCAATCGGATCTCCACAGATCGAGAATTTCTCAAAATACTGAATCATGTTCAGAAAATTTCCCGACTCACTTTGATTAAATCAATCATCCTCAATTTAATCTAAAAAATTCATAAATTTCCCATGAGGATGTAGATAATTGTCTTAGGAATCCAACTCCTCAAAAACCAAGCCAATCGGATGTCGGACAGAAAAGATATAAGCAAAAGATTGGACAAGGTCAGATGAGGAAGGAAAATAACAAAATCAGAAGGAAACAAATCGTTCCGAGTATCATAAGACGTGAGCGTATTCCAAGAAAATCACCTTAGTCATTATTGTTTCATCTTCTTTATCTAATACCAAACATGAAGCTCTATATCTCTAGACCATTTTGAAGTAAGAATCATCTCAATCGAGCTCTACAACTCAAGATTTGCTTAAAAATCCGACATATGTTCTTAACCCCGTTATGCTCTTCCAATCAACCTCTCAATATCTTTCAATCACACTCCTTCAATTAAACTCCAAATGATACAAATTTTCATGGAGAGGTATAAAAACATGTTATAAATTTAACACCTCAAGAATCACCTCAATCGAAGGTCGGACGAAAGCGTTATGGCCCAACAAACCCAAGATGTTCATGTTCTAATTCTGATCGAACATACTTTGGCACAAACACAATAACTCTCACTATAGATGTCGGATTGACTTCATTTTTATATGGTTAGAAATTAGACATCTAGAGCTAAAACTTTTATGAAGACCAAAATTTGAAAATATGTCTTTAAGAGGTCCAAAACACACGGACCATGTGAAATCACACGGTCAGGCCGTGTAACCTTCGAGTGAAATTGTGTTCCCATAGTTGGAAAATACACGACCCGTGTAAATTCACACGGGCAGACCGTGTAACTTTCGGGTGAAACAAAATTTCACCCTCCAAGACCCCTCCAAAGGGTCCTAAATCCATCCTAACTTCTCCTATACTCATAATCTTGCCAAAATCCACTCTTTCGGGTCCGAGATTCACTTCACAAACTCCAAAGGTTCGGGAATTTCATTTACCACGACATCCTAGCATGTAATGAGCATAAATCTAGACTCTGATCTCGAAAACTTGCATACTTGGTATCGTTAGAAAGATAAAAGAACAAGCTACAACTTCAAATAAGGCAACTTTGGCCAATTCTATTTCAATTATTCCTGAATTTCCCTTGAATCAGCATACACATTTTTATCCTCATGCAAAACTTAACATTCATCCCAACTTTACTTCTTCTATTAAAACCTCATTCGAACAATTCAACTTGCCATTGGAATTCATCCAACACTCAACCTCTATTCATACGATTTCTTACATTCAATAGCATCTTGTCATTCACCAAGTTCTTATCTTGCTTTTCCATAATATCTTACATATATAACCATGGTTCATGCTTAAAGTTTCTCAACTCATCATCCATACTTAATTCACATTCTAATTTCATAATCATCCATATACCAATTCATAATTCAAAGCCATACACAAACCCATATTTCATTAAGGCACAATAAGATCTATAACATAATTTATATATATAAATACTCATTTTATTTCAAGTAATAACTCTAAATTTCCACTTTAAGATCGGGGTCCAACACTTTTGGTGTAAATTGCACATCACATTTTGTCCCTACCTCCTTGCCACTTCTTAAAATTACAACACTTACATTTTTTCTAAGATTCATCACTATTTGTAACGGTACTTTGTTGATATTTTGGGCTTCTAAATGACTAATGACAACAAAAAATCTATCCCATTTGAGTCTTTAAATTTTTTATACTTGACTGAGTCTCTTGTTGAAATTTCAAAATGTTAGTAGCCAAGTTTTTAACTATTTCGTCAAGAGATAATTAGAAGCTTCAAGTGGATGTGATGGTTGTCTTGTTTGGTTGGAATGAAGAGAAGGCCTATATGGCTGATTATATACGGTTGATTGGTTTATTTGTCCATCTCCCCACCTTAATTTTGGATTATTTCTCTAACCGGGTTATATGTGATGGAAGAGGGATTATAATTATGTGGAGATTATCCTGAAAATTAGCCATGATAACTTGTTTTGTGAAGCCATCTTGAAATGTCAAAACATGTTGGTTGGATGCCCTTTAGCTGAAAAAATCTCATATACCTTTGTTGTTTCCATTTTTCTTATTACCAATTGATGAACAAGTTCAGTAAGGTCATTCGTACGTTTTTCAATAGAATAAATGTTTACCTCGTTAACTTGTTAGGTTGCCCATCCTAATATTGAATTGTTGGGAGTTGGATGCCATATTAGTGATCGACGTGTGCGTCTTATTGGTGTTTTGTTAATAAGTGCTCCTCCACTAGTGGCATCGATGATAATCCTTTTAGTGGGTAAAAGTTCTTTGTAAAAATACTGAATTATGAGTTGTTCGTTAATTTAGTGGAACATAATACTAACACGTAACTTTTTAAAAATGCTCCCAATACTCAAATAGTGATTAGTTATTATGTTGGTGAATGCCACAAATCTCCTTTATAAAGTTCGTAGCCCTAAGCTAGAAATAAATTTTCCAAAAATTGGTTCTTCATTTCATTTCACATGGTGATCCTAACATATCGTAAATAGTATAACCAATCCTAGGCGTTATTCTTTAAGGAGAATGGGAATGCTCCCAATTTAATTTGTTCTTCAATAACACCATTATGCTTCACTCATGTGCATACAACATGAAATTCCTAAAGATGCTTATATGGACCCTCGCCTGCAGTACCACGAAAAGTTGACAACAAATGAATTAAACTAGATTTTAATTCAAAATTAACATTTGCATCAAATTAGGAAAAGTTGTAATGAGGTTGTTGGTTTAACTCTAGTTCGATGAGTTATAGTAGCATTCGATTGTTCACCCTAATTTTTGTTGTTTCAGTGCTTGTAGTGTTGCACTATTTTCAAATCTTTATTTCTTTCCTTAATTTTTTTAGTCTTTTTGATCTCTGGATTATATTATAAATTAAATTCATTCGAAGATCTTGTAATGAATATACAAACTTAGAATTCCGTAGTAACTACGCCAAAATTTGGTATAATTGTTGTAAGTACTAGGGATGGCAATGGGTCCACCCATGTTAATTTTTTTAAAATTAAAAGTATAAAACAATATCGTTTTTTAATTGGGTCCGAGCCTGGGTTGCTCATTCCCAGATCAACCTGAGACCTAACTCTTCTAAGTAAAATGATGTCGTTTTGCTTAGAAAAGTTAGGTCTCAAGCCAGTCTTGGCTTGCATAGCCGATGGGTTAGCCCAATTGAAAACACTTTAGTATGGGACCATATGTCGGTCCATTGCCATCCCTAGTAGGTACCCAAAAGTAATTCTTAGGTTCTTGTAATTAAACAAACTTAATATAGAGAAGTAGGAGTCTATCCCACGAGGAATTCCAGCTTGCCAATCATTACAAAAGTAAATAATTAACAAAAGAGGTTGTGAAATTTTGTAATAAAGAAAATAAACGAAGTATTAAAATGAGAGTTTTTAATAAGCAAACCTTGGTTTACTGTCGTTTTCACCCTTTGGAACTACGATTGATCATTGGTACCAAATAATGATTTTATCAATCAAAATTCAATGTGATACTAAATATCCATCTTTTTTAGGGTTAGTTAATCGAAAATACATAATTTAGTTAACTTTCATTGCTTAACAACCTTAGATATGATCTAAAATTTAAATAATAGCTTTAAGAAGAAAGAAAAACACAACATCTACGATATCATTTAATCTAGTTGATGCTTTTTTTTAAGAGAAATAATTTCTGACCAACAAATTAAAACTGCTAGTTGCTACAGGTAATTAAAAAACTTGAACTTTCACCTATTCAAACTTTAATTTAGCAAATGAGTATTTCAACCAATAAATTAATCACGTGCATTAGACATTAATAAATAATAATAATAAAATAAGAGTATAGAAAGCAATTGAATATATAATTAAATACCTCATTATTAGAATCAATTTCCTCCCAATTTTTAAAGTTCTAAAAAGGGCTTCCACTTCCTTCAACCAAGAATACTTCAACCAAGAATAAAAGATTGGGAAGGAAGGAATTTTTTTTGATTCTGATCCAAATGTTATGTATGCATGAAACAATTTATCCTTGCATTAAGCACCAGGTCAGTAATGGAAGTTGGACCCGGTTTTGGTTTGGCAACTAGGTAAACTACAATCCACTTATTTTGCATCCTCATATTCAACATTTGAGTAATAGAATTCCTCTGAATCTGAGGGTCTCTTCCCTTCATTGTAATGGCCAAAGGCAGGGTACTTTCAGAGGTTTCAATACTCTGGCTCCCATTTTACCTTCTATTCCTGATGTGCTACGGGATGTTGCCATCTTGTGGAAGTTGGAAACTAGTGGGCGGTTCACCAACAAGTCTTGTCATCTACTACATACTCGAGGATTAACTAAGGTACCTTATTCTTCTCTTTTATGACATAATTCTATCTCTGCTAAAGCGTCTTTCATATCGTGGCTTGCTATCCTCAATAGACTCAAGATTAAACGTCATTTGCACAGAAATGTCGACACTACTTGCTTTTGTGTTAATTGGAAGCTGAAGATCATGATCACCTCTTTTTCTTGTGCTCATATACAAAGGTGGTTTGGAGTATGATCCTATATTTGTTACCGAGAACGAGCTTTCCCTACTTTTGGGATCACATTTTTACTTGGGCTATTACTCCTGGAAAGGTTATCCTAACACTATCATCTATCAAGGCGCCTTTCTTTCTACCATCTACGACCTTTGGAAGGGCGTAACTCATGATTATTTTTCATAAGGAAATTGGAGCCTATCGGGTTACAAAGAACGTAATTAATTGGATTCGATCTTCTTTAATAACAAAAAATATGTACACTACCTTATCCGATGACATGAAGTATATTTTGTAGGTTTAGCTCGGTTATGTAAATAAGCTGTGTTAGATTTGTTTTCTTTTGTTGTGTATAGTATTAAACTCTTTTTAATGTTAGTTTAGATATATATTTTCCTTTTAGTTTTCAAAAAAAGAATAAAAGACTTAGCCAATAATAGTCATTTCTACCAACTACAAGTTGAAGAAAAACTACTCTAATATTGACT
This sequence comes from Erythroxylum novogranatense, assembly GCA_029891385.1. Lineage (NCBI taxonomy): Eukaryota > Viridiplantae > Streptophyta > Magnoliopsida > Malpighiales > Erythroxylaceae > Erythroxylum > Erythroxylum novogranatense. The sequence goes on along the minus strand of JAIWQS010000254.1, from coordinate 17,942 downwards.
AAAGAAAAAAGGAAAAAAGGGAACTTTGAGAAATTGGAACAAGTAGCTAGAAATTGGATGATTTGCTCTTCACATCTTGGATCTATTTATAGCCTTCAAAACTTAGGCGAAAAGCCAAATCTGGCCAAGATAAGGTTTTAAACCACTTTTGATATGTTTTTCTCTTGTAGAATCGAAGTTTTGAATTTGCAGTTTTTACTGAGTATGCCTATTCTTAAGATCACTTCATACTGTTTTTTCTATCTTTCACTTTGATTCTCATAATATGATATCAATCTGCAAAATAAAATGTTTTGGTAGACCAATCTCCTTAATTCCCCTTAATAATTTAGGATTTTGCTTATTTATTTTAAACTTTAAAATTTAGATTAAGGTTTAATCTTTTCTTAAAAGAATTGAATTTGAACACACTAAAATAATATTGTAAAGGATTTTAAATAACTTTTATTGCTTAACAACCTTAGATACAATCCAAAATTTAATTAAATAATAGCTTTAAGAAAAGAAAGACCATACAACATCTACGATAACATTTAATTTAGTTGAATGCTTTTCTACAACAACATCCAAGAGAAATCCTTTGAGATGTAGGTGCGGAGAGGTCTAGTAGTACACAACTTGACTCCTAATTAGTAGAAAAGTTGTTTCCAAAGTTGAATGCTTTCTCTGAGAGAAATAATTTTTGACGTAACAAATTAAAATTCCTAGTTGTTACAGGTAATTAAAAGACTTGAACTTTTACGTATTCAAACTTTAATTTAGCAAATGATTATTTCAACCAATAAATTAATCACGCGCATTAGACATTAATAAAAATAATCATAAAATAGAAGTATAAAAACAATTTAATATATGAGTAAATGAAATACTTCACTATAAGAACTAATTTCCTCCCAATCTTCAATGCTCCAAAATGGGCTTCCAACCAAGAATAAAAGATTTAGTTAATAATAGTCATTCCCACAACTAGAATCTGAAGAAAAAAAATACTCTAATGTTGACTAAAAAAAAGAACTTTGAGAAACAAGAAAATGCAGCTAGAAATTAAATGGTAAACTTTTTCACATCTTGGCTCGATTTATAGTCTTTAAAACCCATGTGAAAAACCCAAACCTAGCCAAGATAAGGTTAATCACTTTTAATATGTTTTTCTCTTTTATATTCAAAGTCTTGAATTTGCAGTTTTTACTAAGTGTGCCCACGTCTAATATCTCATCATATTGTTTTTTTAGACTTCACTTTAATTTGATTCCCATAATCTGATATCAAATGCAAATTAAAATGTTTTGGTAGCTTAATCTCCTTGATTCCCTTTAATAATTAGTGATTTTGACTATTTAGTTCAAACTTTTCAAATTTGGATTAAGGTTTAATCTTTTCTTAAAAGAATTGAATTTGAGCACTTTAAAATAAGATTGCAAAGGATTTGAATGCTAAAATTAGGCAAAATATGGAAAATCACTGGAGTTATAGTAGTCTATTGTGGCCAGGATGAAAGGGAAGGTATGCTTACTGCCACATGTGCCTAAGGAAAATACCAGATTGTGAACATGGCTTTCCTGTCAAAATTTAGAAGCTATAGGCTCCTTAAATCAACTTATCAGGTCACTGTGATCTAGACAACTATTCTTTACAATCAGCTGATGATACGGAAAAACTCTCTCTTTTACTCATTGCATTCTCCTTTTATATGAGAATAAGCATAACCTCCATCGGTTATGTTATATGGCTATTTAGTCATCGTGTCTTTTCATGTTTAACTGCCAACAACTCCCACTCGGCCACATAAGCCACGAGTTACATCCTCTCTCTAAAATTTCATGTGTAATACTGAGAATGGGACATGCGACCATTAAAGAACTAGTAGTGTTATATTAAGTCACCATCTAACTAACTTAACACTTTCATATAGTCATGATACCCCAAATCATCCAAAATATCACCGAACGCATACACTTTCCCTTTATGCTCATAGATATATCATATGCTTATACATCAAGTATAATCGCCCGGGCTGATATGGTGATGAAGGAAAAATTCTTCCTTAGACACTCATAATAATCCATCTTAGCTTAACTGCTTTCCTAATGTGCTCCGTTGGACTATATACAACTTAGCCCTCGAAAAACACACTAAAGTAGCAACATCAAGCCTTGACTTCATATCATAGTTCTAAGTCAAAGGGTTTCATTCGATTAGACATTAACGTCTATGGGATCATACAATGACAGAGAAAGGGATTTAACTGTCATTCCACAAGAGGGTCTTTATATAGCACACACAGTATGAAATGTGTGTCATAGCATAACTCCCACTAAGTTGGGCATGTCACTCTTTTATGCTATGCAAATCACGAATCTAGCTTTACTTAAAAACTAATCCGAGCCACTAGATTAACATACCTAATGCTAATCTTGACACTCAAGATTTGGCTTTAAGGCTTTAATGTGAAATCTGAAACTTTCACATCCGACTCATCAGAGTCTCATCTTAGACTTACTAAGGTGACTATTCAAATATAAAACTTATCATATATACTACACAAGTATGAAGATAATACAATATTACATACACTCAATATTAATATTGTGAAGTCTCATCCTACTCGCTACTCAAGCGTTAGGGCGATTGCCTGTATGATAAGGTGAATCAAAAGCATAATGTGTAGTGACATTACAATACGTACCTTATCATGTAATTGTGTACCAATGAACATTTGAAAAATAAACTTTTATTAACCACAAGCTCGTTACAATTGAAAAACTATGTCCATTATACAACAAGATATAACTCAATGGAAAAACTAAACCCTACGCAAACCTAAACTCATCACATGATCCTTAAACGAATCTCGGGAAATAGGTTTCGTTAAGGGATCAGCTACCATCTTGTTAGTAGGTATATACTTTATGGCAACCTCCTTATTTGTTATGACATCTCTTACAAAATGATAACGCCTTTTGATATGCTTAGATTTTTTATGAAACTTCGGATCTTTAGCAAACTGTATGGATGCAGTGTTGTCACATAACATTTCAACAGGATCATTAACTCTAGGAGTAAGATTAAGATCCTGGAGAAAACTTCTCAACCATATTGCCTCCTGAGCGGCAAGATAACAAGCAACGTATTCTGCTTCCATTGTCGATAATGCTATACAATCTTGCTTCTTGCTGCACCAAGATATGGCTCCTCTTCCCAAGGTGAAGACATATCCTGAGGTTGAACTAGACTCATCTGGGTCACCACCCCAATCGGCATCCGAATATCCCCTTAACCTTAAATCCCCGCCTTAATAGCAAAGGACCAGGTCTGAAGTACCACGAAGGTATCGCAAAATTCTTTTGACTGCTTGCCAATGAGCAGGTCCTGGGTTGCTTTGGTAACGACTTTGTTGGGGCCCGAATCCGGAACCCAACTACTTAATACGAAACCCTCATACCTGTATACAACTCCAAATTCATGGAAGTCCTCCGTACAAAATTCGTAAGATTCATCGTAATTAACCTCCAATAAAAAAAATATAATCTTCTTAGGACCCAAAATCAAAATCCAATTCCTAAGCTGATTATATTTTTTTTATTGGAGGTTAATTACGATGAATCTTACGAATTTTGTATGGAGGAATTCATGACTTTGAGTTGTATATATATGAGGTTTCAGATAAGTAGTGGGTTCCGGATTCGGCCCCAACATCTGTGGTATCGAGCGGCTCTAGGTTTATGATTTCCTAGGAACCTGGTGGGTAGCCTCAAGGGTAGAGTCGGCATGCATCATGTTACATGAACCGTATGCATTGTTTTAAATCTGATACATGCATCATTGGTTTTGAATTGTTTTACATGATTTGAATGGTTTCACAAAGCATGAGCTAAAGATTTGAAATGTTTTTCATTTAAAGGAGTAATATGTCACTCGAAGAAGAACTCGAGGAGCTCAATCTCGATCAGGCTCTCAATGGGAAGTACGGATGAATCCCATATTTCCCAAGATGCAGGGACCATCCCTGTTTCAGATTCAGAGGCACCAAGTGTGCAGCATGAAGTGCCTCTCCAGCCCCCTCCTATGCCTCAAGTAAATCCAGTAGATCCCCAATTCTTTCAGGCCTTCGCCTGTGCTTTTATCCATGCCATGGGCCAAGGATCCTGGCTTCAGTACCGGCTCCAAAGGAAAGGAGGGCGTGTGACAAGCTCCGAGTATGGGTCATCGATTTCAGCGGGACTACTAATCCCGAGGAAGCTGAAGCATGGCTGAAGCGGACCGAGAGGGTCCTGAATCAGATGAAGTGCTCAGATGAAGAGAGGTTAGAATATGCAGCTAGTTTATTGCAGGGGGATGCGCTGCACTGGTGGGAGTCAGTGCCCCACAGTCAGGCAGTACCTCCAGTGCTGACATGGAGGGAGTTTCTGGAAGTATTCCGGAAGAAGTACTTCTCGAGGGTTTACATCCAAGAGAAGGCAAGGGAGTTTCTGAGCCTCACGCAGAGGGAGTTGAGCGTAAGTGAGTATGAACTGAAGTTCACTCAACTGTCACGGTATGCACGTGAAACATTGTAGCTCTCAAGAGGATAAGTGCCGTGTTTGAGAGTGGATTACACTAAGGATCGTGGAGAAGGTGTTGATCCATAATTTCCATGACTACCAGGCGGTTGGTAGATCTTTGCTCCAGGCGAAAAGTTGGAGAACATCAAGTCAGAGGTAAACAGAAAGAGGAAGACCAGGGAGCAGTCTTCCAGGAAGGGAGTGAGTGCTCCAGCACCTGAAAGGAGCACCAGGACTTTTCATTCTCGAGATGGTATGGGCAATAGTGGTCCCGCCAAGAGCCAGCAGATCAAGGCGGTTTACGGCGGTGTCTCTAGTGTGGGAGGCCCAGGGGAAGACATGGAAGGGCAAGTATACAAACCCTCGGTGTGATCAAAGCTCACTTATCTGAAACCCTCATACCTATATACAACTCCAAAGTCATGGAAGTCCTCCGTACAAAATTGTAAGATTCATCGTAATTAACCTCCAATAAAAAAATATAATCTTCTTAGGACCCAAAATCAAAATCCAATTCCTAAGCTAATATGAAATTTCCTGCCGTTATATAATTAGCAATAAAAATCACTTCAATCGGAGCTTCCCTAACTCAAGATATCATTAGAATACCAAAGGTGCTCATTCCCCAAATATATTCTCTCACCCAACCTCTTTCTTGCTCTAAAGCAACTTTTTCAATTTAACTCCAATGACATAATTTTTCATGGAGAGATAGATATGTGTCTTAGAAATCTAATGGTTCAAGAATCACCTCATTTGGAGCTCTATAGCTCAAGATCTGCGTAAAAATCTGAAGTCGGTTCATAGCCCTAAGACTCTCCAACCCACCACTCACTTCCAAAGATCGAACTCCTAGGATTTGAAACCAATGACCATGAAATTTTTTAGGGAAGGTAGTAAAATATTGTTGAAAACTAATGCCACAAGAATCGCCTCAATCGGAGGTCAAACGAAGGAGTTATGACCAAAAGAACCCACTATGTTCATATCACGAAAAGCACAGTCATGTGAAATTTATCTTTATTAGTCACACGATCATGTAACCTTCGGATGGGCTAAGATGGGTTTACATCTGTGTGAAAATTCACACAGTGTGTAACCTCTGAAAACATCTTGCACCTAGATTTACATGCGTGTGAAAATTCACGGGATGTGTAACCCATCGCTAATCTGCGTCTCAGCACTTGGATTTACGATGCCAAGTGAAAATTCACAGTTGTGTAACCCACTACTAATCGCTGCGTCTCACACTGAATTTACACACTGTGTAACTTTCGCCAACAACAACATTTCACCCTCTAAACCCTCTTCAATCCAAGTACCTACATAAAACCTAAATCCTCCATATCCCACAACACATACCAACCTAATTATCCCAATGGATCTTGAATGACAACAACACACCTAGCATTCTAATCAAACCCAAACTATAAAGCGATTTCATTTCCTCCCTCTTGTCAAATTCAAACCACACCATGATGCATTATTATAAAACATACATGAATTGCACAAATTACATTAGAACTTAACATTCTTGCATTCATATGAAGATATGAGTTATTACAAGGCTTTAGAGGGCATTTTTAAGCCACTTGCATCCCAAAATCCAAAATACAACTTACAAAAGTAAACTTGCCCAAAATGCATCTAAAGCATTGATTTACAAAATTTAACTTGAAAAACAAAAAGTTATCCATTTCTGGAGTAATGCCTTTAAGCTCGGTGGACGATCTCGTGCTCCTCACCTGGAGATGGGAGTGAATTGGAGGGGGTGAGCTTTCGCTCGTGGGTAACATGTTTATATTTATGCAAATAAGCTGAATTCTTTTCATTATTCATACTGTTAGCAATTCTCTCATCAAATAAACATACATCTTTGCATTTCACAAATTCATCAAGCTAAAAGCATAACTTTCATGATTTATGCATCTATCATTCTTGCAAATGCATGCTAACACATAACACACAGCTGATGGTAAGATAAGTCCACAATAACTGACGAGCTACACAAGTGTAGTTGTATGCTGAGGAGTCTAAAAAGGAACATCCTATGCTACAATCAAGCGGTAGTTTAAGCCTATCTTGGTCAACGTGCACGACTCTGCTTGGGTGGACTTAAGTACCCACATAACATGTATTCATGCATCAAAATCTGGACATTTCTTGTCCACTGGCTGATTTCTGAAAATGGATTTTTCATGCATCCACATAGCTGATTTTTGGAAATTATATTTCATGCTTAACTCACATTTCATGATTTCACTAATATTCATGCTCATTCAATTCATGGACTTTTCAAGCAATATCAAGCAATGTCATATACTGTTCAAGCTTTCACATAATGGCAATCATAATTCATTTTGTACACAATCAAAGCTCAATCAATGTTCATCTCAAGGAAATTGAAAAACATTAATTCTATTAGTTGAGATAGTCTTTAGAACTTACTAGCATAAAGATAAAAATGAAACCCACCTTATAACTTGCTTAATTCTTGCTTAGGAGTGCTCTTCTCCTTGCTCTTCTCCTCTCTCTTGCTCTACTTCAAGAGAAACAAAAACCCAATTCAACACAAATTCAATTGAAATTCTACATAACCTTTTTCATGAAATCAACCTTAAAATCACTAAACCCACTTCATTTCTAAGCTTTCTACACCAAAACCCAACTAAAAATTAACACTTGAATTCATGACTTACCTTGATTCTTGACTCAACCCAAGAGTTTCTTGGTTCAAAATGTAGCTTAGCTCCTCCTCTACACTTTTCCTTCTTGAACCTTCTTCAAACTCTCACTCAAACTCTTGGAATATCAAACCCTAGCCAAGCTTCTTTCTTTTTCTCCTTCTTCTTTCATCTTCCACGAAACCTCTCTCTTCTCTCCCTCAAATTTTCATAACTCCCCTCTTCTCTACTACTAACTCACTTATTTCCCTCCTCTTTTATACTCCTTATTAATTACTTAAGCCCATAGGCCCAAGCCCATTCACTTCTTCTTCCTCCCTTCTTATTTTCCTCTTTAAACTTCTCAAGCCCACTTATTTTACAAGCCCACTTATTCTCTTTTCTTTCCTACCTCATTAAGGCTCAACTAACACATTTAACCTCATTAACTCACCCCCTAACTCTTTAATGCTATCACATATTAATTAATCTCAACTCAATTAATGTTAACATAACTTACTCAATTAATCTAATCATGCTTAATTTTAAAAAAAAATTGGGGCTAACAGACTTACCAAACTAACCGTAAAGCAAATGTCAAGTCGTGTACACAACATAGCATACATTAAGCTTCCTATGGCACTAGCATAGGGAACATTACTCATTTTTTCTTTTTCCTTCTCTATTTTAGGGCATTGATCAAGACTTAAGGTAAGACCCTTTTCAACTAAAGTGTCAATGGGTTTGGAATAATGCATTCGAAAACGTTCCAAGATTTTATTAATATACGTTTCCTTACTTAAACCAAGAAGCTTCTTGGGACGATTTCTAGTTATTTCCACACCTAGGAAATATCTAGCTTCACCCATGTCCTTCATATCAAAGACAGAGGACAGCCACTCTTTAGTGGTTTTGAGCATCTCCATATTATTTCCGGCTAGTAATATGTCATCAACATATAAAGTGAGAAACAAAATTCCACTTGTTGTTCTCTTGACATACACACAATGGTCTTCTGACACCATGACTAAGCCAAAAGAAGTAATGGCTTCATGGAATCTAAAATACCACGATCTGGAAGACTGTTTGAGACCATATATGGATCTTTTAAGATGACACACTTTGTCTTCTTGACCTTTTAATACAAAACCAATAGGTTGATTCATATAAATCTCTTCCTCAAGGTTACCATTGAGGAAAGCAGTCTTTATATCCATTTGAAACAATTCCAGGTCCAAATAGGCAACCAGAGCTAGAAGTAAGCGAATAGAGGCAAATCTCACCACAGGAGAAAATGTCTTTTCATAGTCTATACCCTCTATTTGGGTATAGCCTTTCACTACCAAACGGGCCTTGAACTTGTCGATCGTTCCATCCGCTTTACGTTTTATCTTGAAAACCCATTTGTTTCCAATTGACTTTTGTCGGAGCGGAAGATCAACTAGTTCCTAAACCTGATTTCGTGTCATTGAGTCCATTTCATCCCTCATGGCATCCATCCACTCTGCGTGGTTAGGTGAATCAATAGCCTCTTGAAAAGAGGTTGGTTCGTCGATTTCCAAATGAGTACAAAGGAAGATTTCCTCTTCGATTTGGAAATATCGTCGAGGAATTCTTCCACGCGCACTTCTTCGAAATCTAGGACCAACATTTATGCCTCGATTCAGATCTCTCCCATATCTCTTGGAGATGTGGGTGCGGATCATGATGAGAACCACTCCCACTATCCCTCGAGATGTGAGATTTGGAACATGTAGACTATCTACAGGTTCGTGGTTTAGAGATGGAAGACGGACCTCATTCTCAAATTGGTTCTCTGGTGCAGAAAAAATCTCGGTGACTTGGCGAGTAACTAAATTCTCCCCCTCACCAAGAGTATCCGGTTGTAACTCATACAAATCTAGGTCCTTTTTTATTTCACCTATGCTTGGGAACTCATCCTCAAGAAACTCCACATTGCGGGAAGCAATTTATGTCATGCCACCATTCGGGTGCTCACCATACATAACATACCCTTTAGAATGTTCGGGGTATCTTATAAACACCATTTTAGTGGCTCTTGGACCAAGTTTCCCATGTTTATGAGTTGGGTTGTGTACATAACCAGCCAAACTCCATGGGCGTAAATGATCTAAAGAGGGCTTTCTGCCATTCCATAACTCATATGGAGTGGTGGGTACACTTTTACTGGGCACACGGTTAAGAATATAAGTTGCCGCAAGCAACGCATCTCCCCAAAAACTAATTGGAAGATGAGTGTGTGTCATCATTGACTTGACCATGTCAAGCAATGTTCGATTCCTACGCTCCGCAACACCATTTTGTTGTGGAGTTCGAGGAATCGTTAGTTGTCTTATTATACCCTTTTTCTCACAAAATTCTTTGAACATATCAGATAGATATTCTCGACCATGATCAGTCCGAAGAGTTTTAACTCTTCTTTCCAATTGTGTCTCAACTTCAGTTACAAAACGTGTAAACACATCAAGCGCTTCATAACGATGAGCTAAAAGATACATATATCCATAGCGCGAATAGTCATCAATTAAAGTGAGAAAATATATAGCCCCATGATGTGCTTTAACATTCATGGGTCCGTAAATATCAGAGTGAATAAGCTCTAAAGGTTTAGACACCCTTGAAGCCTTACCAAAAGGTTTCGCGGTTGCCTTACCGGCTAAACATGACTCACATCTAGGCAACTTAACCTTAGTGAGTTGGTCTAAAAGACCTTCTTTAGCTAGCCAACTCAATCTTTCTTGGCCAATATGACCAAGTCTAGATGCCATTTAATGTATTCGTAATCGGATCAAAATATGAAACATAAATGTAAGATGAATTATCATAACAAGCATCCAAATCAAGAATTAGAAAATCGTTTTTCAATGTAGCATGGCCAAAAATATTGCCATTATACATAATATTCAATCCATAATGATTAGAACTAAAAACGAATCCTGATTTCATTAAAGTTACAAGAAACACAAGGCAACATCGCACCCCGAGTGCATAGAGAGCATCATGGAGGAGCAAAATATGCCCACCACGTAACTTGAGCTGATATGTCCATATTCCTAAGACATCTTCTTCACTACCGTTTCCTAACACGACAATTTGTGAACCCACCAGATACCGATGAAAGCCCACATAGCCAGCTCGATCCCGAACTATGTGCTTGCTTGCTCCCGTATCTACAATCCAATTAGGAAGATAATTAGCAACTAATGCATGAGAAAAAACATATAAATCATGAGTTATAGATAAGAAAGGTACCTTCTTAGGTTCAGGACAATCCCGAGCAAAATGACCTTTCTTTCCACAATTATGGCCCTTCACACGTGCCATGTTTTTCTCTCCTTGGCCTTTAGCCTTGTGCTTCTTGACAATATGACCTTTTGGTCCATTCCTTTGAGGAGGCCGAAAACCTTTTCTTTTACCTCGTTTGGCATTGTGGCCCTTCGTCCTTTGCTTTTAGCAACAAAGGCCACATTGAGGAGTCTCATGCTTTTAAGCGATCCTCCTCCATTTCGAGGTGCCTAGTGATCTCTGAAAGGGTTTTGACATTTTCATTATGGGTCAAACAAGTTTCACATTCTTCCAAAGGTTTCAGTATGATCCGAAGAGCCCGAATCACATTCAAGACTTGCTCCTCTTCGAGATAGCCCTACCGGTGCGCTTAAGATCACGAACCATTGCACTTTCATGGTTCGTAAATGTTCAGCCATAATGCGAGTTGTATTAATCTCAGAGTTCATCCACTTAAGGTGCAAAGCACGAAGCCTTATGAGCGAATGTTTGACCAAACGTGATCTTAAGTTTGTCCCACATGTCCTTAGCTGTGGGACAATCCTCAAATTCTCCAATTAGATCATCATGCATGAAATACAACATAGTATAACATGTCTTGCGATCCTTTTTAGACCAATCTGCATAAGCCTTTAAGGATGCTTGATATTGCTCACTAGCAGTATCAATATCGTTTCCATCTTTGTCCTTGACTGAAGGTGCAGTCATTATTAGGGTCAAATGTTCGAGCAATTCTCGTTCATTTAGAAGATACTGAATCTTCCTTTGCCACATATCATAATTGGACCCATTCAATTTTTCAGTGGTGGACAAATCACCGATCAAGATTTTAGTTGTCATATCTACAAGTATATATAAACATGATATGAGGCACATTTCTATTAATTAAATTATCAAAAAACCACAATTTACATCGTATGATTGAAAATTTCGCTAAGCTCATATTCATCTCATACAAAAAATGAACTAGGAATTTCTAGAATTTAATTAAACTATTTTAATTTGACATGTCACAAAATTGCCAAAAATAAAGAATATGTCAAACTAATTTACAACTAACATTTGATATATGTAAAACAATATTTAATCTAAAATTATATAAGACTCGTTTATATAATATTATTTTAAATATAATATAAAATTATCCATAAAACATATTTATGAAATATTTTAATTATATAATATGCAAACAAATTTATAAATTTATAGCATATTTGTAAATGCACAAACAGAACAAGCATAATTTTATCGACACAACGGTACATGCTTATAAGAACGAAAACTTTCTACTGCATATTAACGTTACCCGTTAACGTACAAATTGTTACAAGTGAAAAGTTTCAGCGTGGGTATCTTTTAGGAAACCATTTAACGCAAAAACATTTAAAGAGCCTCCACTGTGAAAATTTCACAAAAAAACAATACTCTTCTTCTATGTAATAAAGACTTAAAATCACTCACAACAACCGAGAAAAAAAAACACTTAGTTTCCTTGCAAGCCGTCTATTTTAAAACTTTGTAAAACAAGCATATATATACCGATATCTAATTGGCATTATCTAAGCATTTGACACCCGTTGTTTATGCACAGTAAAATATTAAATGCATTTAATGGCTGTTGTAAGCGTGGTCGTAAAACCAATACTTGTTAAAACAATTTGTTGTGACAGAGTGTATCACCATATATACATGAAAATCAAGAAGACTTTTGTTCCTCACACACAATCATGCGTACTGTAACTCCTTACATGTAATGAACAATGTTATGAATATCGACGTATCGAAGATCGAATCGAATTGAAATTATAGAATAGAAACGGTATCGAGATCGGTTGGTGCAAAGATACTGCTTTGGAAATTTTAAATTTATAAAATAGTCCTAAAATTTTTAAAATTGCAAAATAATCTATATTGATATATTATACAACAGATCTTGTATCTTTCTAGTTTATGTTTACATCAATCATACTTTCAAAAATCTTAATAATAAATAATAATGATAATTAATTTGAAATAGTAATAATTTTAAATATTTTACATATAAATAATAACCACAATTAATATTAACAAAGATAATCATCATCATACAATTATAAAATTAAGAATAATACAAACTATTTAAAATATTACAATAATACAATTTCATCATTTTAATAAATAATATTACATATTTGACATCAAAAGATTCAAAACATTCGATAAAAGAACAATAAATATTACAAAAGAGTTGATGACGAATAAGCAATCAAGTAGAAGTTGAATCAAACAAAATATTACAGTTACATTACATACATATAATTTAACATAAACATAAATGATCAAATACAAGTAAAATTAAAGGAAGAGGGAAAATAAAAACAGAAATTTAATCGTCAATGGTAAGGATACCGCTGAATCAGATCTTGCCCTAGTGATCATTTGGTACAAAATCTTCATCATTGAAAGGAGCTTCATCATCATCATCATTCAAATTTAATGCACCAAATGACATATCAATGCTTTCCCATCCAAGATTATCTTCCAAATTTAACTTTAAGTTTTAACAACCAATTAATCAACATCAACAATTTAACTTTAAAGTTTAAATTTAAAATATAAGGTTAACCATAACCACCAAATTATCATTAAATAAAATACATGTACAATTCAACATTTCAAATTATCAAACTCAATCTCAATTCTCAAATTCAATTGCTCAATTCCAAATTCAATTTCATTCATCAATAATTCAACAATTCAATATTAATACAATAATAAATCACAAGCCAATCTTCACCATTCAATAATCAATAAACCACCATATCAAATTTAATTTCTAATTATCTTCCAATTTCCAATTCCAAAATGCAAAATGCAAAATGCCAAAATCCAATTCCAATCTCAATCCCAAATTTAATTTACAATCCAATTCCAAAATCCAATTCCAATTCCAATTCCAATTCTAAATTTAATTTCCAATCCAATTCAAAAATTCAATTCCAATTCCAATTCCAATTCCAAAATGCAAAATGTCAAAATCCAATTCTAATCCCAAATTTAATTTACAATCCAATTCCAAAATTCAATTCCAATTCTAATTCCAAATTTAATTTTCAATCCAATTCAAAATTCCAATTCCAATTCCAATTCCAAATTTAATTTTCAATCCAATTCAAAAATCCAATTTCAATTCCAATTCCAAATTTAATTTCCAATCCAATTCAGAATTTCAATTTCAATTCCAATTCCAATTCTAAATTTAATTTTCAATCCAATTCATTAGAAAAATATGGTTAAAAAAGAAAGAAAATTGGAGTTGCATAAATTTCTTTGTTTTTCCTTAGTTTCTCACGTTATGTCATTTTCAACAAGGTCTTTCTTTTTCACTTACCCTCATCTCATTTCATATTAATGATTGTTTGATTTATTCAACGAGTTTAGTCTAGTTAAGATAGACTTATTAGCAACATTTTGGTGGAACCTAAGCGATTTTTACGCCACTGTACCGTCCTGTTATAAATTATAATAAATTAATATTCTCAATTCACTACAAGAAATACATACAATTTGTGACGTTTTATTGATAAAACGTCACAAATTGTTTAGACTTTTCATGACGCTTTAAAAAGCGTCACGAAAAGTTTCAATTTTACGACATTTTATAAAAACGTCAGAATTTGTAATATTTTTTGACGCTTTTATTGATAAAACGTCACAAAATAAAAACCGCGATGTTTTGCTGAAGAAAACGTCGTAGAAGGGTTAAAACATTGTGGTTTTCGATTTTCTAAAAATATACCGCACCTGCCCAAACTCTCTTTGGTTATACGATTTTCACGACCAAAATCGTACCAAAACTCATCATTCAAAATTGCTTTTCGTCTCAATACCAAGATACCCATTTTCTTTAATCAACCATTGCTCCCTTGTCACCAAAAACAAGTCAACCTTTTACAGGTGTTATTGAGGTTTCCATAAATTATCAACTTTAAGTTACGTTTTCTCTTTAGTTCTTTTAGGGTTTTTGTTTTCATGTAGGTTAAGTATTATGTTGGAGAGGAAGCAGAATCGCTTGTAAGTGATGTGAAAAATCAAGAAGGTATTTCGTGGGCATCTGTGGTATTACCGTGAGTTCCTCGTCTTCTTCTTTTGATTCCAGAAATTCTAAGAAACTTTTTGGAGCTTAATCTTCCAAAAGTCAAGGAAGGTAAGAAGCCAAAGTTCAGTCTAGGAGTGGCTGAGCCTAAACTAGGGTCTCACATCATTGAAGAGACTAAAATCCCTTGCTAAAGTAATGAATTTGTTCTTGAGCTTCTTCATGGTGTACGGTTGCATTTTCCGCACTTCATAAAGGACCTAAAGGTTTGTAATTCTTGATTTTATTCTGTGTAGTACAATCTCCTTCATTTTGTGCTCTCCTTTTGTTGGAGGATTTATTTCCTACTTGATGATTTCTTAACCATTTGTTTCCTTCTCTGCTTTTACCTCGTGGTTTGACACTATAGCTTTGGTGACTGGAGAAAGCACAACCCTGGTTTGCCCCTTCCTTCGCTTTTGAAATCGCTGTCACCGCCGTTCCTCCTCGCTCAAATTGTTGTCGTCCCCTCACACACCTTCGTTCTTCTACAAACAAAATAAGAACATGAAGGTCCTTCATTTTTAGAAGATCTTGGTCTTATGTTTGCTATTGATCCTTAGGGAAGCATCGTCCCTTCATTTAAGGTAAGAAAATAGGTAAAGTTGTTCATTTTGAACTATGGGTACTCGTAATTTTCTTTTGTTTCTTGTGTTGTATTAATTACCCAAGAATCTTTTGTTTTGGTGAATTTGGATTTCATCTTGGTTATGGACTGAATGTATTTCAATAAAAAGCTTGTTTATTTATATGGAAATGGAAAATTGTATTTTGGGGATTTGCTACTTCAGCTACCTCAAATTATTTCTCTTCCGACGTTCTTATTTAATATTTCAGAAGAAGATGGTGATAATCAAGGTAGAAAGTGCTTTCCATTGTTTCCGTAATATCAATTTGATAAACATATGTTCCTTTTGTTAAACATTTGTCACTTCTTCTGCTATTGTTTTTGTGAATTGGTTCACTTTATGGGTTATAGGTTTCTCTTTCCAGCTTTGGGAGGATTGATGTTTGACTATGACATTGATGCCACTTCTGGTGTTGCCATATCATTGCAGGTGCTTCAAAAATCTAGTAGCCTATTCTCTAATTTTACTAGTTATCCTTCTTGTAACTTATCTTACAACCAATATTTCTTGAATTTGATAATTGCTTTGTCAATTTATCAATCACCTGAACTTAGTGGGACAACATGGTTCAACCTTTCAGCTGTTCAGCTTGGCCTTGTGGTATGGGTTATGGGTTATGCTACTTGCTCTTTCTCTATTGAATATAGAAGCGTTTTTGTCCTGTTTTCTTTTTTTCTGTCAATGAATCAGTCTTTCTGAAGACTTATGGACTTGAATATCTGTTAGTGGTTCACTTTATGGAGCTCTCCTTACTTTATGGACTTCTCAACTAATGTCTGCTATACATTTACTGAGTATATCATTGTCATCTTTACTAAGTATCCTGCTATACATTTACTAAGTATATCATTGTCATCTTTACTTGATCATCCACCTATTCTGTAGTTTGTGTTTCACTCTGCTTTTATGAATTTTGGCTCATATTAGAATTCTGATTACACTTTTGGCTACTGAATTTTTAAGGGGGGCCAAGTCTTAAAAAAACTTTCAGGTCAACAATGATTTTCTTACCAAAGCTCGTCAATCAAACTAAAGAAATTACTTAACGTAGTCTATCTACACTTCAGTTGCTTGATGTCTTTGGATTTGGCACCAACAAATAAATTTACTGTAGGAATGAAATGCATCATTTGTATTAGCCTCTTCCTTTCCAAGCACTTAGTTTTTAGCATTTTGTCAGGTCTATCACAACCAAGAACTTTTTGACAACATTTAGCAGCTACTTGAAGAAACATGATGAAACATTGCCTATTGTTAATGGAATGGTCACGGTATGAGACATGATACTACTTAAAAGTTGATCTTGTCGGACTCCAAAAAGAATTCATTGGGTATATGTTGTAGAAAATGGAAACCCGGAAGGGGTGGTCACTCTAAGGATATCATCTCAAAGTTGGTACATGAGCCTCTTGGTTACTTTGGTGATTTCTTTGATGGGTTTCTTGCCTCGCCTCCAATAGAGAGTTTAAGAGGTGTCAACAACAAGATCTTGTCATTGCTTATGAACTAATGATTTCTTGGTTTTGGCAAATAATCCAGACGTTGTCTGGCACTCGATAGATAGACTTGATTGTAACATAGGTGAGCCTCCTTTGTAATTAATTTACCTTTTCTCTCTGTCTTTTGTAATATATTGTTCTTGATGTTTTTGGGCTTGATAATCGATATGAAAATTATAATACAAAAGTTCTGATGTTTGATGTGTACATATAATTGTATTTTGAAGCACTTCATGTCTTTGTCTTGCCTCGTATTACCTACTTTAATGACAATTTATGTATACAAGAAGGCAAGATGATGTGGAAGCTTTTTTACTGAAGTTGTATCCTAGAAGACTTCAATGATTAAAAAATTTGTATTAAAATTATTAAAATTGAAGAATTATTAAATAAATAAAATTCATTAATAAGATTGAATAGTTAAACAAATAAGATTAAAAATTGTATTTTAAAAATAATTATTAAAATTAAAATTATTAAATTAATTTGATTTTTGAAAATTAAAAATAATAATAATAAAACGTCATGAAGACATTTCATGACGCTTTTTAAAACGTCATCAAGACCTTCCATGACGCTTTCAAAAACGTCATGGAATGTTAGACAATCCGTGACGCTTTTTAAATGTCGCGAATGTTAGAGATTCTATGACGCTTTTAAAACGCCGTGATTGTCCAACCTTTTAGTGACGTTTTTAGAAACGTTGTGAAATGTTAGCATTTTTCGCGACGTTTTTCATAAAACGTCGCAGAAACCTTTTGCTTACACTACATTCTGTGACATTTTTTAAAATGTCGCAGAATACATTCTACGACGTTTTTTGACATTCTGTGACGTTTTAAAAACATCGCAGAATGTCTTATTTTCTTGTAGTGATTATTGCAATTTCAAATAATCAGAATACAAAAAGTCTTATCTCTTTTGTTTTTTGACTTTTCTTCTATCTCAATCTTCTATCTTCTCTCATCTTTGTTTTCTCTATACTATCTCTCTCTCTAACTACACAATCCTATTAACCCTCGCTCAATTATTTTGCCTTAATAGTTCATCTCATTCTCCTCTCTCTTTTTCAATCTCGACTATCCATTGCCACCGCTTGAGTTACGCCACTTAACCACCAGAGTCCAGATCTGCACCAGGAGGAGCGACGCAAGCGAGAGGGACAACCAAATGAGATTCGATGGCAGAGG